>OY757934.1:7239316-7349316 GCA_963585895.1 Sepioteuthis lessoniana
CAGAACTCAAAATCCATCTATTATTCCTGTCAAGAAGTCTACAAACATGTTTCATCATCGATATATCCACATTTATTACATTAGAAAAGCTTAGCCTTTTCCATGAATTTCCAAGGAGAGTAGAAAACATTTCCTTGCTGTTTCTAGTATGGTAGCCCAAACAGGCTAAGAAAGTCCCTAAGACAGAGAAAGGCTATAAGAACAATAAAGGAAAAATGAATAAGGAAATGAATGGAAGGTAATCCTGAAACCCAAACCATAGTAGCAGCAGATTGGCACCCAAGTTAAAAATAGAGTGTATCAACAGCAATTGGCCTGACAGGTGGTGATTGGCTGAAATAAACTCAAACAGGAAGTTATTAAATTGGGCATGGAATAGAAAACGGGGAAGAAAATCAGTTCCAGACCAACTGTGATGATGTGAAGACGTGCTGAAAAGTCGGCACTTGGTTAAAGTGAACTCTCTAAAGGATTCAGCCCACACCAACATTCACTAATGTTTACTAAACCAGGTTGTTGTGGAGAAGCCTTAGTATATAAGAATGAATAAAACTCAGGCATTCTCTTTTAAAAATGCTAGAAAGGAAAAATGGCAGATATGAGCATCCACCCAAAAACACCTCGATTTAAGATAGCTGAACTCTCTAACTAAAAACAGACAAGTCTCGTGTTGAATATCTCTCATGAACTTTTATACTCAGACTTACGGTTTACACACACCATTCAACTGTCTGTTACACTTATCCAGAAATTGTTGCATCTACCATTCCATACTAAAGAAATCTTCTATTTGATATGACATTTCACCTTTCACATTGTTGTTAGCATTTTTTTTTTTTTTTTTTTGTAATAAATGTTCTGGTTCCTATTTTAACCTTGAGTCATTTTTGTCTTCATTCCTTAAAGACCGGGCCTTAGCCAAATGGATATCTGTCTTCTTTATTTCTGTTTTTCCCTATATATGTGTGACTGGATCTCTGAGGAATATATTAGATGTTTTAGGGACTTACACATAGGAGTCCCAAAAGAGTATTTGTTTTTCCTACACCTAAAGAGCTCTCTGAAATTGTAACACACAATAATCTTAGGTAGAAGTGCTAGAAGGTAACACTTTGATCCTAACTAGGCTCAACAGATACTAAACTTTGATACTAAATATGAGTATGTATTTACCATCCCCTCTACATGAAAAAGAATGTAACACAAGGTCAATTTTTTTATATGGAGATTAACAGGTTTGAATTCAGAGTTTTCTTTCTCCTAGACCAGTTGTCATATCAAGGTCAAAAGTACAGTCTGCCCTACTATTTTACCCATAGTTGAAGGGAAATGAGCTGGATTCATACCTTTCCCAAGGTAATTAATGCTATATGAAATGCAAACAGCCTTGTTCAGGCATTGAACTTGGGTTACTGTGGGTATTTCCTACAACAGTAACCATTAAACCATGGGCATCTCCATGAATCCTAGACATGAGTACCAATTCATATATAAATATTCCTATTATTTTTTCATGTAAACTATGCTAATTTATAGAATATGAGAAGCTTGTTTTTAGTTCATGTCAACTGTATCGAGTCAGAATATAGCTGAATAAATAGTATGTTTGATGAAGGATATAACAATGCGATTAGACCTGATGTACGCATAGATTTTATACTACTCAAAGACAATGGTATTTGATAGTTGAAATGATTGCATCACATGCTAGCCTCATTTAGGCATCCATTCAACAATGCCAATTACCAAAGATGAATATATTTTGCATATAAATCTGGAAAATGTGAGAAATCAACTTTAAATTTAAAGTTTTCTATGTCAATGCTTCCCAACAAATTGGTGACTGTTGCATTTAATAAATTTCATATAACTGTGAGCATTCAGGATAAAAAGAGTTCAGGCCAGGCATCTTTGTTAACCACCAAAGTTCTTGATGTCTCCAAGCATTTGAGTATCACCAAGAAAATCATGGAAAAAGTTATCCCCACAGATAGGGCTGTCTAAAACTAATGTTTCCAGAGTTACAAAGAAATTAAAATAGTTTAAATACAAGCTGTCAAAGGAGGGTTGGATTATGTTGGAAGGGCTTAGATAATGCTGACTCTACTCCTTGCAAAAGGGGGTAAGACCACCACCAAAATTAGGGGAGTCCTGGTGGTGAGGCATCAGTTCTGAAGCTCTAAGGAGTGTGTAGTACTGCTTTATTGCCATTATTTCCAATTCCACTCTGACTCAGAGCAGTAGTACCTGTTTAATCTATCTAACACATTGTATTATACTGTCCTTTTATCATCTCTTAAAAACAATGCAGAGAAATGTGGCCTTTAGGGCAGGTCAACATGTTTAAATGAATTGGAAGGAATTTGTATAAAAGAGTATTATCAAAGAATTTGCCACCCCCCCAAAAAAAATCCTGATAAAAGATGATTAAAGCCCATCAATGATGCCAAGAAAATACCAATTCCAATTGAATGGTCACTTTTTATGTCCTTTCTCCCCAAAACAAATTGAGTCAAAAAGACTTGTGATAGATGGAAGATCATCATAATTATAGTTTATGTAACAGAATCAATACAATCAAACCATAGAAAAAATCAAAATACCGGGTTGGCCACAAAGATCATTCTTTTTTTATCATTAAATGTCATTTCGAGTATTTAGGTTTAACGGCAAAATAAAACAGACAGTGAAAAGACTGAACCATTTTTTTTATTATTGCCACAATTTTTAATAAAATTTCATTGACTTACAAAGGGAATTATTAATTTCCTTGATTATTGTTATCAAAGCACCCTTCAATGTAGTGAAAAGTCATAATTTTCTGAAACAAAAATTCTTAGAAATACAAAAAAATCAGAAATTTCTTTGGAATTTTTTCCTTGATTTGATATCCGAATTTGTGATTAGTCTTTTGCTTATGGCTATAAAACAAGTGTCTGAATTTGAAAGAAGTCAAATTGGGGCATACAATGATTGTGGACTGTCATTTCATGATATTGCAAAGAAATTGAATCACCATTATTCATTAATTGATGTTTTCCTCAAGAAAACTGGCAATTATCAAAAAAAAAAAAAAAAATGTTGTGGCCACAAGAAAAAAAAAATGTGGCCACAAGAAAAAAAAAACAAAACACTGCATCTGAAGATAGAAAAATTGTTAAAACAGCAAAGTGGCAACACACTTCAAAATCTCAACATCTCAAAGTTGAAATTAAATATTCCACCAAAAACTAGTCAATGCTGATTGCATGAATTTGGGTTTTCAAGTGTCTTTTAAATTCAGAAAACATTTGTCAATGAAAAGAATAATTTGTCATCAATTGTTTCATTTTTTTGTTTTGTCAGCAAGTTTTGTTTTTTTTTAAATTTTCTTTCGTTCAAAACAAAAGATCAAAAGGATTTTGTCTTAGAACAATAGAGTGATTTTGATGACAATGTGATAGCTATCATATCAACATAGACTTTTATTGGTTTTGCCAAAAATGACATTTTGTGTTTTTGTTTGGTGGCATTTGGAGCATTTAGTTTTAACTAATTTTGTTCATTGAGATAAATATGACAGATGCATGGATATAAGCAAACTGGGATATACAAATTAATTGAGAGTAAAGTTCTTTATGTTTTGTAATCTTTCATTTAAAATAATTTTGATTGTATTGGGAAAATTGCTATATCAGCATTGTTTTTTATTGGGTTAACCAGATAATTTGTTCCATATTTGTTGTGGCATTCAGAGCATTTAGTTTAATCCATTCAAAAAGATGGCTTTTGATTGTATTGTGACAACTGCTATAACAACATGCTTAATACAAGAAAATAAGCAGCATGGACATTAGATACAAGTTAAGCAGCAGTGCTCTGTTAGGTACTTAGATGAGTGACCAATTTAGTGACCAGACAAAATTATTATAACTCAGAGGGAAAGTCTTCAAAATGTTCACTAAATATTTCATCTTTGGTATACTTCTATCCTGGTTTTCTAAGTTAGTTTTGATGAAGTTAGTTAACTTATATGTTGGTGATAGGTGATCCTGGTTTTTCAGATGTAGTAAGGATACAAGATTCATGTGCACAATACTTGTTTTTAATGCTAACTCCTAAATCTAATCAGATCTGCTTATCGAGTTTTCAAAAAACCTAACATAAATGTATTTGGGTAACCAACTGATTTACATAAAAAAAAACAAAAAAACACCAAAAAAAAAAAACCAAAAAAAAACTGTCTATTTTTTGTGCAAAAAAAATAGGCCCAAGAAACTATAATTTTAGTAATTTATTATTTATGCTAGTTTTTAAATTTTGAGATACAAGACAACAATATTTTGACTTGCCATGAAAAGTTTGAAAGATCAAAACCCAAAATAATTTTAGAAATCTATCCTCTCCAAAAATATTAAAAATGCAATTTCTTTGCGAATTAGATTCAGATAAGTCATCAATTTTTTTAGCTAATTTCAAGCCTACCTAAATTCTATGAATAAGCGAAGTAATAAATACTTCTTCAGTATGCAATTCCCCAATGGCATTCGTGCCTGGTGGTTTTGTTTACAAACTATGACATCTTGGCTTCAGGGGGCCGTTCTCCCAGGTTTTGGGACCTGAGGCATACCATTCGATGAATGACAACAGGGTCAAGAGTTTTTGCACTTGCTGTGCATGAGTCTTGATTTGAGTATAGCCCTCACTATAAAACGGCCTTGTGCCATTTTCTGACACAACGGGATGTCAGATAAATCACAGTAAATGAAGATTTGTCCAGGATTCCTCAAAAAACAGTCTGTAATGAACTTTTATTTACCTTTCAATTTATTTCTTTTCTCTAAAAATCTATTTTCTTTTCTTTCAAGAATGTATTTAGTTTCAACTCATTTAATTTTTCTTTAATTAAATGAATGAAGTTTCCATTTATATTTGCGTTATCAGCAGCAGTTCATTTACATAATCTTTAAAGCATAAATACATTTTCTCTCTCATGTAGGGACATACATACACAAAAGAATTATTACACACAAAATACATCCCTTTATTTTAATCTAACAATTACTGCTATACTTCAAAGATATCAACAATTTTACAAATATTAATATCTTTGCTTACCAGAAAGGATTTTGTACTTTAATTTTTCAGCAAACTTTTCACTCAATTTAAAGAAATAAAAATTATAAATTTGTGGATCAGATTTTTATACATTCATTTTCTCCTTTCTAAAAGAAGGAGAAAATGAATGAATAAAAATCTACTACATACATATTTGCACACATGCCTATTAATTCAGACACACATACACATACTTATGCATTTAGACACCTACACAGACCTACACATATACATTCAGATACATATACACTCAAAAAACATTCACACACACATGTATATAGATTCACAGACATACACTTATTCATAGACACCCACATACATACATACATGTCTACCTATACATTCAAACAGACACCCACACACATATTCAAAGACATGCACACTCAAAAACACTGGTATAAATTCACGGATGTACATAGATACACCTCTATTAACACAGATATATGTATTTACCAACCCTTCCACATAGGCAGGATGCAACACAAGGTCCATTTTTAAGTGAAGTTTAACAAGTTTGAATTCAGAGTTTTCCTTCTCTCAGACTGGTTGCTTATCCATGGCTGAAGAGCTCAGTCTGCCTATTTTACTCATGGCTGAAGGGAGAATAATTGGATTCATAGCTTTCCCCAGCGTAGTAGTACTATGTGAAATGCAAAAAGCCTTGTCCAGGTTTTGAACTCATGTCACCATGTCCATTTCCAATGAGGGTAACCATAACACCACAAGTACCTCCATATTCACACAGATACATGCACATATTTACAGACAGACACATTAGATTCTGGACAAATTAATGTTAAAACAAAATAATAGAAATGAAAGTGATTAAAAACAGCCACTTCAAAAGTTTCTTCTTCAGTTAAATTTGATGGTATTAATAATGAATCACAATATTACTCTATCTTAATGGTGGGGAGTCCCTATTGGATAGTAGCTAAAGTACTGGCCTCTGATATCATAGGATGCAAGTTTGAACTCCAGTCAGGCTATTAATTTTAATTTTGGATTAATACCTTTGGGAAAGGTATAAACCCCCTTATCCCACCAACTATGGGTTAAATAGTATCACGTCTATTCCTCTACAAGGATGGCTTTAGCATTAAATAACCCATGAAGGTTGATATGCTATTAAAAACAAAGGAAGAATCTCCATTAGTAATCATTAGTTATTATTAATAATAATAATAAAATGCTGTGGGTCACAGTGATACCAATTCTAGTTATTTTACTTGGAACAGTCTCTCTAAGCTTGGACGAAAGAATGGAGGAACTAAAGATCAGAGGAAGAATTGAGACCATCCAGACCACATCATTCTTGAGAATGGTCTGAATACCAAAATGAGACCAGAGGAGTCTTGCTGTCACTCAGACTCCAGTGAAAGACTACCAGCCAATGCTGCTATGAAAAAAATTTCAAGGTGTGAAATAACAATAATAATAATGATAGCATTATTAAGATTGGCCAGAATACTGAAAAGAATCCTGGAGACTTGAATAGACTTGCTGTCACTTAAACTACAGAGAGAAATCATCAACTAACACAGGTGTGAAAAACTTTCAAAGGAGTATACAATAATGAGCATATTTTCAAATGATTTTTTAATTATAGATCAAAAAAACTACTAAACAATGAATACACACAATCTATTTTCATAAATATATCAACAACTCCGATACGATTTGGAAAAAAAGCATATAGGATTTCATGAAGTTGGACAAAGCAAAATATGTCATACAAATAAAGTATTTTCAACAATCTAGTTTTCATTTATCTATACTTACATTTCTTAACAATATATATGAGAGGACATTCTAAAAGTTCTAAGCCTCACCAAGAAAGAAGGGCCATAGTTGAACATTTTTGTTATGGCAACACACTACCACTTCTTATAAAGCTTGGAAAACTAATTCAGATTTCTGTTTTAATTTCTGCGCAGGTGAGACCCAGACAAAAGTGAAAGGTGTGTGACGAATCTGAAATCTGGCTGAAACTTAGAACTTTTTGAATGACTCTCATAGATACATATATATGAGTGTGTGTCTTTGTGCATGAATGTATATAGATAGATAGATAGATAGATACTGTTTTTGCAAGAATGTTCTATCTCATATAAATTCAATGAATTTCTTATTCTCTCTCCTTCACAAATCACACAAATAACCAGTCCAATAAAGACTTTTCCTAAAGGATAAACCAAGCTTTGCTTTCTTTTAAGAATTATTTTTATTTCGCATGAGATATTCAGCAAATTTTCAACTGATGCACTTCAGAATCTTGTAGAAAAGATAGAAAGAAAGAAAACACTTTGGGAGAAGAAAATTCTTCAGAGACAAGAGAAATATCTTTGGGACTTATTAGAAATAAACTGGGAATGTATATTAACTTCTTAAAAAAAAAAAAATAGTGAAAAATAAACAAATTATCAAAAAGTTTTTAAAAATTCAGGTAATATCCCTTCGGAACATTATATTTAATACATAACTCCATTTTTTTCCACCCTGCCTTTGATTATTAACCAAATAATCCAATAACTGATAATATTTCAGCTAAGAAATTTAAAGACTATTGCACCGAATACTACTAGCATGATAAAAAGCATGGGAAATAAGATGAAAGAAGAACTATATATGCAGTTAGGATAGCATTGGCAAAGAGAAAACAGTACTTGGTTACTGTCACCAGACCAAGGATGAATGCATAGATAAGAAACTGACAGTCACCAACTGCCACTGACTCTATGTCTACACTATCTTAACTTTTATGCTCTATCACTGATATTGAGCATTCTTTATTTGTAAATATTGCAAACTACATTATCCATTATATATATATATATATATATATATCATGTTTCAACATTTCTGTTTCTTTTGCTATTTAACAGCATATCAACCTTCTTGGGTTATTTAATCCCAAAGCCTTCTAGAAGAACAGTAGTGGTACTATTTAACCCACAGCTGGGAGGATGTGGGGTTCATACCTTTCCCTAGGGTATTTGTCCAAAAGTGAATGTAATAGCATGATTGGAGTCTGAACTCGCTTACTACAATTCTGCAGTCCAGCGGTTTAACCATTACACCATGAGGACACCCCACCTCAACATTTCTGAAAACATTCAGTCTCTTATTGGTTGGGGAAAGAATTTTTCAGCACCTCTCCATTTATACACATTACTGACCAAGAAATCCTCTTTTTAGCCTTGTGTCACACTTTATTCTGCGCAACAAATATCTAGATAAACTTTTATATGTATTGTTGTTTTCAGTTCACTTGTTTGAAGTTTGGAACTCTTCCAAATTCTTTTCTTCAAAATTTAATAAGCGTTCTTTGGATTTTCAAACAAATATTTCCTATATTCTTAACCCCCAAAATATCTTTAAAAATGACTAATTGAAAAAAAAAAAGATCAAAGTAAACTATAATAAATAAATTATATTTATTTTCAAAGCTATTCAATTTTTTCTTTTCCTTCAAATTGAGAAAAAACAGTGTTTTTTTTCTGTCAACAATAAAAATGAAACGTCTGTTATTTGACCACTCTGTGTTCATCAAGTTGTTGGACAAACAGACAAATATATACTCTATTCGATCAAATTGTTGGACAAACAGACAGACAAATATGTACTCTATTCTATCAAGTTGAAAACTTCATTGAAATTTTTTTTTCTGTGTTGAAAATGACCTTTTATTAATTTATCTAACATTATTAGGCAAAAATTTGAACATAAAAAAACATTGATTTAGATTTTTAAAGGGACAGATTTTTCAAGATGTGTTCTCAAAGTCAAAAATAAGCATGCAATTCTACAAAAGAATATATCTATTAAGTTCAGTATATTGCTACTGAGTTCATAAATACCAAAATCATTATTTTTAGTTTCAGAAATGAAATTCATGATGAAAAGACAAATCAGTTAAAAGATAAAGAAAAAAAGAACCTTGATCATATTGATAATATATCTATCTCTACATATGACTCAAATACCCGTTACACACACACACACACATATATATGACCATAACCTCGTAAAAATAGCACATAGTCTTTTATTAGCACAGTACACTTAAATAGCTCCTACTTAAAAAAAAAAAAAAAGTTTCCAGTCCAGGTCTGCATATACACCAAAAGTCATTTCTTTATCATTTGAATTCTCAAAATCAATTTTGTCAACAGGGCTTAGAATATACTGACTGTATCCCTCTGTAAAGGGGTAAGACTTACCCTCACACACCTTATAAGGAGTGTCTTGGCATGACATCAAACTATATATATATATATATATATATATATATACCATAACTCTGATTAAATGTGGCCCAGTTGGCTAGGGCTACAGAATACATTGACTACAGCTCAGCAGAGGGGTAAGACTTTCCCAACGTGTCTTGGATATGACACTAAACAATCTGATTGTGAGACTCTCGTAATACTGGACCTTTGAGGAATGTGAAGTACCCCTTTATTGCCATTCTGGCCCAGAGTGGTAGCACCTGATAGGGTCAAATAGAACTTAATTGTGTACTTATGCTAAACTGAATTGTTTGAAATAGAACTGTTTTGACATTTAACTGTGTATAAACAAAAACTGTACTTATACTAAAATGAATTGTTTGAAATAGAACTGTTTATGTGCATAAAAATGAATTTGGCATTAAATAACCTACAATGGTTAATGTACCATAAAACCAAACCGAACCAAACTTACAAACTTTGATCAAAATGACTTAATCTGGCATTAAATAACCCGAAAAGGGTTGATACACCATAAAACAAAAAGAAAACAAACCACCCAATCATCTGAAAAAATGCTATATATGAGTATGATATACTTAAAATGCTCAACCTCATAAAATACATCACTAAACATAATTTTTTAATCATCCGAATCTGAAATATAACTATAAAATGCTAATTAGAATCTTTCATTCCTTCCTAAATAGAAGCGCTGATATCATCATGGACTAGTGTTACCATAGGAACCAAATAAGTTCACAGGTTATCTCATAATATATAAATAGTTTTATCATAATTATTTGTTTGTCATGTCTTCAAAAACATCTCTTTTTACTATCTTCTCACATCAACCTTAGAAGAAGGAAAAAATCTTTGTATAGAACATATATATTATTAAGATAATATCTATGTATGGATGAGTAATTCATTTCATGAGTCCTAAAAATACCCTCTTAAATTCTTTTTTTTTTTTTGCCATTAATTCAGAAGTCATTCAAATTAATCTTTGGACTGAAATTAGACAAAATCTTTATTTCATACACATGCATTCAGAATATTCAAATGATTTTTCCATATATCAATTAGTGGCCATTATTTCTTTATTTTAGATATCTATATAAATGTGGACTACTGTATGACTTATATGAAAACCAAACAGCATAAATCAGAATTTTTAAAAGATGGAATTCTCTGTTTCAGACATGAAGAAGAAGTCGGGCTGCTCCATTATTCCAAATCCTGAGCACCTGCTTGCCTGGAAAACCAGTACATAAAAATCCTAGCTTTGAACTTTGATAAAAAATTGACCTCTGATACTGTAACACGAAAGGAAACTTACAAGATATTTTGAGTGGTAACAAAAGACTATGTGATAGAGAAATATACATATTTTATTTTATACATTCCTTTGTCAAGGTAAGCAAATATAAATGAAGGTTCATTTTCTTGGATAGTCTATTTCTTATAACAATTGGTTAGTTGGTTGGTTGTTTGGGTTTTATGGGAATTCAACCTTTGTAGGTTATTTAACGCCAAATCCATTTTTATGAAAATAGTTCTATTTCAAACAATTCAATTTAGCGTAAGTACACAGTTTAAATGTAAGTACAGTTTAATTGTGAAAAACATTTCTATTTCAAGCTATTCAGTTTAGTCAACCAGTTCTAATTCAGCTTATTCAGTTTAATATAAGTACAGGTTTTGTCTGCATACAGTTAAATGTCAAAACAGTTCTATATTAAACAAATCAGTTTAGTGTAAGTACAGTTTCAATAAACAGTTCCATTTCAAATAATTCAGTTTAGCATAAGCATGCAGTTTAAATGTAAGTACAGTTAAAATTGTCAAAAACATTTCTATTTCAAGCTAATAGTTTAGTCACAGTTCTAATTCAAACAATTCAGTTTAGTGTAAGTATGCAATTAGTTCTATTTAACCCATAGATAGGGCCCTATCAGGTGCTACCATTCCAGGCAAGAGTGGACCTGGGAGCGATGGCAATGAAGGGGTACTCCGCATTCCCCAAAGCTCCAGTATTACTGGAACCTCACCATCAGATTGTTTAGTGTCATATCAAGGATGCTCATTGTGGTGGGGTCTTACTCCTCTGCAGAGCTGTAGTCGGTGTATTCTACAGCTCCAGCCGACTGGGCACTCTTATAATGATAATAGCTATGCTCTGTTATATATATATATATATATATATTATGTGTGTTTGTGTGTGTGTGCAAGTGTGTATGTTATAAATCTTTCTTTTTATACACACTTTTCTCATGCTATTTCATTAAACATGCTATTTTAACAACACTTTTCATGAGTTTAAAGTCCTGATGAAGGTTATTATAACAAAAATGTTCAAGATCAACTTACATAATAAATTCATCAAATTTTGGATTATTTGTTTTTTCTACTGCTGGATTTAATTTCCTTATTTACTTCCAGATATATATATATATATATATATATATATATATATATATATATATATATATATATATATTGGAGGTACACTTAATGTAATGGTTATCCTCATAGAAAATGGGATTGTTGACTCAGGTTCAAATCCTGGACAAAGCTGCTTGTGTTTTACTCTGTGTTAATGCCCTTGAAAAAGCCATAAATCCATCTGTTTTCTCTTCAGTTTAGGGTAAATATACAAGATTGGATTCTTCAGCTTTGGTAAGGCAAGTAGTCAAAAGAGAAAACCCTGAACTCAAACCAGCTGTACTCAGTAAAAATTCTCCTTGTCTCACATCCTGATCATTATAGAGGGGCTGTGTAAACACTTACACACAAATATGTACACACACACACACACACACACACACACACACACACACACACACACACACACAAGGTCAATATTTTAAGCTTGAACTTGGTTTGCTCTGTCCACTTCTTACAAAAATAACCATTGCACCAAAAACACCTGATTTTATATATAAGGTCACATAATTAAACTATATATCGTCTTAGATAGATTAAAAAAGATATTAGATTAAATTGTTAAGCTGGTAACTGATATATTGGAAGACAAGTGGAAATTAAAATAGTTAATTTATAATAAAATAGAAGTTTTTAAGATAAAACTTTGAAATTAGATTTAGGACATATGAACCGAGAGTATATTTCATAGTTTTTTTTTTTTATGTCACCTGCTTTTATAATAGGATTTTGACTGTTTTATTATTTTATTGGTTTATTTTGTTTGTTTTTTTTTATATTAGGAAATATTCTTTTAATATAAATTTCATTATAAATTCCTAAATGTTTATTTTAACGAAAAAGTATTTTCCTCCCTGGAAAAATGAAAAACTATCTTTATGTATCTCTATTTGAATTATATAGCCATCTGAAAAGGCATTTTGTAATTCACGAATTGTCAAAATAAATTTACAAAGGCATAGTATCTGTTGAGTTTTCTTTGATATTACAGATATACATACAGTAAAACTAAGAGGGAAAATGGAAAAAGCAAACACTTTTAATGGGTTTAGTAGTGATATTTTGTTCTTTATTCAAGGAAGAACTTCTGCATTAGGTGGTGAGGCTCCAGCTCCGGTGATTTGGGGAGCATTGATTACCCTTTCATTGCTATTTCTACCAGGTTCACACTGACCTTGAGAGGTAGTACTTGTTAGGGTAAGAAACTACACAAAAATGTCAGTATAAACATAAAATGAATGCAATTCCTTAACCTCTTATCATCATAACTTGGCTTCATGAAGAAAAATTAGGAATGGGGTGGTCCACAATGACTGCAGGCATGTTTGTGAGTGATTGGGCCAATGCAAGACAGGCTGGTATAATTGTAACAGGAATGGATAAAGTTATGGTCAAGGTTTGGTAGCAAGGGGTTTCTTTGTTCTGTACTTTTTTCCCGTTGAGTGTTGCCCTGTGAGTTTTTCAAAGGGGGACACAACATGGTTGTTAGTGAAATGCCAGACATCATAGGTCTCAGCTAAGGTAGACCATAAAATAACCCCAGAAATGTTTACATGCTATAAAAATCAATCAAAAAAATTTTCCTGTATAAATCAATGGTAAATGTTTCTTTGTTTTAGTCCGTCTTGGATGCTGAGAAAAACCTGTAATAATGAAAGTTTTCCTTTTTTTTTTTTTTTTTTTTGCATAAAGCAAACATTCAAATAAATAATTAATGGAATAATAGCAACACTTCATATCAGAGAGATTCAAACCAGATCAGTTTTATGAGCTGATAATCATTACACCATCTCATATTTCCTGAGAGACAACAATGTGATGATAGGACGATAGTATAAACGGAAACCAAAGACACGGAACATTGTACAATTGATTTGCTATAAGGTTACCTGCATATGTTTGTGGCAGATTGAAGAGGAGATTGCCAGAATGTGAATAAAAGTTGGACATTGAATGGATGTGATGAAAAAGAAATCTTTTAATTGCTTGTCATTATCGGATTGAGTATTGCAGGTCACAAGTCAATAGAAGTAAATCAATCACTTCTAACGCAAGATACTTGTGACAAATGTACAAACACAAATTGTAAGTATATATTTCGTACATGTTCATTTATATAGAGCACTTTTATCAAGTTGAAATTCTTACATAAATAATCTCGTTTTGAAGAATGTATTTACTTAACTCCTCTACCATGTGTAGGGTGTGACACAAGGTCAATTTTTGAGCAGAACTTCAGAGTTTTTTTATCTTCAAGACTTATGGCCAAACCAAGGCTAAAGAACACAGTCTGCCGTATTATTTCTCCATAGAGAAGAGATAAATTTATATCTTTCTTTCTTAGGAGGATTAGCATAAACTGAAATGTAAACTCAGCCTTTTCATGACCACTGACAATCCCTTTGTACCTGATTTTCAATGCACAACATACAGATTAATTTCTAACAAATGTTCACGTAAATGTTTGGTGAAATCTTATATGTGAATATCAGTATCAATTTGGTTTGGTTTGGTTTCTTTGATTAATGGCATATCAAGCTTCATGGGTTATTTAATGCCAAAGCTATCCTTATAGAAAAATAACAGTGATTCTAATCAACTTAAAGCTGGGAGGATATGTGGTTCAATACTTTTCCAAAGAGTATGAGTCTGAAAGTGAAACCTGTTATGATAGCGGCAACACTAGTATTTCTATGATATTCTAATGGACATAATTAGAGGGATCGACTTTCTCTAGTTATTAAGCAATGAACTGATCTAACCAGAATTATTACATATTGCTATATGTAGTAATTCTTTCTTTTGTTACCAACACAAATGAAGCCACCATCTTGAAACCATAGAAAAGCAAAAAAAATCCAATTCAGATGTAAATAATCCCTTCATAAATGATAGGAAGTATGCTAGAGTATCTTAAATAATACTGTAAATAATTACTAATGTTAAGTGTAAACAATAGTTTCATGAAAAAAAAAAAAAAAAATGAAAACTACCACAAGAGAAGAACATGGCTGACAAGGAAAGGGAATCAATAATGACCAGCTGACTTAGTCAAGAATTATCAATTTACTGTGCATAATATCTGCTGTCGTCGGGAAAGTTGGCTGAGAATGTCATCAACTTTGACTTAAAAAAAACCATTAGAACTTTACATAGAAGTGAAAGAATAAAACAGAAAGGAAGAAGATAAAGTCGTTTACCATTTTCTCATTTAACAGAATCAAAACATCTGAGAATTCTCAAAAGTAAATTCAAAAAGTCATCAGCAAAAAGTTAATGACAATGTGATACTCATTATCGCAACTAATTTTGACTTGTATTTGCTTTTATCATTCAATTTTATGCCCTCTTATTCTTTTATTGAAAATTGTTTGGTTTTGTTTGGTTTCTTTGTTTAATGGTATATCAACCTTTGTAGGTTATTTAATGCTGAAGCTATCCTTATAGAAGAACAGTAGTTATACTATTTAACTGATAGCTGGGAGGATAAGAGGGTTCATGCCTTTCTCAAGAGTATTTATCTGAAAGTTAACACAAGAGCATGACTGGTGTTTAGATTCATTTAGGATGTTGCAATCTAGCCACAACATCATGGAGACTCTGCCTAACTCATTATATCTCTGCCTAACTCATTATGTCTATGACAGTGATGAGCAGACAATAAGGAAGATTTGGTTTGGTTCATTTAATAGTATATCAACCCCTTATGGATTACCTATTATTGATACAAACACACACAGTTATTTGGTATCAAGTATTCCTATCTAATATAAATAATTTGCACAGTTATATGGAATCAAGTATTCCTACCAAATAGAAATAATTTGCACACAGTTATAGGGAATCAAGTATCTCTATCTTACAGTAATAACCTTCAAACAGATGTATTTATCCCATAGATCGAACCCTTACAAGTACGACCACTCAAGGAAGAGGATCAAGCAAAGATCCTACATTTACATAAAATTTTGAATCAACAGATCATTTGATAGTCAATCTAATGTGCAATTGAATTCGTTTTAGCCTCTTTATGCAGATTAGCATAGCCTGGTTAACCTGGTATTGTTTTTTAAAGAAATTATCTAATTTAGTTTTAATACCATTAATTTTATCACTTCCAATATCATCTCTTAGATTAAAAAATGGAGATGAATTTTATGGATTTTGTCAGCAATGTTTCGCATATTCTGACAACGTTTAAGTTTTATTCTATGAGTACATATGGTTATATGAGGAGTAATATTCTAATATGAAAGACTGATTAATTGATTTTAATGGCATATCAAACTGTCTAGGGTAAGTTTATTCCAGGAGGTTAGGGAATTGTGATATTATATGTTCATATTTACATTTTTTTAAGAGTTTTTTTGCACACAGTTATATTGTTATATTCTAACTAATGCAATTAATTTTCACACAGTTGTATGGTTTCAAGTATTCTTATCAAATAATAATAATAATTGTAGTTTCAAATAACTATTTTTATTTAATTAGAGTTATTTCTTTATACACACTTGTGTGGTTTCAAGTAACTAATAATAATAATCTTTAGTAAGCAATTATAGCATCAAGTAACTATTCTCAGTACAAATAATTTAGAGTGTCCAGTTGGCCGGGGCTGTAGAATACATTGAATGCATCTCTGCAGAGAGGTAAGATAAGACCCCCCCCAACGAGTGTCCTGGATATGACACTAAACAATCTGATTGTGAGACTCCAGTAATGCTCAATCTTTGGGGAATGCAGAGTACCCCATCATTGTCATTACTCCCAGGTCCACTCTGGCCTGGAATGGTACTATTTACCATCCCCTCCGCTCGGGCAGGATATGACACAAGGTCGATTTTTAAGCGGAGTTTAACAGGTTTGAATTCAGAGTTTTCCTTCTCCTAGACTAGTTGCCTCACCAAGGCTGAAGAACCTAGTCCGTCCTACTATTTACCCATAGCTGGAGGGAGAATAAGCTGGCCTGGAATGGTAGCACCTGATAGGGTCCTATCTATGGGTCAAATAGAACTGTTTGGCATTTAAGCTGTGTGCAAACAAATAACTTATGCTAAACTGAACTATTTGATCATTTAATTCTATGTAAACAAGTCACTGATATTTAACTGAATTGTTAGTGATACATAGCAATACTTAGAACCATTTAGCATTGTTGACTTAAGCAAAATTATGTTAAAAGTGGAACTGTTTGATCCTTTAACTGTGTATATCTAAAAATGCATTTACAAATCATATATTCAATATATATGCAAAAACAGGATTTGGCATTAAATAACCAATAATGGTCAATAAGCCATAAAACCAAATAAAACAATTGACATTTATAAGGCATCAGGTATTCCAACTGAATATGAATAACTTTTAAACAGATCTATTTGACCAATAGATGGGACTAACAGATACTACCAATCCTAGGCCAGAGTAGACTCGGGATTAATGGCAATGAATGGATGCTCCACACTCCCCAGATCTCCAGAACTGGAGCCTTACCATCAGGTGCTGTTTAGTATCATATCTAGTACATTCCTTTTTTTAGAAAGGGAGGTGTTAATCTTTTGCAGAGGATACATTCGGTGTATTCAAAGTCCCACCAGCAGACCAGTTTTGACATGAAAGAATCATTCAAGAATATTCAATAAAACTTTCATATTTAGGATATAGTAAGTTTTTAATCAATTTTTTGAATATTGTTTCTGATATGTGCCATTCCTGGCTGTCATAGAAATAATAACCTGAATGAAGAGTTTAATTGTCCAAATAATTCTTTGAATGTTAATGATCTTTCTTGAAAGGACAAAACATAATACCATCATTGTTAAGGTTGTGATGCTAATTTAAGATGTCAAGAAAAACTATTCAATAATTTTTCAAAATTCCATCTTCATTTCTGACAGAAATGCATTGCCTGTATAAACCCATTATCTTATTCAAATATTATCAGAAAATTTGACAAATATTTTGTAAATGCTTTTAATTGATTTGTGTCATGGTGAAAGAGTAACGGAAAATAAATCTTAAAGTGAAATTAAATATTTTTCTTTTTGCTTTGAACAAATATCATTGTTGTTTTATTTCCATTATAGATAATTTTGTTTAAGCTTTAAAAATTAAATAAATCAGAGAAAAAAAATGCTCTTTTTTGATTCTGACCAAATGTCTTGGCAAATCTCACTACTACTTCGATATTACCTTCTATTACTTCTGTGATATGACAACTTGGAAGTTTGGTTTGGTTTGGTTTATAGCATATCAACCATTGCAGGTTATTTAATACCAAATCCATTTTTATACATAAAAACAGTTCTATTTCAAACTATTCTGT
Organism: Sepioteuthis lessoniana; assembly: GCA_963585895.1. Lineage (NCBI taxonomy): Eukaryota > Metazoa > Mollusca > Cephalopoda > Myopsida > Loliginidae > Sepioteuthis > Sepioteuthis lessoniana. The sequence goes on from OY757934.1 coordinate 7,257,422, forward strand.
TTAGTATAAGTACACAGTTTTTGTTTACACACAGTTACATGTAAAAATGGTTCTATTTCAAACAATTCAGTTTAGCATAAGTACAGTTTAAATGTTAAATACTTCTATTTGAACCCTATCAGGTGTTACTAATTCAGGTCAGAGTGGAACTGGAAGTGATGGCAATAAAGAAGTACTCTGCATTCCCCAACGATCCAGCATTGCTGATGTCTCAACATCAGATTGTTGAGTGTCATATCCAGGACACTCATTGGGGGAGTCTTACCCCTCTGCAGAGATGCAGTTGATGTATTCTGCAGCACCAGCCAATTGGGCCTCATATGCAGGAAGCAAAACACTCCTTCCCTCATACATCAGCAGAGAAGGTGTGCATGGTGTAATAGTTACTGTTGTAGGGAATGAATTTGGCAATGGAAGTTCAAACCCTAGACAAGTCTGCCTGCATTTCATGGTAGAGATACTCTTGGAAAAGGAACAAAACCAACTATTTTTGCCCCAGTTATAGGTAAATTGTAGGGCAGACTTGGCTTTTGAACCTTGATGCAACAACTGGATAAGGAGAAGTAAAAAACCAAATCCAAGTCGGTTGTCATCATCATCATGATGTTGTGCTGCTGCTAGCACAGATTTCCTTCTCTCTCACCACTTGTGTCTATCATCCATCGCTTCCAGGCAGGTCTTTGAGATTACATCCTATGTCCATACAGAGCTGTTGTAGATAGGTTCTTGTTGGTTGCTCAACATTTGCACGTCTGTGTGAAGGGGTCCATAGAATGTCATTCATGAGTTTGTTCTTATTCTCTATTAGTGTCCGGCATGTTTTGTCCTTCTTATTTGGATCATTTTAGAGATAGGAGGTAGGTGGCCATACAGCTGTTCTTTTGTGGGATGTTGCTACCAAGATTTGTTCAATATAGCTTGTAACATTCTTGTGTAATTCCTGTCCAACTTTTTCTCTATATGCTTAGTCAGAATCCATGTGGTGCATCCATATAGTAGACTTAACACAACCGCTGCTTAGAAGAAATTGTGTTTAATTTTATAGGATAAGTTTAACTTCCATATGATTGATAACCTATCAATAACAGTCCATGCCTTTGCTAGTCACATACTGATGTCATTTTAAGTAGATGAGACGTCGCTTTCGAGCTCTCACCCAAACCATATATCTAAGCCAGTTATACTTTGTTCTAATCTAGACTTGACTGATTTTATGGCATGTCAACCTGTCTCAGGTTATTCTATGCCTAGATATTAAGGAATTGTGCTCATTGAATGTTCATATTTATATTTTTTGAGTAGTTGTTTCTTAAGGTATTTTTGCACATGATCAAATCAAATACAAATAATTTTTAAACAGATCCATAAATGGGACCCTAACAGGTACTACCACTCCAGGTCAGAGTGGACTAGTAATGAAGGGGTACTCAACATTCCCTAGATCTCTAGAACTGGGGCCTCATGACCAGATGCAATTTAATGTCATACATATGACACTCCTATGGGGGTGGAGCCTCTTACCTAGGGGAGATACAGTCAACATATTGTAAGCCCCACTGACAAGGAGATTTTCCTTTCATGCATTTCCATCAACAGTTTAAAAAAATTGAAGAAACCAGCTCATTTGTTGTAATTTACTAAGCATTTTACTTAGATGTGGCACAAGGCCATATGAAAAGGGCACCCAATGAGACTCGAACTCACTCGTGTAGGTTTGCTAGTCGAGCTTACTAACCATTACACCACCAGAGGCGCCTAACCAGCTCATTTGTTATTGGATTTCTTATATCATATTGATTATTTGATGAAGACTATGAAAATGATAATATCAAATTTAGCTTTATATCAAATCTCTTTTTGTGATCAGTTATCATAATCCAGTAATATTACTTATATGTTTAATTGTTAGTTGAAACACATATGTAGAATGTTGCAGTCTTAATTTCCTTCAGTATATAGTTATTTAAAAAGCTAAACTTAGTTGTGGCAAAAAGCAAAAGTATGGGACACTAAGTGAGAATCAAACTCAGTAACAATGGTCTTCTGCCTGATGATTGCCATGTAAAGACAGCATGAAACCAGTGGTCACAGATAAGTATCCATGCAATTAAATATATATAAAAACTAATATATACTTATTCTTTATAATATCATATAATTGCTCTATCACAGATATTGAGCACTCTCCAAATTATACTTTAGTTGGTCTATCACTAACCCACTGAATGAGACTGAGACAACCATATACTGTTGTTGTTGTTGTTGTTTGTGTGTGTGTTACAATATCTAACTCACAATACAAGATTTATTTAAAGAAATGTCAAAGAACTCTTGGTTGGTTGCCTAAATTTCTGAGACGAAGCTTGATGATTTTTATCATTACGGGTTTTCAGACTATTGTCTTCATCTTTATTGTTATTTCCACAAAATATGGTTATTTGTGGAAATAAAGATGAAGACAAGAGTCCAAAAACCCTTAATGATGAAAAAACTTGGTTGATTGGTTGGTTTTACGTCATGTCATTGCTTGTTTAGGTTTGTTTAGTCTGGTTTATAGGCCTCACGTTGCTTAAGTGGTCATCCATTCAAGTACTCATTGTAAGTGAGTTTGAAATTCAGTCATACGATTACATTCCCATTGGACTAATGGACTTAGAAAATGTATGAACCCCCTTATCCCCCCACCAATGGGTTAAATAGTACCACTGCTGTCTTACTACAATGATGGCTTAGGTATTAAGTAACCCATGAAGGTTGAAATGCTATTAAACCAAGAAACCAAACCATCCAAGTATGGATAAGGTGTACCACTAAACTGAAAAATTTCCAGATATATCAATACATCAGTGACTCATTGCATGTATAAAATATCCCTATTTTAATAAACTTCTTTTTTTTAAATCCCTGCTCAAGACAATCAAAATCAATCTTTTTGAATGAGGTTTAATGTCCCTAATGCCACCGAGCATCAAAACAACAAACCTTTTGTTTAACCCAATACATTGAAAACTAAAGCACCCAAGTTAGATATTGGTGACAATAGGTTTTTTTTTTTTTGCTAATGAAATCTCAGAATAAAGAAATATGAATAAATATACATCACTACAAATTGTCAGTGATAGGTGGTCTTAAGCATTGATATGACAATGATAACTTATTTCTTAAAAAAAAATTTTACCAAAAAATCCAGTATCATCAATCAGTATCCAATGTAAACTTTTAGAAGTGTGTGAGTTTTTATAAATCCACAAAGATGGGTTAAATAGTACCACTGCTGGTGGTGTGTTAAAAAAAGAAGTCAGAAAGCAAAGTTCAAATTTCTGTTTGTCTCCATTTTGCCCTTTTTTCCTCAGGAAAGCCATAAATCTGTTTCTTCTCTGAGCTGTTGGTAAAATAGCAGAGCTGACTGGTCAGCCACCAGTCTAGGAGAAGGAGAACTATGAATTGTAATCAACCACTTACTGGAACCCCATACAAAGGCACTGGTTATTAGCTAAGTATTCATCATTGCCTTTCTTTTGGTTAATATTACAGACCGTGCCAGGAGAGACACACTGCATAGGCAACTACTGGTTTTCCTTATGAACTTCCTTATGTAGATATATGGCTTCATAATTATAACATTCTACCTACTGTTAGCCTCTAAGTCAAATTTTGTCATGATTCATAACTCTTCATTGGGATTAAAAAATAGCACAGTCTGTCAGCCATATATATTGAAAAGCACCTTAGTCTGAAACAGCAGATGCTTTCTTGATCCCATGAAAAACATTAAAATAAAGCCTGTATTTCACAAAAGAACAGTTAACATTCTTGCATTCTCCCATGTGTCTTCTACACACAGTAGTTCCTTCACAAATTGCCATGGCCAGGCATGGAAAACAGTTAGAACATATCTGTTTGGGACCAAGCCACTTCACCTCATACATGCACAAAAGAACAGCACACAACTAGTAAGTTTATTCTTGAACAATTACTAAAAAGTTACTGATCATAGAATAGATATTCAACAATTTAGCTTCTTTGTAAGCCCTTTGTCCTAAAAAAACACCTCTTGTACGTATCTGTATTTAAATTTCATACCATTTGTTAATTCTATTATTGTTTTTTGTATTTCTTCCACCCATGCCATTGAGCAGGCATTGTTTTATTCCATGTTCAGTCATTCAATCCTCTTCCACTCATTCTTTTTTCTTCCCTTTCATTATTAAACACAAATATAACACAATTAGCAAACATAGATACAATTAACTTTCATCTTCAGATTTCTAACAACCTTTGAATGCTGACAAAACACAGAGAAAAAAGCTAGATGGGAATTGCATGAATGCTACAAGCTATGTTGAATAAATCCTGGACGCAACAGCCCACAAAGCAGCAACTCTATGGCCACCTACCTCTGATCTCTAAAACCATCCAAATAAGATGAACAAGACATGCGGGACACTAGTGGAGAAGTAAGGACAAACTCATAAGCGACGTTCTCCTATGGACCCCTTTACAAAGATGTGCAAGCATTGGCCAACTAACAAGAACTTATCTATAACAGCTCTGTATGAATACAGGATGTAGTCTAGAAGACCTGACTGAAGCAATAGATGATAGAGAGGAATCGTGAGAGAGAGAGAGAGTAAGCAGTGTGACAAGATAATGATGATGATAATTAGATAACCTGCTTTTGCTCCAGAGAAGATGCTTCCAAATATCTATAGTAAATCCCTTGACAATAAGGATTATTTTCCATGATAATCTTGTAGGATTCTAAAATTGAATTTGTATCACATTAGTATAAGATTTAAAATAAATAACAGCATTAAATTTAAAACAGAAAACTTTGAGGTATGTTGAAAAAGTATCAAGACTGAATCTGCATTTACCAAGATGGAAATGAACAATGAATGGAATGCAACACACTTATTCCAGTGAGTTTTCCATTGGCTTAAGCATCTCTGAAACTCCACTTTTGATATGGAAGGAAGCTATGCCATCATATTTCTTTTAATGTCCTCTACATCCTCAAATCTTAACTTTGAGATGAATTTCCAGTTTAGGAAACAAGAAAATCACACAGAGGACAATGTTTGTTGTTGCATTGGCACAATCCTGTTTTTCACCAAAAACTGCAGTTTAAAAAAAATATAGACTGGCTTCATATTTTGTATACACAGCAGGAAATGTGTGTGTGTAAATCTATCTATCTATCTATCTATCTATATATATATATATAGAAAGAGAGAGGGGGGGTGTATCAATGTCCATTGCCTAATGGTGAAAAGAGCTTTTACTTTATACAGTAAATATTTATTTTTCAACACAATCTCCTTCTTTGTCAAAGCACTTAATTTAGTGATGTATATTAATGATATAGATTAAACATTATAGAGAGAAAAATTTAGATTCAAAATATTCCACCTTGAACAAAAAGAAATATCTATGTTACCAACAATCTTAATTCCAAAACATTGACTTTAAAGCAACCAAAAAATTGGGGAAAGATCTTGTTAAAAAGCAAACATAATTCTGTCTGTTAGAGGATAACACCCTTTGCACAAAAATATTTTCTTGATTTGATTAAATTACTGAGAAGTAGACATTGATTTTAAGGAAAGAATCAAACAATGAAATAAAAACACAAAGATAAAAAAATTTAACTATGGACCAGTTTTTATTGATTACTCTTCTAAGATCAGTAATGTCAGTGGATGGTAAGGAAGACTTAGTGAAAAAATAAAATCCAAGGTCTAAGGTAACAAATTGTAAGGCCAATGTGTCACATATATCATTTTTTTTTAAAGCTATTTTCTTCTTGTCTTAATCACATCATTTTATTTGATTGATTCATTCATTTCAACAGCATGACAACTTGTCTACTGTTATTTGGTGACAAGAAGTTAAAAAATCACATTTACATATTTTTGTTGTTGTTTCATAAATTTCTTCTTTTTTTTTTATTTTTTTACACACGGTCCTATTGAATATGAATAATTTTAAAACAGATCTATTTCCACCATAGATAGGAGCCTACCACTCCAGGTCAGAGTGAAAGGGATATTCTAGATTTCCAGAACAGGAGGCTTACTATCAGAAGTTTAGTCATACTCAGGACACCCTTTTTATGGGTGGGTGGGGTCTTACCTCTCTGCAGAGAATGCCAGTAGTGTATTCTAAATTATACTGACAAGGTGGATATCATTTTGGTTCAAACATCAATTTGTTAAAGTAAGTAACATGATATAAGTATATTGCTGCATCAAGTTATTTTAAGTTTCAGATAAAGAATTTTTATCATAAATTAACAAAAAAAAAAGCATCTATTTAATGAAAAAATCTATTTTTTCTTAAAATAGGCTTACTTTAAATTTTCTTCTCAACAAAGTGCCACACTAGATAAAGAGAAACTTTCACCTGTTGATGCCCAAAGCTATAAGAAATTTGAGGACACTTTCTAAAAGAATTTGGGTAAAAATCATTTTCTTATATTGAATGTCAATAATAAAGAAAATATTTTATTTATATAAGTAGTAAGTTGGCTGACTGTAGTTGAAGGTGACCCAAAGGCTCCTTTTTCAATAGCTGATACACCAAGGTGTCAAGGAGGGCACTACTCCTTTCCTCAGGATTCCTCCACTTATCCTTGATCTGTAGCTTATAATGCTGAGTGTTAAGCAAGTAGGCATCAAGTACCATTTTTTGAGTTTTTCGTATGACTCGACTTAGGATTGTATTCCAGTTTCCCAGGTCATGGGTGAACATTCTAACCATTGTGCCAATGGGCTGGTATACTTACTTATATATATATACATATATATATGTATAAAATGTTGATATTTTTTCTGAATTAGTGTTAAAAAATAAAATTAATGACAAAATAAGTGTATTTGAAAAAGTCTCCAATGGTGTGTGGCTGTAAGTTAAAGCTTCATAGATAAGTCGAGCACTGATAGATAATAATTAAGGAGTGATACACCTACTCAGTACTTTGATGGATGACAAGGAAATAACACCTACTACTGTAAGCAACCCGAGGCCCATGTGCTAGATTTAGTAAAACTTCATCATCATCATCATGTCGCGCCATCAGCGTGGATATCCCTGACCCTCTCTTATTACCCACTCCCTATCGTCCATTGCTTCCAGCAGATCTTCAGGACTACATCCCATATCGGCACAGAGCTGATGTATGTAGGTTTGAGCTGGTCATCCTGCCTTTGCTCAGCCATGTGAAGGGGTACACAGGAGTACATCACTTATGAGCTCGTCCCTACTTCTCCAGCAGTGTCCTGCATGTCTGGTTCGTCTAATTTTGATAGTTTTTGTGATGGGTGGTAGGTGGCCGTACAGCTGCTGCTTTGTGGAGTGCTGCTTCCAGGACTTGTTCAATATTGCTAGCAGCATTCTTGTGTAGTTGCCGTCAAATTTTTTCTCAGTATGTTTAGTTAGTGTCCATGTAGTGCAACCATATAGCAGTATCAACATGACCGCTGCTAGGAAGAAACTGCGTTTTATCTAATTGGTCAGGTCTGACTTCCATATGACCGATAGCCAATCAATAGCAACACTTAAACAGTGATAAACCTACTCAATACTTGGACAGGTAACCACTTAATAACATGTACAATAAGTAACCTGAGGCCTCTGTGTCAGACTAAAAAAAACTTAAGTAAATAATATATACTCATCACAAGCCTTGTCATTTTGGAAATACTCGGATTTAGTCTTACTAGTATAATGATATAACCTTTATTTAAGTCATTTAAATCTTCTTGCTTTCAATAGTGGTATTCAACCTATGAAAATGAAGTAGCTGAGACCCTCTTACCTACATCACATAAGGTCTGGTGTAGTTAATGATTCCTGGGTTATTTCAGGTTTTATCAACAGTTTATTTAGAACAAAACCAATATGTTTAATGACAAACATAATTCAGACATTTCATCCTGACGTTGTTAAGTAATTGCAAAAACAAGAAAAAATATCTCCGTTAAATATTTGATATTTGCTCTTATCTGATTGAGAAGACAAATTAGCTTGACTCAAGAATATTTGAACCATTTTGTCAAGACAGTCACAACATTGTGAGTAAATATCACAAAATATATCAATAGAACAATTCAAGATGAATAGACATGATGAATTGCAAAGTTGCAAGAGGAGGAGGCTTTTATAAGCCAAGTGATAAATGTACATTTCATGTGCCCTGTTAATATTGAAAGCAAACATTTGTTGGTTGAGTAGAGACAGTTTATAATTCCTTATTACAGCTTGACACTCCAATAAGAGATTTAAAGATAAATTCAGGTCTACCATGCTGTCATTTAAGACAAAAGAAATGCTTGTAGGACTTGAATTAATACATTAATTAACTCCATAATATCAACAAGGACAATTCATGCAGATGAGAAATAATGGAAAGACATTTGAAAGGTTTCATGAATTCTATATTTTATCATTGAATAATATAACGAGAAACAAAGAAGGAATGAGAAGAAGCCTCAAATGGAAATTATCATAATGAGAAAAGGAGAAGAAATTATAGTTAAATGTTTGGAATTATAATCTATCAGCTGTGCTTGTTTTAATGCAATCTCTCTACCATGGCCGGGATGTGACAAAAGGTCAGTTGCTAAGTCTATAGCTGGATTGAATTTTAAAGGATCCAATCTACTTTAATATTTATCTATCATAAAGTAAAGCTGGCGACCTTAGTGAAGAGTTACCCAAAGGCTCCCTTTTCAAAAGCTACTACACTGAGGTGTAGAGAAGGGTGCTTCTCCATTCCTTGGATTACTCCACTTTACCCTTGATCTTTACCTTATAATGCTGAGTGTTAAGCAAGGCGGCATCGAGTACCATTTTTTGAGTCTTTGGTATGACTTGACTTGGGATTGAACCCAGGTCTCCCAGATCATTGGTGAACACTCTACTCATTAGTTGGGGAAAAAGAGACAGATTTAAGTCAAGTCTTTCCCAAAATTAATAACTCAAAGTGAAATGCAAACAGCCAATTCCAGGATCAGGTTGTTAATTCCACTTCTTACAATGATAATCGTTACACTAAATATGTCTCAATTAGAATCAGGTGTGTTGTATTCTAAGTCCAATCCCATTAGGATTCATAAGGTCATTCTCTGATTGTTACAAACATAACAGTAAGCAATAACAGGACAAGGAATTAAGTGTTTTTGGTCAATCATAAGATCTTATAGACTGAAGCTGTGGACACTTTATTGATCCCAGCAAAACAAACATATTCCACAATGTGACAGTTTTCATTTTTGCAGTCACTCCCACATCTACATTCCTTCACTCACCTCAACGGCCAGGCATGGATAATACTCAGAACATATCTCATTGGGACTAAGCCACTTCATGTTACACTTGCATCAAGGACAGCATACAAAAATTTTATCGTTGAATACTCAACCCGAGACCTGAATTATTGTAGATGAAAGATTTTATCATTATTTCCTACCATTTATTCAATCTCTACTATTCAGCAGGTAGTACAATATTCCTGGTCAAGTCACTCGCCTCTCTTTTGTTCTCTCACTCTTACATACACACATTTCCATATATGAAATTAACAGATGTGATCCAAAAGTCTTGAGATTGAAACATTAATTTATTCTAATTTTAAAATTTAGATGAAGACACGAGGACAGCAGTGCAATCCATATATCAAATGGATAACAAGACATTTAGACTTTGTCCATGATACTTTTTTATCAGCTATCTCAATACTTTGTCTGCGATACTTTTTTATCAGCTGCCTCAATACTTTTAAGCCAAATAGCTATCATCTTAAGAAATGGGTAAGGCAACACAAGTTCAAATTCTGCAGGAAGCTGTTTGCATCTCACTTTTGAACAGGTATCCTCTTCTCTCCTACCAATGGGTAAATAGTGGAGCAACCTGAGTTCTTTAACCTTTGTAAGACAACCAGTCTAGGAGAATGAAAACTCTGAATTCAAACTATTTGTACTTTGCTTAAAAAAATGGCCCTGTGTCACATTCTGTCTGGGGTGGAGGCATTGGGTAAATACATACATTTAAATGCCAGTTTTTGGTGAAATATAGGATTGCGCAAGTGCAGCATCCTTTATACTTCTATCTCTGTTCAACTTTTACTTGATTCAAAAACAGAAAAAGTGTCACAAGTTTAAATGAGAGAAGTTCGATGACATTATGGCACAAGTTCATATTAAAAGAAACATCAAAGTTTCTTCAACTAATGAAAAAAAAATCACTGGAAGAAGTATATTGAATGACAAGGGGTCTATTAAATAGAAAATTAACGTTTCATTCATTGCTCATTTCTGTTTTGGTAAATAGAGCTTTGACTTTTAACACATCTCATGTAGGTTGTATGATAAAATTTGGTAGAAATGAGTTGCCAGCCATCTGGCATTAATGCACGCGTTAGTAGCAAAATGAAGTCATTATATATACAATGTAAATGCATTGAAAATCAGGAATAAAGGCATCGTCAGTGGTCAGAAATTAAGACAAGCATTAGTGAGTGAATAGGTTTATAATATTCCTTGTAAATGATTTTCTAATAAAAAAACTTAAAAAGTCAGGAAAGGATTTTCAGTGGTCAGAATTGATGGTAAATGTTACTCATAGAATATGTTTATCAATATAACATAAATAAATAGCTAAGAATATTAGTAGAGAAATACATTGTTAAGAAGAAAAGGGTTAATATGCATAGTTTATTGTTCTATATTTTATTAAATATAATTTAATAGTACAGGGTGTCTCAAAATAAATGCGACCCATTAATGTGATGATTACACAGACAAGCACAATGGTGGTCATTTGGAACATGTCCTATAAAAAATGCATTCTTTGAGCTACAGACATCAAATCAATATTTTTTTAATTGCTATTATATCAGCTTCCAAGACATTGAATGTTTTTTTTGAGTTTCTTGTCTTGGTAATAAATGATTATCTTATTAATGGGTTGCATCTGTTTTGAGACAATTTTGAATGATTTTGTCACCAAATAAGAAGTGACGCAAAATATTTTTTTCTCTCTTGTCCAAAGCATTGTGATCATGGATTAATAGTTGTTATTGTGTACTATTTTCAAATCTTAAACAAAAAAAGAACTCAGCATTATTATTAGTAGAGTTATTAGCAGTCACAGGGGTCCCATGTATATTGAGACACCCTATATAACCATGTACACTGAGACATTAAGTATATAAAAAAATGTTTTGCTTTATGATCCATGCTCATATTTACTTTATTGTCATGGGATGTAGAGATAAATCTTGACTTTCACAGATTTGATTATCACCAATTTTGCAATCAGATTAAATAGGATTTCTTTTTACCTTTTTTAACCGACTTAAAAAATCTTAAATGATACATATAGCATACAAGAAAATGTGAACTAAAAAAGAAAAAGTTAAGCAAGTCATAAATACATAACAGATATGAGATATGTTGAAAAAGAATTGAGACTGAAGCAGTATTTACCAAGATAAAAATGAACAATGAATGAAACATTAATTTTATTCAAAATATGAGGTGTAAGCTGTATGAGGTGTAAGCTGTAGACTAAAATCCCCAGCTCTAGCCAGTGGCAGCTCTAGCAATCTTAAACTTCAGAGAAAACAAAAGGATTAACCCCCCAAATCACCACACAATGGTAAATAAGTTTCATCCTCTAAGGAAATAGTGGAATTTTAAAAAGAATTCCATAATATTTACATAAACTTTACAAATGCAAAGATTAATACTTGCACAACTTGTCTTTTGTAAGCTATTGTAAGCATAAACAAAAATGATATATAAAAAGACATCTGTTTCAACTCAAACTCCAGTTTAAATGTTTGCTTATTTTATTCATAATTCATTTTAGAATTTTCAACCTTTTTTACCACTGCATTCAGGAAAACTCCACATCTGCAATATTGAGTTACATTCCATTATTTGCAGTGTAATGGATTTCATTGTAGGAAATGGACACAGCGAACAGAGTTCAAATCCTTGATGATGCTGTTTGCATTTCATATAGTGCTTATATTCTTTGAAAAGGCATGAATCTAACTATTCTCCTTCCAGTTATAGGTAAAATAGTAGAGCAGGCTGAGCTCTTTATTCTGGGTATTCTAACTTGTCTAGGAGAAGGAAAATTTTGAATTCAAATCTGTTAAAATCCACGGTATAGATGCATCACATGGACACTGATGAAGCGTATAAAGAAAACGATACCAGGAGCCGCACAAGAATGTTATGAGCTGTTCTGAACAAATCCTTGAGGCAACTGCCCACAAAACAACAGCTGTACGGCCACCTACCTCCAATCTCTAAAACCTACCAAGTAAGACAAACAAGGATGAACTCATAACTGACGTTCTCCAATGGACCCCTTCACACAGACGTGCCAGTGTTGGACGACCAAGAAAAACATACCTACAACAGCTTTGTATAAACACAGGATATAGACGAGAAGACCAGCCGGGAGTGATAGATGATAGGGACGATTGGTAAGAGAGTCAGGGAAATCCATACCAGCTGTGTGACTGGATAATGATGAAACTCTGCTTAAAAAATTGACATTGTATTGCATCCTGCTTATGTGGAGGGGTTGGGTAAATACATACATTCCATTACAAAATCAGAACACATGATTTGCTACAACATTCATGCTAATCTTGTATCAGATGCTCCTCAAAATTACAGAAGGATGTTGAATGAAACATTATAGAAGTAACACAAAGATTTAGTTTAATAAATGTATAAAAGTACAAAAAAATCATGGAATAATGATACTTCTTGAATTCGTAGATAGTTTCTCTACAATTTCTCTAGGGAAAAAAAAAAATCAGATAATTGCTTAAAGATTAGTAAAAAAAAAAAAAAAAAAAAAAAAGGAATAAAAGCAAAACTTTGAAATTCTTCAAGCCATGCACGGTAATTATCTAATATGAGGAGGGATTGAGATAAGGTGCCATAAGCAGGCCTGTTATAAATGGATAACTTTGATTTAAACTAATTATAAAGGGTACATAAATATTTCACTTGTAGATAATGGGGAACAAATGAAAACTAATGAAAGTCTTAAAAGTTTAATAGAATTTCTAATAGTCTTGGCAGTTATATTACTAAATATGTCAGCATGTGGAGCAGGTGTGATTGCAAAGATATAAGGTTTCAGATTGAAGAAGTTGAGGTAATTCCCTGCTATCAAAGTAATGGATATGGGCTTGGCTCATTATAGAATTCTAGAGAGGAAAAATTTGTCAACTTAGACCTAATATGACTAGTTCTTGAACAAGTTTATATTCAGGAAGTTTTATAAAGGAAGAGATGAGAGCAAACAATAGGTGAAGATAGAACAAAACACTGACAATTGTGCTGGCAAGAAAAGACGACAATCTAAATTGAACCATAACTAGTCGTAAAATAATCAGAGGTATCAACTTAAAAGATTTGAAGATATTTTTGTAGTATGTGAAGGAATATATTGTTAATGAGGAATTCTAATTATTACATTATAACTAATGAATGTTAGAAATAAGTATATTAATCTAACTTATATCAAACCAAATGGAATTTTATTTCGTTTTAATGTTATCATGGTCATCCTGAGAAACAATTGAAGATATTACTGTTGTGAATAAAGTAAAATAGGCTTAATCATAAATTCTGATTCAATATTAAATTATAATTAATGAAATGTTAGAAATTATTTTATGTTAATCTAACTTATGTCAAATCAAGTGGAATTTTGTTTTAATTTAACTAGAAAAGGTGATCTGTATTATCATTTGATTGCTTAATCTGAAGGAGATAACTGTTTTTTTGTTATACTTATGAAATAACAATAATCCTCTTTTGAATTAAAGTCCTGTTGATAGGGGAAGTCCTATGTATGAAACTCAACACAAATCCATACGTATGACTTCATAGTAGAGCTATTTGATATTTGAAGTTATTGTATATCAAAGTGCTTTTCATATGCTCTAACTATGAAAGTTTCAGAACTGAATAATTTTATTTTTAGATAAAACATAGTAGAGTCATTGAATTATTTTTAAACTAGCTCTGAAAATTTTTCATTGAAGTCTGAGTGACTCCAGGACTCTTCTAAGTATCCAAGCTGATTTTGGTAGTGCTACTGTCTGGATGGGTTTTAATTCTTCCTGTAATCTCCAGTTCATCAAGTCTCTTTTCTAAGTTCGTAAAGACTGTTCTAATATCCTGACTACAATTTGTATCAATCACTATCACTTTCGTGGCCCACAGTCTTTTCAGCTCTCTAGCAAGGTCCACATATTTTTCCAGCTTTTTGCCTTCTTTCACTCTCACTCTGTGGTACATATGACATTTTTTTTCTTTTTGCAAATATAAAATAGACCTGTTCTTCTTATCATAATTAGTTTTGTTTTGTTTATTTTGTTTAATGGCATATCACCCTTCATGGGTTATTTAATGCCAAAGCCATCCATGAAGAAGAACAGCAGTGATATTATTTAATCAATTGATGAGGAGATAAGGGGGTTTATACCTTTGTGTGTTATGGATGTTGGTTTGGTTACTTTATTTTAATGGCATATCAACCTTCATGTGTTATTTAATGCCAAAGCCATCTTTGAAGAAGAAGAGCAGTAATACTACTTAACCCATAGCTCAGTGGATCACGGGGGGGGGGTCATACCTTTCTCAAGGGTATTCGTCTGAAAGTGAACATAATAGAGTGACTGGACTTTGAACTCACTTCTGTCAAGGCTGCAGTCTAGTACTTTTGCTATGACATCATGGCACTCCCCGCCCCCATCATCATCATTATTATTATTATTCACTGAGAGCTAATTCCTAATTTTCACACTGTGCTATCTACTAATGGCCATAGAATAGTTGCAATGAAGTGCTACTAAAATTAACAAGATAGAAATACTAGACAAAAAATTAATAATATTAATATGTCAGAAATTGAAATTTTGTGTTTTATCTGCCTAAAAATATAATTCAGATATTTGTTTCATACTTTATCGTTTCAAATCAAATCTATTTCAAATACACAGACCTCTCATATCTGCTTCTATGCAAATATGTTGCACAGAATAAACGAGATTTTTTTTTTTTTTTTGGCACATCAAAGACCACACTGAATATTTTAATGATTTTCATTCCTTATAATTAAAAAGAAAATAAGATCACATTTTAATAAAAATATATTTTAGTCAAGAGCCAAAAAGAAATTACTTAAAAAAAACAAAACAAAAAAAAAACACTTTTAAAATGTATTTTCAAAATCTGAAATCTTTTCAAACATTAGGAAATGCCTCAGAGCTTTGCATCTAATATGGAAAATCTCATTTCTTGTGCCCATACATGACGCATACTGCTACACTGTGGGGCAGTGGTTATCAACACAGAAAATAGAGATAACATTAAAACCAGTGATAAAAGTTCTCAGCCCAACTAAAAACGTAACCAGCCTTAATACTTATACCATTGCCTATAAATACATACACTCCAACATGATTTTTTTATAAAGTCTTAATTTTTTTCTGAGCCAATGATACCAAGATTTTTTTTCTAGTGAAACATTAGGCAATGAAAACGGATATTGTTATGTATTATACATTACCAAATTTTATAGCATTAAAACTCTGTGACCTACTTACTTTGGTCCTGCCATGTATTCATATTTTGGGATATTCACCATTTTTCATCTTAATTTTGGTTACTTTTCATTGCAATATTTATTTATGTATTAAATTTTTAAATAAGTATTTAATTATTTTTAAAAACTCCCTGCTGCCTTACAAGAAAATAAAAACTATTCCACCCCATTTAAAACAATGAACTCAAAGTTGCTTGAGTATTCAACAACTTAAAAAAAAGCGGGGAGGGGGGGATCAACTAACCAAACTACAAGATCATATAATACCAGATATCAAAAGCCATTGGTTGTGATATCAAACATAAAAAAATTATGAGTACTAATTAAGAAAGTAATTGCTTTATATGCATATGAAATGGAGGAGAAAATAGTAATAGCCAGGATCTGATTAACTGTAGTTGGGTTGCCAGGAAGGTAGGTGGGGTCTGACATTGAAAGACCCCAAACCCCAAATACTTCAAATTAAAACAATAACAGGTATGACAGGGTGGAAAAAGTGATCCACTGTGAACTCTACAAGAGACAGATATTTGACCCGACTGACAAATGGGACATGAACAAACTAAAACATGCCCAGGAAAAGGATATGCAAAAATTCTCTGGGACTTTCAAAAACAAATTGATTTTGATGGCATTCTCACAAATATGATCTTGTCAATTCTTTCTTTGTCCGCCTGATTATATAAAAGTATTTCTTTTATTTTAAGTTTAGTTGCTTTTCATCACAACTGTAATTCTACATCTATTGGTAAACGGCACAGATTGGATAGAAAAAAATCAGATTTTGGAAGAGTTAAATTTGCATCATTTTCTCAAAAGACCTGTACTGTTATTAATTTTTTCAACTAATATTTCTTTTATATTGCAACCATTCAGAATGCCATTAGTAAATAGCACAGACTAGAAATAAAGTCTCTTGGCAAGAATCAAGCTTGCATCTATTTTGCCTTGAGAAGTCTGTTTTTTCCATAATACTCACTTTTACCATTTTCAACTCCCAGAGTTTTACAGTTGGCAAAAGATCAAACCTAATCATGTAAATTTACTCTTCATTTTCACCCCCTCCTTTAAATCACTTGGTGCTATATATGATGTTGTTATTTTTATACATATCATATATATTTTTATGTGAATTAAATAAAGAGTCTTATTGAAAATTCCAAACATGTTACCAAATACAAGAGGCACTTGAAAAAGATGAGGTGTAATAGCCAAAACAGTGTGGCTATAATGGTCTAGCTGAAAACAAAAAAATTCAAATAAGTCATTGTATATATTTACCCAACCCCTCAGCACAAGCAGGATGTGACACAATGTCAATTTTTAAGCAGAGTTCAAATGGTTTGAATTCAGAGGTTTCTTGCTCCTAGACTAGTCGCTGTACCAAGATTAAAGAACTCAGTCTACCCTACTATTTACCCATAGCTACCAGGAGAATAATTGGATTCATATCTTTCCCAAGAGTATTAGCGCTATATGAAAATGCAAACAGCCTCATCCAGGATTTGAACTTGGTTTGCTGGGTTCATTTCCTATGACACAATATAAGCACCTTCAAATATGTCAGTGAGTAAAAATAATAATCAAAAGGAATAAAATACTAGGCATGACTGTTTGGAAAAAAATGATCAACTGGGAATTGTGCAATGTAGAAGTTACCCACCTAAAATAGTAGTAGCAATATGATACTCACTGTTACAGTGGGATTCCAACTAACGTTCAGTTGGCAGACAAGGGAACAAGCTGTAAAGCAATACTGTTGCTGAGAGTATAATGCAGAATAATGGATATTTATCCAGCACCATATCCATGCTGAAACCAGTAGCCAACTAGAACTCAAAGGAATGTATTGAGTAACAGTTTGTTTCCTTGTCTTCCAACAGAATGCTTGTTGGAATTTCATTGTAATGGTGAGTATTTTATTGCTTCTACTATATCAGGTGAATAACTTCTACATGCAAGAGATTAAAATTTGACCATACTAACAGAAGAAAAAGCCAGAATTCATTCTAGAGAATGAAACCCATAAAATTCTCTGAGACTTTGAGATACCTAATATCATTAAAAAGGCCAAACCTAGAGTTTTTAACAAAAAAACAACAACAAAACACCTTGTCATCTAGTGGACTTTGCTGTTCCTGTGGACTATAGAGTAAAAATACAAGAAAGTGAAAAGACAGACAAATACTTGGATCTTGCTAGAGAGCTGTGGAACATGAAGGTGATGGTGATACCAATTGTAATAGGTGCACCAGGAACAATATCCAAAGGCTTGAAAAGGAGAATAGAGGAACTGGAAATCAGAGGAAGAATTGAGACCATTCTGACTACAGCACTGTTAAGATCAGCCAGAACACTTAGAAGAGTCCTGGAGATCTGAAGAGACTTGCAGTCACTTAGTCTCCAGTGAAAGACCACCAGTTAAAACAGGTGTGAAAAACTTGCAAGAAGGGAAATAATTTATGATATCACTAAATTTGTGCTCTGAGTAAACTGTGCACTGAATATTTGGATGACAAATCCAATTATCCAAGCCAAGTAATATTCAACATTACTCTGTGGCAGAATTATTAAATTTCCCAACACTAAGAAAAAAGAAAAGTAAAAAATGCATTGGGTTATGTTCCTTTATACAAATAAATATGAACTCAAAATATTATTAGTATTTGGAAGGCTGTCAGTTTAAAAAAGAAAAAAAAAGAAGGTAATCGTAGGGGTTTAGTTTTGCTAGAAAATCTAAATATTTTTACTAAAGAATTACTGCTACGACAGTGGTTATCTGCTGCTTTGTATTTGAAATACTTTCTTGTAATGGGGGGGGGAAGAAGCAGTTCATCTGATAATCAAAAACAAAAAAGAATATTCATGCTTTGAATGTTACAAAGCTTTCACGAACAGCTTGAAATATAAAGCATTCAAAATTTTAATCAGGAAAGAAGCCACCTTTGATAAAAGTCAAAATGTCATCTGCCTTCCATGGAAGAAATTTAATTATTTTAATTACAATCGGTTCAATGATTGCACTTTCTATAATTCTGCTTAATCTTGTACAAGTGAGCAAGCTTGGTCCCACTTGAAGATTAAAAAAAAAATTTAGCTTACTTTGCATTCAGAATTTCATCTACTCAGGAAATTTATAGAATTTCAAATTGATTTTTTATGGAATTAGATTGAGAGTGGGGGGTCGAGTCTACTACATAAATACAATGGGAAAATGTTCCCTTACTTTCTGTCATTTCTGTATTACAAGTAAACAAGTTATCTGCCCATTATTTTAATGTTACTTAGAGTCAATGCTGATAACTTTTTAGTTGTATTATTTGTACAACTTTTGTTGTACATTTATTTATCAAGGATATTCCCAAAAAAGAAGAGAAATTTACTCAATAATTCCATGAAAATTCAAAACAAAAATAGAAAGACATCTTTAAAGTCAAATTTCTATAATATTCCTGAAGGAGGTGAAAGTAAAATCCTTAAAGATAACTCTTGTACATGAAATGATAGAAATGACAGAAAATCAGAGACCATTTTACCATTGTATTTATGAAGTCTACAGGATCCTCTGTTTAATTCCATTAAAAAAAGAATCATTGAATCTATATCAAATCTGACAAACTCCAGAGTAAAGAAAATTCTGATGACAAAGCAAGCAAAATTATTTTACTAATGGCTTGAAATATAAGGCACTCAAAATTTTAATTAGGAAAGAAATCATCTTTGATGATATTCAGAGTATCATCTTGCTTTCAAGAAAGAAATTTAATTATCTTAATTACAATCCATTGAATAACTGCATTTTTTGTTATTGTACTAAATCTTTATTATAATCCATAGTATGAAAGTACCTCTCAAAAGTGATGGGATTATTTATTTATAGATCAAAACTTCTATTTTGGATAAGAATATCTATGCACTCTTTCTATGATGACTATATATATATATATATATATATATATATATATTCACACATGCACACACACATATTATATATATATATATATATACACACATATATATTTTCACACACACACACACATATATATATTTTAAGTACTGAATTTAATATGAAGCACTGCAAATAAGTATTTGAAAAAACAGACAACTGCTTCTAATCACTTGGTTTTCAAGGTTAAAAACAAATATTATGCCCCCCACCAAATTATTGCAATAAAATAACAAGGCATTTAATGATATTTTGTCTTTTGGAATGATAAATCAAATTATTTAGTGAAAAGAAAAGTGTTTTTTGTATACTTCTTAAATCTTGTTCACAAGTGATTATATATATATATATGGCTCATTAAATAAGTTTCCAGACTTTTTTCGTATGGGCACTTATATTGATAGTACACACATGAAACTTTAGTCCCCTCGAAGTAATCTCCACCGGATGCAATGCACTTGTACCGTTCCAACAACTTCTGGAAGGTCTCATGGAAGTCCTCTTGTGTGAGCATGTCAATGACCTTTGTCACAGCCTCTTTCATCTCCTCAATTGTCTCATAACGACAGCCTCTAAGTTTTTCCTTGAGCTTAGGGAATAAGCAAAAGTCACGGGGAGCAAGGTCTGGACTATAGGGAGAGTGAGGAACTGCCTTGATGCCCATCTTAGTCAAATAGTCTGTGACAACGATGGAGTTGTGGACTAGTGCATTGTCCTGCTGGAAATGTCAGTGACCTGATTTGAAGAGTGCTGGTGTCTTTCAACGGAATCTCTTCCTGAACTCCCTTAAAACCTCAACATAGTATTCCTTGTTGACTGCCTGTCCAGGGAGAACCCAGTGCATGTAGATCATGCCAGTGCTGTCAAAAAAAGAGTTCATCAAAAGTTTGTGGGTGGATTTGCTCTGTCTGGCCTTCTTGGGTCTGGGAGAGCCAGCATGCTTCCACTGGGAACTCTATCTCTTGGTCTCTGGGTCATAGCAGTAGATCCAGCTTTCATCGCAGGTTACCAGAGCATCAAGAACTGCGGGATCTGAATTAATCAGCTCGACCATCTTCCTGCTGTCATGACGTCTTTCTTTCTGATCTTCTCTGAGCACCATTGGGGCAAACTTCGCACAAATCTTCTGAATCTCACGAATAATTGTGTGTACAGTTCCAACACTGACATCAAACTGTGCACTTATTGTCTCTATAGACACACGACGGTCCTTATCCATGAAATTCTTTATCTGGCCAATAAACTCTGGTGTTCTGACTTCCTTACTCCTCCCACACCTCTCATCATCCCTCACAGACTCCCTGCCTTTCTTGAATCTCTTATGCCACTCAAAAACAGATGCTCAATTAATGTAAGATGCTCCAAAAACAATCTGAAGCATTCCATACGTTTCTGTGCCATTTATTCCAAGTTTAAAACAGAATTTTATTGCATATCATTCTTCTAAAGTGTCCTCATGTCCAAATTGTATTTTTGAAATTCACCAGCTGTGATAATCAGGCTTTAGTAGGGTGTATTCAAATTGCTACTGTAGCTGTTCATTTGAAGCTGAAATCATAAAAATTGGTCAGTCATCTCATAAGATGTATAGAAATAAGATACTGAATTTTCAAGAGTCTTCAACAATTTTAAATGCCTGTACAAAAGACATCTGGAAACTTATTGAAGGCACCTTATATATATATATATATATACATATATATATATATATATATATATATATATATATATATATATATATATATATATACACACACACACACACACACACACACACTTGGAATAGTTGTCACTCAAATAAACTTCTCAACAATAATTCATCAATAATTCCCACTTATATCATTTCATTTTGTCAGATTTCTTTTCCATAGCCAACTCAAAAATTTAAAACTGATAGTGAGGAATCTGACAAATTCTTTCATAAGTATTTAAACAAAGAGAAAATTTCCTTCTAACCACTTGGTATTGAGAATAAAAACAGATACATTAAGCAACAGGAATATGATTCTATTGTAATCAGAATCCCAACGCATTTGATTATGTTTTGTGGTTCAGAATGATAAATCTGTTTTAATAGAATAAAATTGTTAAATATATCCAAAAAAAAAAAAAAAAAAAAAAAAAAAAAAAGGACAGTTTTTTTCTGGCCATCAAAATTCTTGTTTAGAATCAATTAAAGAGATTAAAAAAGTTTCCATTTTTACCTTTCTGGTATGAAATTAAAACACAATTGTATTAAGAAAATATGAGAAATGTTTGATCACTATTGAAACATGTCAATCTGATTTTCCTTGTTTTTTCATTGAAAACTTTACTCATTAACAAACATGAAATAGTGGAAATAGCAATACACTAGGTTAGTTGGTAGGGTTTTATGGCATCTCAACCTCTGTAGGTTATTTAACACTAAATCCATTTTTATGCATTTTTATTTCAAACAATTTAGTTTAGCATGAGTACACAATTTCATTGTCAAAAACATTTCTATTTCAAGCAATTTAGCCAAACAGTTCTAATTCAAAGAAATCAGTTCAGCATAAGTACGCAGTTTCGATGTCAAAACAGTTTTATTTCAAGCAATTCAGTTTAGCATAATTACACAGTTTAATTGTCAAAAATATTTTTATT
Organism: Sepioteuthis lessoniana; assembly: GCA_963585895.1. Lineage (NCBI taxonomy): Eukaryota > Metazoa > Mollusca > Cephalopoda > Myopsida > Loliginidae > Sepioteuthis > Sepioteuthis lessoniana. The sequence continues at coordinate 7,279,644 of OY757934.1, forward strand.
TTAAGCAATTCAGTTAATTCAAACAGTTCCAATTCAGCCAATTCAGTTTAGTATAAGTATAGATTTTGTTTACACACAGTTCTATATTAAACAATTCAGTTTAGCGTAAGTACAGTTTCAATGTCAAAAACAGTTCCATTTCAAACAATTCTGTTTAGCATAAGTACGCAGTTTAATTGTCAAAAACATTTCTATTTCAAACTTCGTCAAACAGTTCTAATTCAAACAATTCAGTTTAGCATAAGTATGCAGTTAGTTCTATTTAACCCATAGATAGGGCCCTATCAGGTGCTACCATACCAGGCCAGAGTGAACCTGGGAGCAATGGTAATGAAGGGGTTCTCCACATTCCCCAAAGCCCCAGCATCACTGGAACCTCACCATCAGATTGTTTAGCGTCATATCCAGGACACTCGTTGGGTGGCGATCTTACCCCTCTGCAGAGGTGCAGTCGGTGTATTCTACAGCCCCAGCTGACTGGGCAACTATCACTAGGGTTTGGCTAGAGTTTGGGGTCTAAACCAAATTTTGCCCTCCCTGTCAGTGAGGCTTAGAATATGTTGATTGTAAAATCCTCTTGAAAAGGAGTGTCCTGGGTATGACACTAAACTACATCAGATGTAGAGTGCCTATTTATTGCTGTTACCCTCAGATCCATACTGACCTTTTAGGGTCGTATCTATGAGTCAAATAGATTTGTTCATAAATTATTTGGATTTGAGAGAGAAATAATTAATATCATATAACTGTGAATAAAAAACTCTTTTCTTCTTTCACACCTGCTTCATGCAGTTGCAGATTTTCGTTCATCACACTTACCTCTTGCTAACATAGTTCTTTACTCCATCACACTCACTTCTGGAGGTGCCCGTGGTGTAATGGTTATCGTCACAGGATATGGACACGGCGATACGAGTTCAATTCTTTGACAAGACTGATTGCATTTCACATAGCACTAATACCCTTGGGAAAGGTATGAATCCAATTATTCTCCCTCCAGCTATGGGTAAATAGTAGGGCAGACTAGGTTCTTCAGCCTTGGTGAGGCAACTAGTCTAGGAGAAGGAAAACTCTAAATTCAAGCCTGCTAAACTCCGCTTTAAAAATTGACCTTGTGTCATATCCTGCCCGAGCGGAGGGGTTGGGTAAATAGGATCCCACTCACTTCTGGTAATTGTAAATTTTTACTCTGCCTGCTTTCATTACCAAGTTCAATCCCCACAATGTTCAAGAAGAACGACCATTGACCAACTATTCTGCAAGTCGTCAAGGCATACTGCATTTTAAAGGTGGGTGGTTACCCTCCATCCAGGTGCAGGAATTTGCACTCCCAACATCCTGAGCATGTGTCTGGGATCTCTTACAAATGGCAGCTTCAGTCACCATGCACCATGGATGCTTTGAAGTAGGTGAGTGCAAATGTCTATTGTTGCACTGATTTCTTTCACCGCAAAATGTAAATGTACAATGAATGCAATTCCCTAACTTCTAGTTATAAAATAATCCAAGATAGGTTGACATGATGTTAAAATTTATCATTCAAAATATTACAGTTTATAAACTGACTCATTCAACCCAATGAGTAAAAACCCAACCATTTTTTAAAAATACTCAAAGACCCTATGAAGAAGCCTAGTTGGTCACTGTAGGCAAAGTTACAAGATGACAAAGGAAAGAGTTTTATAAAAGGACAATAAAGTAGAGGATAAGACATCTATTAACTTGTTTGAAAGTGTTATGAGAACATTGTGAATGTTGTAGCATTTGTAGCAGAGAAGTTTTCCAGGTGAAGTGATAAAAATGGGTAATGCTCAAAGGAATGATGAATAAAACAAGCAAACAATAAAATAAAACAACAAAAGTTTGAGTTAAAGCAGATATTTAGTATATATTATTTTGGTAATAAGCATCAACTAACAAAAGATATATTGTCTGAATCTTAATCTTTGTATTCATACAATGTTTTATGTTCTTTTCAAAGTGCTTACTTTCATGTCGGTCTTGACTTTCTTAAATGACAAAACTTATTTACCATTATCAAATTTGTAAGTAATATAAAAGAACTACGTGTTTATTTTAGTTGGACAAGTATTATTATTATTATTATAATTATTCACTCCTTGAAAGCTTTTTACACCAGTATCAGCTGGTGGTCATTCACAGAAGTCTGAGTGACAGCAAGTCTCCTCAGGTCTCCAGAACTTTTCTCAGTATTCTGGCTGATCTCAACAATGCTGTAGACTAGATGGTCATGACTCTTCCTTCTGATTTGCTTTAAGTCTTTGGGGACTGTTCCAAGTGAACCAACTACCATTGGTATCACCATCATTGTTATGTTCTACAACTTCCTTAGTCTAAATATCTTTTCACTCTCTTTCATTTCCACTCAATAGTCAGCCGAAACATCAAAATCCTCGGGATGGCAAGTCATTTTTTTTTTTTTGGTAGTTATCACTTGTTCTGCTCTACTAGCTGAATGTGGTAATAGCTGAATGTGGAATGTGGTAATCCATTTGTATCTCAAAAACACAGAGAATTTTATATATCACGTTTTCTAGAATAGATTCTGGTTGTGCATTTGGTAATATGGTCAAATTTCAATTTCTTGCACAATTTCCTGTAGATCGCCTTACCTTCCCAGTCATGCCTAGTCTTTTTGTGCTAGAATCAGATTTTAATTGGTCATTCAATCAAAACCACAATATAGGTGTTTAGTTAATTAAAGGTCCCAGCCTATGCCTTGTGGGGCATAATCTCTTTTCACATTAACAAAAAAAAAAAAAATAAATAAATAATAAAAAAAAAAAATCAAAGATCTGATACATGGAAGGGATACTCTGCCCACAAATATAGATCAGCGCATTTGATTAGCTGAGAGGTCAAAAAGTAGTAGAAAAATACGAAATGATCTGTGATTGGCTAACTAATCAAGAATGTTTGTTCCCAGAGGAATACTCTATAAAAAATAGATGGTTTTAGGGTTAGATGAGAGAAGAGATCTGATGTCCATATTGAAGACAACAGAATAAGTAAAGGAATCTCTCTAAGAACTAAAGCCTCTGCAGCAAAAGTCTCAGTCTTTGAAAAATTTATTAAGATAGAAAGACTTCACCAGCCAGATACCTTATTTGCCTGTCTTTAAAATACAACAAAAAGCAACAATTTCTATGTATTGTCACACCATTTTATTTCAATAAATAGTTGTTAATTGTAAACAGAGAGTTTTTCTTTTCTTTGAGTTGCCAACACCCTGGCAACTTGTTCCAATGAATAATCCCTGACCATCAAAAGTTCCAGATAGATTGCATCATCCCCCATCTGTGAATTTTTCAAACACAACATGGGCACAGTGAGAGTTGATAAACCAACTAGCTGGAAATGCATGTGGTAGTCATGGAACTAAGGCTACAATCAAGTACCATGACTAGCATTGGACCAGATTTGGTGCTCTGACCAAGATCAAATTCTCCGATATACATATACATGTATATATGATGATTGCTTCATCTTCACAGGTGACTGTGGTCTCTTGATTCTCATAAAAAAAGAAACATCTATACATTATGGAATTAAAGTGGCAAATGCTTGTACAACATGAATACCACTCTCTGAGTGATTGTGATTAGGCAGTGACAAGGAAAAGCAAGATAATCAGTAGATGCAAACACAGTAAGATATAATGAATTTTCTTTCTCATTTTGGTACTCTACTGAGTGGCAGTGCTCTCTCATTAAAATTGCCATGTTCCTCCATGAAACCATAATACCCTTTTGCCACATTGTTGTTCTAAAGATTTATACCCCAGAGTTATTGTTACCAATAAAATGGCAGCATTTGTCATCAGGGTTCACTACGCTAGACTTGTGTTTTGAATTCAGAGTTTCTCCATGTCCCAGACCAGTCATGCCTCCAAAGTCAGAGAGCCCAGCTACACACCAATTAACTCACAGACGGGGAGATTTTGATACATATCTTGAGTTTGAATTAAGTCCAATGTTATTGCATCCATAATAATCTTCAGTAAAAAGAAGTTCTAAAAGTCTTCCTTTCTGTTTGTACTTAAGAGAGCAAAATATCTTTCGATAATGCTGTTCAAAGAATATTTGCTCTTTTAAGAGATCCAAATATCAACACAGGAGTATATATATATATATATATATATATACACACACATACACATGTTAATATTTGAATCTTTTTGAATCTCATTGTATTATATATATATATATATATATAATGCAATGCAACAAAATAAACTACTGAAAATAATATTTTTACTCTCAAGATTTGATGATAATCAATATTTTCCATAAAAGTTTTTTCTCTTTTAGTGCTGTGCTTTTCTTCACAGTTTGACAGCAGAATTTTTTTCATTTTTATATTAAAAATATAGGCAAATAATTTTTAGAATTTAAACAATAGAAAATCTTGATGTCTTAACAAGACTTTGTATTTATAGACTCTCACAGCATTGCACCATCTTAGACGACATTTAACTAGCAGTGGAAATGTGTTGTATGCAGGTTTGCTTTTTCAAAACTTTCAAAATCAAATTTAACAAATTCAAAAAAGTTTATAGCATTGATTTATAATCATTTCTCTTTCTTTCTTTCTTTCTTTCTTTCTTTTCACAATAATCACCAGCACTTGGTTTTTCTTTCTTTCTTTCTTTCTTACAATAATCACCAGCACTTGGTTTTTCTTTCTTCTTTCTTCTATTTTCAGAGATTTGCAAAAGTAAATCAATCCTTTTCTTTTTACAGATCAAAAAACCTTCCTATCTTTTAAAAGTTTCTCTTCCTTTCTTTTACTATAACCACTGGCACTTCCCCTTTCTTTCTCTTATTTATTCACTTGTAATTGTAATATAAATTCTATAAATAAGGATGTGAGACAACATCAAACTTAATGGTTGCTGAAGGCAGTTTTAAGTGAATAATAATAATAATAATAATAATAATAATAATAATATTCCTGGTCAGAATATCAACTCTGGTGTTGATTAACAAGAAAAAAAGAACTTGTTATTTTGCACATATTGCTCTTCCAACAGACCACTCAGTGAAGAAAAAAAACAAAACATATATATAAAGAAAGAGAGAGACAAATACTTGAATGTTACTAAAAAGCTACAGAGGATGATTGAGATACCAATTGTAGTTGGTGTCCTTGTATAACATAGTTAAGGGGTGTATCAGAGACCAGAGATAGCAACCAGAGGTAAAAGTCAGCAGTAAACCCCCACCGCTCCAAATTTGAAACCCTAAGTCAGACCTTTTGAGACAAAGAAGTAAGAATCATGTGTTAGTAATAGAAACCTGATGAAACAGAATTCTTAGCTGAATTGCAACTAGACTGACTGCTGAGATAAAAGGGGCCAGGTCTCTGAAGGGATTTGTATGAGCAGACTTATACATTTTAAAAACTGACTTGATCATTTTTTTTTGAAAATGGACTTTATAATTTCTGAAAAAATTGTTTAATTATTGAACACCCCATGTTGTTTTATCTCTTATGTTGGACTTCAGTTTATTTTTCTTTGAATGATCAACTCTGTCTGATTTATTCAGTGATTAGCTATTGGCGATTTGGTTGTTTGGATCTAAAAAAAACCCCAACGTAGGCAGATAGCTGGTTTGACCATGGTTCAAGCATTCATTGAAATAGAGACTCACCAGTGGTCAAGTGGATGACTGGGTGACACTTGGAACATAATCAAAACATACTGGAAAATGGACTGGGGAAACTGGAGATCAGACTCCAGGTAAAACTGTAAGAAAAACCCATGCAAAGAATAAATAATAATAAAATCAAAGAAAATGAAAAGAGAGCGAAGTACTTGGACCTTGTTAAAAAAAAGCTGTAGAACAGAAAATTTGGTTGGTCGGTTAGATTTAATGGCATATAGGTTATTCAATGCCAGAGGCTTTTTACACATATATTATATATATGATTTGTAAACGCATATTTTTAGGTTGGTGATGGTTGGGTTTTATGGCGAATTGACCTCTTAAAGGTCATTGAATGTTAAATTCTGATATGTATGTGTGTGTGTATATATAAATGTCAAAGCTTTTTGTTTGTATAAACTTGATGGTCGAAGGTGTTGGTAACATAGTATATATCTTTAATAGAAGGCCAATTGTTTTTAAGAAGTTGATTATGTTTTCGAGAGCAATTTTTTAAAATAGTTCCTTCATGTTGTTCGCCTTATAAAACTTTTCCCTGGTGTGGTTGAGTTTTGTGCATTCTATCAAAATGTGCTTGATTGAATATTGGTTTCCCCATGGACATTTTGGGGGAGGTTCTTCTTTAAGAATGAAGGAGTGAGTCAGTTGAGTGTGTCCAATGTGTAGAATGTAAGAGTAACAGTGATATCAATTGTAATTGGTATACTTGGAAAGGTCCCCCAAGCACTAGCTAAGAGGGCTGGAAGAGTTGGAGATCAGAGGATGAATTGAGACCATCTAAATTATATCATTGTTAAGATTGGTTAGAATACTAAGAAGAGTCCTGGAGATCCGAGGAGACTTGCTGTCACTCAGACTCCAGTTAAAAACCATCAGCTGATGCTGGTGTGAAAAAACCTGCAAGAAATAATAATCATAATTTGAATGGATGACCACAGGAAAGACCACTCTGATCCAAAAAGACCCTTAAAAAGGAACCGCCCCAACAACTGCAGACCAATAACATGTCTACTGATGATGAGGAAAATACAAATTATTTGCTAATAAACCACTGACTGTTCCCCAAAGAACAGAAAAGATACCACAAAGAACAAGAGGAACAGGAGATCTACTATATAATGATCAACACATCCTCAAGGAGAGCAAAACAAGATGAAAAAGTAGCTATGGCATGGATTGACAACAAAAATGCATACTATATGGTTCTATAAAGCAGGATAATAAACTATCTCAAAATGTACGAGATATCAGATGTAGTCATAAAATTCATTCAGAGTGAAATGGACAGTAGGAAGAAAAGCTTAGCTGAGGTAAAAAGCAATAAACTATCTCAAAAGGTATCCTCCAGGGTGATGCACTATCACCATTACGATTTGTGATAGCAATGATGCTGCTGAATTACATACTTAGGAAATGCACCGGCAGATACAAACTTACTAAATTAGAAGAAAAGTTCAATCATCTATTGTACATGGATGACATCAATCAGTCAAAAATGAAAAAGAATTGGAATACTTATTAGTCAGGATGTAGGTATGGAATTTGACATTAAAAAAATGGACCATGCTAAAATGAGAAGCGGAAAACGGCAAATTATGGAAGGAAGTAAACTACCAAATCGAGAAAAAATCAAAATGCTCTGAGAAAAAGAAACCTACAAATATTTGGGAATATTGAAAGTGGACACCCCCAAACAAGTGGAGATAAAAGGAAACATTAAAAAAAGAGTACCCCAGGAGAATGAGGAAACTATTGGTAACCAGATTATAAAGCAGAATTCTCATCAAAGAGATAAGCACCTGGGCTGTCCAACTTGTAAGATACCCAGGACTCTTCATCAAGAGGCCAAGAGAAGAATTTCAACAAATGGACCAGAGAACAAGAAAATTCATAACAATTCATAAGGTCTCATATCCAAGAGATGTCATAAATTGACTATATGTGTCAAGAAGAGGAGGAGGAGGAGGAGGAGGAGGAGGAGGAGGACTTGCCAACATTAAAGATAGCGTCGATAAGACAATTCAAAGACTATATAAAAGAGGAAAGAAAAACTGATTACAGGAGTCAGAAACAACATAAACAACACAAAGATCAACAGAATGACAATAATGAGAAAACAAAAATGGGAAGAAAAGCAACTGTATGGGCATTTCAACTGACAAACAAGTGAAATCTCATATGAGACAACTTGGGTATGTCTAAGAAAGGGAATCCTTAAAAGAAAAACTAAATCTCTTTGTAATAGCAGTACAAAACAATGTGGTAAGGACTAATTATATTGAAGAAAAATAGACAAGACAACAAAATAGGAAATGTAGGTTATGTGGTAAGAGAGATGAAACGATCAATCATATATAATAAGCGAATGCAGTAGATAAATTAGAACAAAAAGAGTATAAGACTAGACATGACTGAGTAGGAAAGATAATCCACTGGGAGTTGAGCAAAATTTTTTAGCTTGATCATACATACTAGTGGTATATGCACAACCCAGAATCCGTCCAGGAGAATGAGACGCACAAAGTTCTCTGGGATTCTGAGATACAAACAGATCATCTCACCTTGGCCAGATGACCAGACCTTGGGATAGTCAAAAAAAAAAAAAAAAAAAAAAAAAAAAAAAATGAACCTGTCAAATTGTGGACCACAGAGTGAAAATAAAGTAAAGTGAAAGGAGAAGTACCTAGACCTTTCTAGAGAACTAAAAAAACAATGAAATGTGACGGTGATTCCCATTATAATTGATGCACTTGAAAAAATCCCCAAAGGAATGGTAAAGGGACTGAAAAACTTGGAAATAAGAAAATAAGTAGAGAACATCCAAACTACTTATTAAGATCAGTCAGAATACTGAGAAGAGTCCTGTAGACTTGAGGAGTCATGCTGTTACTAAAACTCTAGTGAGAAAACATCAGCTAACCCTGGTGTGCAAAAACTCTGAAAGGAGTAAATAATAATAATACTTGAATCTTGCCAGAAAACTAAAAAAACTGTGGAATATGAAAGTAACAGTGATTCCAATCATAGTTGGTACACTTGGAATGGTCCCCAAAGACTTGGAAAAGAGACTGTCAGAGGAAGAATCCAGATCATTCAGTTGATAAAATAAGCTAGAATACTTAGGAGACTTGTTGTCACTAAAAATTCAGGGAAAAACCACCACTTAAAGTAAAAAGTAAAGTTAGTGACTGTAGTCGAGGGTGACCTGAAGACTCCCTTTTTGATAGCTACTACACCATGCTGTAGGGGAGGTCACTACTCCATTACCTGGATGGCTCCACTTTACCCTTGATACTATTTACCAACCTTTCCGCTCGGGCAGGATACGACACAAGGTCAATTTTTAAGCGGAGTTTAACAGGTTTGAATTCAGAGTTTTCCTTCTCCTAGACTAGTTGCCTAACCAAGGCTGAAGAACCTAGTCTGTCCTACTATTTACCCATAGCTGGAGGGAGAATAATTGGATTCATACCTTTCCCAAGGGTATTAGTGCTATGTGAAATGCAATCAGTCTCGTCCAGGATTTGAACTCGTGTCGCCATGTCCATTTCCTACGATGATAACGACTACACCATGGGCACCTCCACTTTACCCTTGATAAGTACCTTATAATGTTGAGTATTAAGCTAGGAGGCATCAAGTACCATTTTTTGAGTCTTTGGTATGACTCAACCTGGGATTGAACCCAGGTCTCCCGGGCCATTGGTGAACACTCTAACCATTATGCCAATGTCCGGTTTAACTGGTATGAAAAACTCACAATGAGTAAAATAATAATAATAAACCATTATTCTACTAGAGAGTTTTTGAAATGGTTACCTATTCAGCAGTCAGTCATTGTATTTTTACTTTACCTTGGTGATAAAAGGAGGAAAGTGTTCAGAATATCTGTATTTTTTTTGGACAGTATGAAAATAGAAGTTAATTGCACAGACAATTGTCAGCAGTATTCCCATGTCTAAATGACTTGAGGAAGCTTGGAGCTATTAAAAAGCAAAGGCTGCCCAATAAAAGCTAATTTGGATGGTGAGTGAATCAACGCGAACAATAAAAAAATCCCTGTGAAAAGAATGATTAAAGCCAGTTTTCCCAAGTTCTATTGCATTGCAAACACAAAAAGGTCAGAATGAATCATTTGATGTAATTGTTGGTGAGACAAAGTAGCAGCTTCAGACAAGATTTGAACTCACTTCCCATTTGATGAAAACTTGTAACTGCATTAAATTTTTTTCCGAATAAAACTATGTAAGTATATCTAAGAAGTAAGGTATACATTCCCTACTATATAAAAATTGTTCAGTACGGAGTTAAAAACATCTTTATTGATTTTAATGAATTATTTCAATTGTATCATAGAAACCCTTTAGAGAGACTCAAATAGGTCAGTTCAGGTTTTTTTTTGTTTAATGGCATATCAACCCTTGATGCTTATTTAAAGTTAAATCCTTTTTATACATATATCATATATTCATATGTGTGTGTGTGTGTATATATATATATATATATATATATATATTTTTTTTAAAGGTTAGGTTAGGTTAGGTTAGGTTATTTGGTTTAATGGCATATCAATCCTTGATGGTTATTTAAAGCTAAATCCTGTTTCCATTAGTGGGTAGAGTGTTTGCCAATGGTCTGGGCTTCAATCACAGGTCGAGTCATACCAAAAACTCAAAAAATGGTACTTAATGCTACCTTGCTTAACACTCAGCATTCTAAGGTATGGATCAAGGGTAAAGTGGAGCAATCCAAGGAAAGGAGTAGCACCCTCACCTACACTTTGGTGTAGTAGCTAATGAAAAGGAAGACTACAGTTGCTAACTTTACTTTATATATATATATATATATATATATATATATATATATGGTTTTTAAGTAAATAGTTTGTAGATAACTTTTTTTTTAAGTAAGTTAGAACTCATTTGTTTGCACACTGTTAAATTGGTTTAAGTATTACTATCTAACACTAATAATTCTATTTAATATTAATAATGAACTCTAGTAAAAGATTGAGCTCATAGATGGGACGCTAGTTTCAAGCATTGCTATCAGATACTAACAATTCAATTTAATATTTTTCATTAATTTGAATCCAGTTAAATGGTTTCAAGTACAGTAAATCATTAAATAGTTCTATTTGACCCATAGATAGGACCCTAACAAATACTCGCACTCAGGAGCAGAGTGAACCTAGAAGTAATGGCATTGAAAGGGTATTCCACATTTCGTAAAAGCTTCATAGAGACTCAGTGAATTTATATGAATTATAATGAACACATGAAAATAATAAGTAGATATTCAACTTTGAAAATATGTACCATCAATATGCAAAATTCAATTTGCCATAGTCTTTCCTCAATAATTTAATATGAAATATGGAGTGAATTTGGGTACTGAATTTAATCAGTAAGTGTCCACATATATTTCCTGAGAAAATTCAACAGGAAAATATTTGAGAACCACAGATGTATGCTACTTTTTTGTCTATGTGACCATTAAATTTTCCTTCCTTGAATTAGAGTGTAGTATCAGTTGAATATATTATGAATATTAGTATGTGATATTACATTGGGTATATATCTCGTTTGTCAACACAAGCCTATCATTTGTTTTGCTGTCTTCATCAATATCAATGAATTGTCTTGAATCAATGATTTCTTCTAAGAGAAAGATTCAGAAGAAATTTTTTATTGTCAGCTACTTTCTGGTAATCACTATTTTCACCATCTTCAATACCAACTACAGTCTTGGACAAAAAGTCCCAGACAGTGAAAAAAACTGAACAATTTTTTTCATTATTGCCACAAAATTTAATGAATTTTTCAATAGCTGAAGCACACATAGGAAGTGATTATTTTTCTTGATTATCATTGTCAAAATTCCCTTAGTTTTAGCAAAAAATCATTATTTTCTACGAAGAAAATTCTCAGAAATACCAAAAAAAAAGAGGAAATTTCTGAAATTTTTTCCCCTTGATTTGATATCCTAATTTGTGATTCGTCTTTTGCTTGTAAGCGGTTGTCTCAGTTTAAAAAAGGTGAAGTTGTGTGGAATATAATGATTATTGACTTTTACTTCATGATATTGCAAGGAACTAAATTGCCATCATTCATCAACAGATGTTTTCTTTAAAAATTAAAAGAAAATTGGAATTGATCATTAAAAAGAAGGTTGTAGTCACAACCCCCCCAAAAAAAACACTGCTTCAGAAAATACAAAAATTGTTAGAGCAGGAAAGTAGCAACACACTTCAACATCACAACAATTCAAAGTTGAAATTAAATGTTTCACCAAAAACTATTCAATACTGATTGTATGAATTTGGGTTTTTAAGTGTCTTTCAAATTTAAAAAGCATTTGTTGGTGAAAAGAATAACTTGTCCTAAACTTTACTGTCATCAATTGTCCTCATAAAAATTTTCATCAGGTATCTGGGTTTTTTTGTCAAATATGGTATGAAATCTGAATTACAATCTAATTTATGGCCTGAAATTTCTCACAATTGTTGGTTGGTTGTTTTATGGTATGTCAACCCTTGCGGGTTATTTTAAGCCAATTTCTGTTTATATACATGATTTGTAAGCTAATAGTTTGTTGATAACATTATTTCTAAATGATTTTGAGCTCATTTGTTTGCTCACAGTTTAATAGTTTCAATGCTAATAATTTTATTTAATATATTAATCATTTGTTTGCACATAATTAAATTGTTTCAAATAATTAACATGAGTAATTCTATTTATCAAGTATTCCTAATGCAAACAATTTGTATAGATCTGTATGATTTCAAATAACCAATAATATTGATCCTTAGTAAATGATTGAATACTTTCATTTGAAACATAGATGGGACCCTATTAGGTACTCTGTGAATTCTGGCTGTGGCTCATGCACCTTTGTCTGTAAAATCTCACAATATATTGTGCTGTATTTCGCTGCAGGTTCAGATCAAACTGCATGAGTCCAAGATGGGTCCACAATGGAAGAAAAAGGAAAAAAAAAAAAAAGCTTGAACAAATGTTAACGGAGAAGGATGTGTGTGTGTTACACGTCACAAAATGATGGTGTGTGCAGTTCTCATTTTTAGACTGGCAAAATTCCCTTAACTAAAAATCTAAACTGACCACAAGGTTTTAGGGATTGACATCGCTTCTTACTTTGCTGGATTTTCTGAGCAGACTCTCTTTGGATCCCTCTGTCCAGCAGACTGACTTTACTTGTATATATGCAGAGGTGAACATTTCCTACTTCCAGATTTTTGGCCAACCATAGACTGGACATAAAAATATTGCCAGACTGTATGTCTCCATGACACTCTGAATCATATGATGATAAAATTGAATCTTCGTCAAGTCATGCCATCACTTTTTCTGACCATCTCCACTTATACTCACACAGGGTTAGATTAGTGGTTCCTGCACAAAATACATATGGCCACACACACTCAACATACCCATGCAAATATGTCCAGGCCCCTATATGGACATTCACATATATACATACCTATGGTCAACTCAAAACCATACACATATGTATATACATAAACTTACATACATACACACATGCATGTACTCAAATTTACTCATGTACCAACACATATGTATAGGTAACTCAATATACAACTACACTACTGTCTATAGTGTCACAGTACTTCCACTCCTTGCCAGAATGGGCCTGAGAGTCATGGAGTATTACCATCAGATGCAGTTTGGTGTCATACCCAGGACAAAATTTCTTAAAAGTTATCTTTTCAGACAATTGTAAATGGTTAAAGGGAACCCATTTTCTTTTGATTCTATGAAGTCACTAGTTTTTTCAGATATGAATTTAGAAAACATGTTTTGTTTTATTTTGCCCATATTAAATTCAAGAATCATAAATGTGAATTAACAAAAGAATGATTTTCTTTTTCTTTAGCTTATTTGAAGCAATCTAGAAATAAAATCTTTGTAGGGAATTCCTTAAAGTCTTGCAATATTTGACAAAATTTTTTAAAACCATTTTCAGTTATTTTGGTTGTGAGAATAATATAATTGTGAACTGACCTCTCTGACATCTCCAGTTGCAGAAGGAAGAAAACAAGTGGCTCTTTAAGAATCTGCAATTAAAAGGAATGAAAAGTCAGCCATATTAGATAAATACAGCAGAAAGCAGACAAGCAATAAAACTATTTAAACATCAATTTCTTCAACTTGAACGCAAATGTACATAATATATTCTTCCTTCTTTTGACCTAATCAGTTGTCTCCAATTATGATTGATTTGCAATGATTCATAGACCTCCACTAACTTGAACTAGTTAGCCATAGATATTTGAAGATCCTTCAGATTTCACTTTTAAAGTCTTTTTAAATCTAAATTTCAGTCTACCACAGCTTCTATATCCACTTCCTAGCTGTGGAAACAGAATATGTTTTGGCAGGCAATGATTTGCTAGTCAAGCAACATGCCTGACTGATTTTAGATTTCTCTTTATTAGTTAACTGTGTAGACTTTAGGAGCCGACTTACTTTAATACCTCCTTGTTTGTCATATGTGGCTACTACTTGATATTTATTATCATGATGAAGACTATTTTTTTTATTTACAGTCCAGGATTCAGAAGCACACTATAGTGTTCTGATCACAACAATTCTGTACACTTGGCATTTTACTCTGATAGGGACATTTGTGATTTTTTCATTTTCTTTTGCTCAAACTTCCAAAAGCTGATGATTCCTTGGTCATACATTTTTCAAGTTCCTAATTTAGTGTGTTATTCATTGTCACCATGCTACCAAGTTTTGTAAACCTGTTAGCTTTGTTCAAAATAATATCATCGATGTGAATAGGTTTAAGATGATAAGGATCAGATCAACAGAGGTAAAAATAGGGCTGAAAATATTTGTCTGAAATTTGATGATCAAAATGAAGGGGTTGAAAAAGAGTCTGAAAATACGAATTTGAAACAGTAAATGAATGAGTGTAGTGAGGATATTGGCTTGAATGCTTTATTGAACAAAATTTCCTTGTAATATTCCCCGAGTTTTCAAGAGACTGAAGGAGAATCAGATCTTAACAACAAAAATAGATATACTACAAATTTTTTCTTCATGTTTTCCAATGAATGAATTGAGATAGAACAACACACAGAAAATAAATCTAAACTTTCCAGGAAACTTAAATTTTTTTTAGATATTAGACAAAAAACTATTTATGCAAAGTGCCTGTTGAAAGATCATGCCCTCTTAATTTGTGACATTGCTATTGAAATAAATCATTAAAATAACATAGTTATCCACTATAGACTCAAAGTTTAGCATAATCAATTTTACACTGAAGAATGGAATGGTTAAATTGTAATGTAATGCATAATCAAATACACAATTAGGTAATGGAGTTTAACCCTGAGTTCAAACACCTGCAGAGGTGGTGACTGATAGCTGAATGATCAAAGGTTTTGAGTCATCGTCTGAATAGAATTAAACAGAAAAACTAATGATTTGGAAATACGGTTGAAGGCTGAAAGTTGGAACATGGTCAAAAAAAAAAAAGGAGAAAAAAAGTTTGTTTTTTTCAAGTTTGCAGTTTTTGAGAAGCACAGAAACAGTCAGACTTGTTCTAACACTTAGAAGCTCTTTTAGAGGCTTCAAAAAAAGGGAATAAACTCCAAAGATTTTCACTGCTCTATGAATTTATGAAATAACTGTTGGAAACCTGCAGAAAAAGGCCAGGCTGATTAAATTAATTAGTAATGAACATGAGAAGTAAAATATAAACACGTCAACTTCTTCAGTCACTAAGATAGGAATGACAATCAACAGCTTTTGGATCCAAGCAAATCTTTATAAGATGAGGAATCTGGAGTCAGGCATAGTTTCTAACGTCAGAGTCATCATCTTTTATAAAATTTCAATTCATTTCCAAATTATATGTGCCATTTTTTTCAGATTTAAGCTATGTTTATGAAAGAAGTAGGGGGTGGATGGTATGCCTCCTCAGCAAAAGAAAAAAAAGAACATGTGGAATCAATTTCTTCTTTATAGAAGGTGGGCAACCAAGTTTCTATGCTGAAAATATTCCTATTTCTTCCTCAACAATCTTCTCCAGCAGTTCTACACCCAAGCTCATCTCTTGTTGTGCATCACCAAGACTCAAAACACTTCTGTATTTGTTATCCATCACATCACCGAAAAATTATGGCACAAGGCCGTTTTTAAGGTGGGTCCGGTTGCAGGGCCGTAGCCCACATGCATCCAGCATTGCCAAAAATACCTTCGGCCTCGTCATCA
The DNA here is from genome assembly GCA_963585895.1 of Sepioteuthis lessoniana. NCBI lineage: Eukaryota > Metazoa > Mollusca > Cephalopoda > Myopsida > Loliginidae > Sepioteuthis > Sepioteuthis lessoniana. The sequence goes on from OY757934.1 coordinate 7,295,605, forward strand.
TTCCCCTTATTGGGGATGCCTCAGGTGCTAGGCAATGAACCTAACCACCCCCAAAAGGGGTAAAAGCCCAGGGGGATGGCTCCCTGACGCTGGAGGAAATCTTTAGTGCCGAGGCACATCAGGCCAGATCCGTGCCGAAGCGAACACGGCCAGCTGAATGCGACCCAACAACTGGAGAGGAGAAGACTCAAAATGCTTCTGTCCCCGGTGCATTCAGGCAGGACTTAAATAATCATACCAAAATGCCACATCCGGGTCAATCGCACAATGTGGTAATTTACATATACACAAGTGTGTAGGTAGTCCTGATGTCAAACATGATTCACGATCGGGAGGATGTGTGTTCGATCTTCCCAATCACCTGTTTCTCTCTCCCTGATCTCATTTTACACACCAGACATATTCGTGCATGCTTTGAGCTGCAGCATACATGATTTCTCTTGCTACACTCCCCGCTGATCTCAAGATCACAAAGATAGTAGTCTAGCGGCGGGTACTTTCATCTGGTACTTCTTTGTAAAGGCAGGAAGGGAATCCTGCTTCTGCTTCTTCAGTGGGTGCACTGTTTGGCTCAGAATCTTCTCTGTTGTCTAGCAGAAGACTCTCTGCCCTTCATTCAGAGGACATTGTGCTGTCAGAGTCTTCCTCCGGTGTGATGACAGTGGCAAGGCTGCAGATCCTTTACATGGCGGGGTATCCCGTCCACCAAAATCAACTGTGGGTTAATTATTTTGGTCACCTCACCATTGCTGAACTTTGTGGTACATCAACTCTGCGGTACTTTGACCCACATGTGTTCTCCAACTTGGTAAGAGTTGTACTTGATTTTGTTGGCATAGACGTCCACACGTTTGTCAGCGCACTTGATCATGGTCACTTTCCTAAGGCATGAATCAACATCCCGGGATTAGCATGCCATTATGGTCAACAAAGCAAATGATTAAAAATTTAATCAGATCCCTTCCCAAACCTGTTCACACAATGACAAAAAGTTCTTATTCTGATTGTCAACTTGGACATGTCTGAATTATCAATTAAAATATATACACTAACACTGCTGCCAGACATATGAAAATAGTTTCAATAATATAGATGTACAGAAGTACTGTTCTTTAACGTATCAATTTATGTTTAGTTGCCATAGCAAAAAGCTGTTACCCTCATAATCAACCATGACAGGTTCTAATCATCTATCAAAATGTGTACATGTACGACAAAAAATATAAAAGTGGTTTTAATACAGAAGCATTATTCTTTCTGACATAGAAGCCCAATTGTAGCAAACTTAAATTTATTTCTCAAAGTTCCCTCGTACGTTTTTCGATGTTGGAAATGTCTTTCTATTATTAAATAAGAAAACCCAAGATGATAACAATCAGCATCAATGGTCAACAGGGAGGGTCATTATTTGTCTATAAAATTTGGCAATGTCTTTATCTTATTGGCACCAGTCAGGGCCAAGGAAAGTAAACTTATGAGATGTACTTTTCCCGATAAAGGTTGTCTTTTCATAATGATTATTTAAAGTTTCTGCCAACTGAGTCAGAACTATTAATAACATAATGCATTTTATCACAGCTAATATAGGACCACCAGAAGAGAAAAATAAATTCTCTGACATGTTTTATTGCCAGTAACATAAACAGAAACTTTGAGACTTATTTTAGGATTAGCAAATAATCAAATTTGTGTGTTAATATCTTTATTAACATGCAAATAAACTACTAATTACCTTATGTGCGAGAACAGCAATTTCTTTTTTCTGACAGAGTAACTAATGGTGGGAACATTCTGATAAACAGTAGTTTGGATGTACTAGATATTTTGATTAGTTTGCTAAACCCAAACCATGACCATTATGACTTCATCCAAAGGTTTAATTTTGGGTCACCTTGGAGTCATTTTTGTGAACAGGGAGTTGTGGGTAAGGACCTTTATGATATGAGTAACATTTTTTATTCGGGGTCACTTTGGAGTCATTTTTGTGAACAAAGAGTTGTGGGTAGGGACCTTTATGATATGAGCAACATTTTTTATTCTGGGTCATCTAAATATCATCCCTGAAAAAAGTGGGGTGTTCTAGGATAAAATGAACATGTTTAATTCGGGGAGTCATTTTTGTAAACAGGAGCTGTAATTTGCAATTTTCATGGTTAAAAACATTTTTAATCCTAGATCAAATAGGAGTGATTCTTGAAAACAGGTGGCTGTGGGTAGTGACTTTTAAAGTAAAATGAACAAATTTAATTTTGGGTCACCTTGGAGTCATTCTTGTGAACAGGGGGCAGTGTAGGTAGTCTTTATGGTAAAATAAACATGTTTAATTCTGGTTCACATCAGAGTCATTCATGGAAATATGGGAGGGTAAGGGTAGGAGATACCTCAGTCTGTATAGTGACCTTGAACCATAAGCTATTTTTTATGCTTGGTCATTTAAGGGCTCTTTTGATGAACAAGAGTTTAGGTGTTCAAGCTACTTTTATCAGTAAATCTATCCTGAACCATGAACATCATATAGTTTGGTTTTATGGCATATCAACCATGGTAGATTATTCAATGCCAAATCCTTTTTATACTTATATATCAAATATATGATTTCTAAACACATTTTGTAGATAACATTTTTAAACAAGTTTGAACTCATTTTTTTCACACTGTTAATTGGTTTCACTTAATTTTAAACAATTCAGTTTAGCATAAGTACACAGCTTTTTGTTTACACACAGTTAAATGTAAAAACAGTTCTATTTCAAGCAATTAAATTTTGCATAAGTTTGAATGTCAACAGTTCTATTGGATCCATAGATAGGACCTTATCAGGTGCTACCACACCAGAGTGGATCTGGGAGCAATGGCAATGAAGGATTACTCTGCATTCCCCATAACTCCAACCTCACTATCTGATTGTTTAGTGTTATATCCAGGAAACTCATTGGGAGAGGGATCTTACCCTTCTGTAGAGATGTGGTTAGTGTATTCAATAGCCGCAGCTGACTGGGCAACATGAACATTGTAGTTTTATAAAACAGTATATTTCATTCTGGTGTTGTCTACTAGACATTGTTTAGCTGAACCGGTTAATAAGAGTTACATTATGTAAACCTGTAGGTCAATCTACAAGCCATAACGTTTATGGTATACATTTTATTCATCATAGAGTCTTCTTATTACCGAACTGTGTGTACCAGTCATTGTAATATTCAGATTGACTCCAAATAATAACCTTTATCCTACAGCCATTCAGCTGAACAGGAGTTAGGGGTACTGATCCTTTCAAATTGTAAGTTGACCCCTAACTATAGCTTTTATGTATAATCATCATCATCATCATGTCGTGCCGCTAGCACGGATATCCCTGACCCTCTCTCGCCACTTCTCCCTATTATTCATCGCTTCTGGCAGGTCTTCAGGGTTACATCCTGTGTCCTCACATAGCTGCTGTATGTAAGTTCAAGCTGGTCGTCCTGCTTTTGCTTGGCCATATGTGGGGGTCCATAGGAGTACATCACTTATAAGCTTGTCCTTGGTTCTCCAGCAGTGTCCTGCATGTCTGGTTCGTCTAACTTGTATAGTTTTTGTGATGGGAGGCAAGTGGCCGTATAGTTGGTGTCTTGTGTGGTGTTGTTGCCAGGACTTGTTCAATATTGCTCTCAACATTCTTGTGTAATTGCCGTCTAGTTTCTTCTCCAGCCATTTAGTTAGTGTCCATGTAGTGCATCCATATAGCAGCATCGATACAACCACAGCCTGGAAGAAACTGCGTTTCATTTTATCGGTCAAGTCTGTTTTTTTCTGAAGTCAACTAGAGATCATTCTTTGAAACAGGAATGTGTAAATACCAGTCTGTTCAACATGTAAACTGCTCCCAAACCATAAAATTTATGGTATAATACCCATGATATGCTTTATTCTGGGAGTTTTCAGGGTTATTTAGCTCAACAGAGGAATGAGAGTACTAAACATCTACATAGGTAGATTGATCTTCAAGATATGACCTTTACAGTATAAGACACGTTGTTTCAAACTGGGTGATGTCGATGTTATTTTTGTAAATAAAAGTGGGTATGTACTAGAATCTTCAACCTCTTAGCTGAGCTATGGTGTAATGTATAGATTTTACTTCTTATCTTATAGTTATTTATATTTTGAACACATTCTGAAGATACAAAATGTGTGTATTTACCCAATTCCTCCTCCAAGGGAAGAATATGGCACAAAGTCAAAAAGTTTTAAGTTGAGTACAGCTGGTTTTGAATGCTGAGTTTTCTTTCTCCTATAGTGGTTTCCATACCCCCATATCAAGACTGAAAAATCTAGTCTACCCAAGTATTTATCCATAACTGGGAAAGAAGAGATGAATTAATGTCTTTCCCAATGGCATTAGCACAAAGTGTAATGCAAACAACCTTTCTCAGGATTTGAACTGGTGACTCCCAGTCCATTTCCTCCAATAATGAATAAAATGTAGCCCTTCAACAGATTCAGGAAAAAAAAAATGTTGTTTATATCACAAGGATCCTTCTTAAGAAATTTTTAGAATCAATACTTGTCAATTATTCCTTACAATGGATACTGCCTCCTATCAATTCTACCTGATGCAAGGATTGAACTCATTATTTTCACCTAAAAGTTTGAGCTATACCAGTGATTTTATCCAATTGGCCTTGTCGAAACTCAGTGCTGGGTCAGATTAGCACCATAAAGAAGAATTGATAATTACAAGTTTTGAAATTCTTGAGAATGAATATTGGACATGGCAAGTAAAAAAATTGCAAAATATAAAAGAAATTTGCAGAAAGTTTCCAAATATGACAGCCACCTGAAGGACGTAGAAAGTCAAGAAAATAATATAATTGTAAAAATAAACTAGACAGGTTAGCTACACCAAATGTTTACCTTTTAGTTTAACAATATACAGTAAAAACCTAGCAGAAAATTTCCTAACAAGTTAAGCTCTTTCTTTATATGATTTTTTCCAACCACTTCTCCCACCAATCACTAAAAAAAATATTAAATAAGAATGCAGATTTAAAAAGAAAAAAATTGAGGCAAAAAAATCATTTAGTAGAAGCAGTATTGTAAATTTGTTTGCAAAATATTAAAATTTGTATGCAAAATGTGTTGGTTATGTTAAAAGCAGAAGAAAGTTAGCATTGGAAGTTTTATAGTATTATATTACTGTTGCAAACAAATTCTTCTGTTTGGTGCTCTATAATAATATACAAGAATAAACATAATAGTTCACTTTAGTGAAGTCCTTGCATCGTATATACCAAAGTTTAACATACTTCACACTGCTCTTTTGTTAACTGCTTGAATTGTAGCAGAGACAATTTTAACATCCTCTGGTTACAGAGATTGGTTGACATACCGATTTACATACAGTTAAATGGTAACTGTATTTACATACAGTTAAATCGTCTAAAATATTTAACACTAATAATTCTATTCAACATAACTCATTTGTTTGGTCATAGTCAAATGGTTTGAAGTATTGCTATATAACATTAACAGTTCAATTTAACAATGGTCATCTGTTTGCACACAAATGGTTAAATAGTTCTATTTGACTCATAAATGAGACCCAAATAGGTGCTACCAATTTAGGTCAGAGTGGATCTGGTAGTATTTGCAATTAAGGAGTGATCCCCATTGCCCAAAGTTCCAAGACTGGAGCCTCAACATGCAGTTTAATATCATACCCAGAACATAATCGCCCAGTTAGCTGGGGCGGTAGAATACACCGACTGCTTCTCTGCAGAGGGGTAAGATTCCCTCAATGAGTGTCCTGGATATGACACTAAACAATCTGATGGTGAGGTTCCAGTGATGCTGGAGCTTTGGCGAATGTGGAGAACCCCTTCATTGCCATTGCTCCCAGGTCCACTCTGGCTCAGAATGGTAGCACCTAATAGGGTCCTATCAATGGGTTAAATAGAACTAACTGCATACTTATGCTAAACAGAATTGTTTGAATTAGAACTGTTTGACTAAACCGAATAGCTTGAAATAGAAATGTTTTTTTACAAATAAAACTGTATTTACATTTAAACTGCGTGCTTATGCTAAACTGAATTGTTTGATATAGAACTGTTTTGACATTTGTGTAAACAAAATTAGCTGAATTAGAATTGTTTGAATAAACTGAATAGCTTGAAATAGAAATGTTTTTGATACTTAAACCGTGTACTCATGCTTAACTGAATTGTTTGAAATTGAACTATTTGCATAAAAATGGATTTGGCATTAAATAACCTAGAAAGGTTGATATGCATAAAATCCAACCAACCAACCAGAACATTAGTTCTGTTTGAGCCATAGATGGGACTCTAACAATTACTACCATTTTGGGTGAGAGTGAACTTGGGAGTTATGGCAATGATGGGTTACTCCACCATCCCCAAAGCACCAGGACAAAAGAAAACAGCTTGTAGGGGCAGACAATCAAACTAGTTCATACAATTTATATAATCAATAATAAAAACTTATTGTCAAGATCTGTAGAATAGGGATTGAAATATCAATATATTTCTCTGATAAACAGTAAGCAAAAAAAAAAAAAAAGAACCTCACATCTGAAGACAATTTCATCTAACTTTGATGCACAACTTTTTTTAATTATTCTTTTTTTTCCCTGCTTATTAGACTAGTTTATCATGTATTACATTTTTCATGAGAATGTGCAAGGATAGAGAAGGGTTTGTCAAAGTCTTTGAGATGTTCAGCTTGGAATTATTGTAGGAGCAAATCAATAAATATGAGGACAGAATTATTTATTTCTCAATTTGCATTGAGTGGCATTCACGCATTGGCTCAGTTCCTATCAGTAATCTCCAGTCATGCTGAAATACAATTCGGGTGGATCACAATGCTTCTGCTTTTGTCAGACATTGTCGTCACTTAATAAGTGTCCAACTCGGCAATAGGAACAAAACAATGTAGATTACCATTGCATAAATTCAATAAATTTTTGCTGTTTCACATATTTTAAGAGACAAATTTGGTTACTGAACAAAACACTGTGGGAGAAAAAGAGAAAATATCATTTGAAAATTAAATGGCATTCTGTTTTTTTTACTTAAATTCTGTTCATTTTGGACTACTAAAATGTCTGACATCTTTAAATAGGGACAAATAGGGATAAGAAGATTGTGTTTTGTCAATCTTCCAAGTGGGGAGGACTTGTCTGCCTTGATATTTACTAAGCTTAGTTAAGAACAGCAAGAGGCCAAATGGAAGGAAATGAAGGTAAGAAGATTGTATTGTGCAAATCCTCCAAGTGGGGAGGGCCTGTCTGTTTTGATATTAACTAAGCTTAGATTAGAACAGCACAAGGCTAAATGGAAGAAAATAGACTAAGAAAGATCGTGTTGTGCCAATCCTCAAAGTCGGGAGGGCCAGTCTGCCATGATAATTACTTGGCTTAGTTTAGAACATCATGAGGCCAAATGGAAGAAAATTGAGATGGGAAGATTGTACTGTGTTCCTGCGTTGATATTTACTCAACTTATTAGTTACTTGAAACTCTTGGGACCATATAACTGTGAGCAAATTATTAGAAAGGAATAAATGAATGTGTGCAAAGAAATTATTAAGTAGAAATGCTTATATGAAACTATATAATTCTTTTTATAAACGAGTAGTATAAAAAATAGTCACATGAAATTAGAATTCTTTTTACAAATAATTATCATCATTTGTTACTTGAAACCGTATAATTGCAGAACAATTTCCGTAGCATGGTGGTTAACATGCTGGACAGCAACATCATAGAAAGCAAGTTTGAACTCCAGTAGTATTGTTAGATTTACTTTCAGACTAACACACCCTTAAGAAAGGTATGAATCTCCTTATCCTCCTTAACGATAGATTAAATAGAGTTGTATAGCAGAGAATGATGACAATGCTGATGAATAAAGATATAATCTGCTTTTTTTCTCTTTTATAACCGAAAATGTTCAGATGGGTAGAGTGAGAGAGAGCCGAAGACAGCTGCGCTGCACATACAGGGGCCGTGGTATAAATCTACATTGAAACCTTTTCTGCTTTACATCAAAACCTTCTTGGTTATATAATATCCCAGACGCCCACACAAATTCTCAATGTTTCACCTCTAGCCTGCTGTCTAGACATTCCACATGGACATACCTTCTTCTAGCATGCCACCCACACAAATTCCCATGGTCACACCTCCAGCTTGTTGCCTACACAATGCATGTGATCACACTTCCTTCTAGTACACCACCAATGCAATTTTTGAGGCATCTCTGCTGAGAAGACCCGAGTTCTGTTTACCTTAGGTACCGAGTGCATTTCCTGTTATTTTTGTTCCTAGTGTCTGACTTCCACAGCTGCATCAACAGATGTTGAAGGGGTCTTAAAGTCAATGCCCAACAATAGTACCACAATTGTTCTTTGACAAGAAAAACTTTGGCTTTAAATAACCCACCAAGATTGATATGCCATTAAAAAAGAAACCAAACCAACTCATATAATTGCTTAAAAAATACTGACTTTGGCATTAAATAACCCAACCAGAGTTGACATACCATAAAGCCAACCAACTACCCAACCCACTATTCTTTAGTGAGATAACTCTGATTTAGTTGGCCAAGAGTAGAAGGCACTTAGTTAGGATCAAACTCATTATAGCAGTAAGGATACACTAAGATAGCAAGTTAACCACTGCTCCAAGGTAATCCAACTTCTCAGTTATAAATAAAAGCGATATAATAAAAAAAACCGACTATTTCGATTAACACACGGCTGTTGTCTATTGTAAAGAGACTTGTGTACCCCAACAAGTTGACATGGCTGTGAACTGTCCAGTCTAAATTGAATGGACATTTGAAACCAATGCTTTTATCAAAAGGCAATTGCCAAGATGATAACACACAAGAGAAAAAGAATCGGCTTTTACTTTAAAAAGGTAACAGAATAAAAGTTTAACTTTTTATTACTTGACGTGTGATGGTATTTCTCAACAAATGCCGAAGAGAAATGTTTAAAATTGAATCGACGGCTGTTCAAAAGTAATTAGTCTGGCATTTGAAAAAAAATTCTAATAAATAATAATTAAAATGATTCTTACCATAGAGTAAAGGTTAGCATGTTAGTCTGTTTAGTTTGATCGTCACTTAGAGACGTACTAAATTCCATTTTATAAAAAGGAAAGAACAATAGTGAACAAGCTAGACTTGAAGGCCATTACTAATGTGTAGTGAGTGCGACCCTCGCAAAGTGCACCACTCTTCTATGAGATTCAAGTCTACTTCCTGAGGCTATAGAATACACTGACTGCGTCTATGCAGAGGGGTAAGACCCCCATGAACAAGTGTCCTAGGTATGACACTAAACAATCTGATCGTGAGGTTCCAATAATGCTGGAATTTTGGGGAATGCGGAGTACTCCTTCACTGCCTTCAATCCCAGGTCCACTCTAGTCTGAAGTGGTAGCACCTGATAGGGTCCTATCTATGGCCCAAATAGAATTAAACTATGTACTAATGCGAAACTGAATTGCTTGAAATAGGACTGTTTTGACATTTAACTGTTTATAAACAAATATATACTAAATTTAATTTGGTATTAAATGACCTGAAAATTTTAAACAATGTAAAACAAAACAACCAACCAATCAAGTCTGCTTAAAAAAAAAGAAACAAAACACTTCACCATGGAATAAGGGTTAGCAAGATAAACTTTAGTTTAGTTTAGTTTAACTATTTAATGGCATATCAACCTTGGTGGGTTATTTAATGTCATAACCATCCTTATAGAAGAACAGTAGCAGTACTATTTAACCCATTACTGGGAAGATAGACTTGTGTAACATTACAAGTGGGTAGTGAATGATATGCATGCACACACACACACACAAATATATCTCTTGGCAGTATTTTCTATTTTAAACATCCTTTCTGCCTATTCTATCTTTGATCCATTCAAGTCTTTGTATAAGTCATTTGACTTCTGGATAGAATGACTTCCGGAAGGCACCATATTTTTCCCCAAGTATTTACCTCTAGTAAAATTCTTTTCTTTGGAAAATTTGCCTGCCACTCATTTTTCCTCTTATTCTTTATATAAATGTAGATGACTTCTCATCATTTTTGCTATTTTATTATTTTTTCCCTTGAAGGCGACTCCAGTTGGAGCCTGAAAGTACTTGTAAAAAAATGATGACTTCTTGAATTTATTCAATCCAGAAGTCAAATGAAGACTTGAACAGACCAAAAAAAATATTCTATTCTCCCTACAACTATGGATAAATAATAGGGCAGACTGGGCTCTTTAACCTTGGTATGATAACCAGTCTAGGAGAAGAAAAACTCTGAGTTCAATCCTTTTAAACTTCACTTCAAAAAATTGACCTTGTGTCACATCCTGCTCGTGTGGAGGGGTTGGTAAATATATATATTTCTTTTTCACATAAATATATTTAAATCAATAAATACACAGATTATATATATATATATATATATATATATATACATACACACATTTCTAGAGATGTGTTTTGTGTAATGGCTATCATCATAGGAAACGGAATCAGCAATCTAAGATCAAATCCTGGATGAAGCTGCTTGTATTTCACCTTCGGAAAGACACAAATCTATCTCTTCTCCCTCCAGCTATTGGTAAATAGTAGAGCAAGCTTCATTCTTTAGCCATGGTAAGGTAACCTGTCTAGGAGAAGGAAAACTCTGAATTCAAACCTGTTATACTCAGCTTAAAAATGAATTATGTGTCACATCCACTGAGTGGCAGATAGGTCAGCTAAATACTAAAACGTTCATTTTGTAAATTCATAATGAATGGATATATATGGATGGATGAACAACTATAACACTTAGTTATATAAATATAACTCTCTTTATTTTCTTGGAGTCAAAGCTTCTGTGGTGTGAGAGAGACAGACAAGATGGAGGGAGATGAAGACAGACTGCTATATTGACCCATATCAACTTCTCTTGGTCATACCACACTGTATTATCTTCAAGGCCCCACTTGGCATTTTCTGCTGCTTCTCAGCCTGGGTGGGTGGGGGGTACTTAACCGGAGGCCTGCTGTGGGCTGAGCTGGGTGCTCTCAGTGACTGCAAGCTGACTCAGACTCTCACATGGGCATCTGCATGTGTCATTTTATCATGCCTATGATTTCCAATCAACCATGTGACTGCTTCCATTTATTTACACAGGTATGTTCTGTTCAGAGAAATCTCTGATTGATGGCTTGGTCAAGGGTCAATATGCTACATTCATTTTGTGGATTATATTGCAATGTCATGAGTTTGATGATCACTGGGTGCTCCACTATAGTGGCCATGTACCAGACTAAGATATCCTTAGCCAACCTTTTTTTATCACTATACACACATGCACTTCATTTAATTGCAACCAAACTGCATCAGATGTCTATAATGCCGAGTTTTATCGATTAGGTTTACTCTTCATCTAATTTACTCATTTGCTTTGAAGTTCCTGAGGTTGGGTTGGTGCTGTGAAGTGAGTCTGGCATCGAGATAAGGAATTGAGTTTGACCAACATGAAAGCAATAATTTATTTTATACTTATATCGTATTACACTATCTATTATCAGAAGTTATTTTACTGAGTATATTTTTATAACTCGAGTTATGTAATTATCTTGTTCTTTTAAGAGCATGTTCTATCCCCTCTGATCCAAAGCAGGTGAACATGATAAAGTCAATAAACCCAGAACATCACCGACACTGAAATAAAGATGTATGGAAACTCAACAGAAAAATGAATTATGACAATAAAAATAGATTAAAGAAAGGTATCACAAGCAAACTAAATTTTTTAAATTCTACAGATTTTGTGCTTGTTCAGAAGAGATACTTAGGATTATTATGAGCATTATTCAATAAAAAGTATTGCTTAGAAATATTTGAACACACATGATATCTATTTTTATTGATCAATCCTTTTGGTGCGGCACACTTGGCTATAAAGTGAATAGCTGGAATGCACTTTTGACCACAGAATAACAAAGTTTGCGAATAATATAAAAATTTATGGGGGTTTCATGATTACAATACAAGAATACATTATTGGTGTTGGGGGTATATTATACAAGTGTGATTATAAGGTAATTCTTATTCACTGATACTTCTAAAATCAACTGTTTTAAAAGAAAAAGTATTTTTCATTTCTAATTTTATCAAACAAGATGCAAAGATTTTAAGTAATGTGGACTAAAATTGCATCTCAGCCTGGCATGTTAAATATATTTGGGCAACTTAAATTGTTTTCCTCACCAAAAGAGTTAAGATAGCTGGGACCATGAAGATTTTTGAGCAGAAGAGAAGACCCAAAACTATTTTGGTTGATTGGTTTTGTTTTATGGCATAGCAAACCTTGAAGGTTATTTAATGCAAAATCCTGTTTATACATATATATTAAATATATACAGTTTGTTAATGAATAGTTTGTAGATAATACCTTTAAATAAGGCAGGGCTCAATTGTTTGCATATTGTTTCGACTCTTGCTATTTTACACTAATAGTTATATTGAACATTATACATTCATTCGTACAAACTTAAATAGTTTCAAGTATTGCTATAGAATACTAACAATTCAATTTTTTATTTGACCCATACATGGGACCTTAACAGATACTATCATTCTGGGTCAGAGTGGACCAGGGAGTAATGGCAAGAAAGGGTACACCACATTTCACAAGCTCTAGAACAGGAGCCTCACTAATAGATTGTTTTGTGTCACTTGTAGGACACCCCAAATTAACTTTCTAGTTTGGCAACTCTTTCAAATCGAAGCATGAGCTCTCTCCTTTCCTTGATCATTTCTGAACAAGAATTTACAAGGATAGAAAAAAAATTATTAAAGATAATAATTTGGTTAAAAACATTTTCCAGAAATTTAGCAATAAAATACAGGACTTGTTATGTTGATAGCAATAAAATTTGATTCTTCTTGTCTAACATTCTTGTTCTTAAATCTTACATCAAAATGATTAGAAACAAACTGTCACATCATTCAAATATTTATGAGCCATCCTGGAGACTCATATGCCAGTCTGTGTACAATATATATATATATCATTCGTCACTCTGTGTATGATATGCAATTCATATCTTATGTCTATGTACTATATATAGTTCATATGTCACTCAGCACAACATACAGTTCATATGTCATGTCTGTGTATGGTATACAGTTCATATACCAGTCTGTGTATGACATATTCAGTTCATGTGCTATTTTGCGTATGATATACAGTTTATGTGCCATATCTGTATGATATACAGTTCAGTGAGGGTTAACAAACACAATTGTTAAATACAAGAAAAGAATCAAAGATAGAAAATTATGAAACCTGAGAATGTGTTCTTGGCAACAGCTTAGAGAAACTCATGATTTCCTCACCCAAAAGAAAAGAAATGATAATAACAGCTTTGAAATGAAGCCAAAAAACAATGAGAAACCTTCACTGCTGCAAAAGTACAAAGAAAGCTTCTCTATAAAAGTCGAGGAGGAAGTCATAATTAGCATTTGTGATCCTTAATCATTGATTGGAGAACAAATATGAAAGCTAACGAGGACAAAAATTACCACATTTCAATATTCTATTCTCATCGATCAAGAGTTGAAGAGGTTATTATATTCATTGAGCAATTTCCTTTTCAGTACAATGGAAAAAGTTGGTAGGAAACTAGTTCTTATTTTCACAGTGCCTGTCAAAAATGAGGCGATTATTTATGTATGGGTAGGTAATTCTTCTTGGGATCAATGTGTAGTATCTGTACATTCAACTTCATATCAGGAAAATACAGATTGACCAGGGTTGGAAATTAATGCAAGCATTAATTAACACATGAAGCTGTTATATGTAAAATGCTGACTCTTTAGTAATGATTTTACTATAGAAATACACAGTATGAGTCTAGGCTGTAAAAGATACTTTCATGGAATGTAGCCCCCCCCATCCCCATTGCGGTCTACAATTTTCTTCCATTGGTGTTGCACTGCTTGGATCCCATTGGTTAAAAAAGTCATCAACAGCAGATAGGATACCATCTTATGAACTTTTCCGCCCATCCTTGTAAATCAAGAAAGAGATGGTCAGAAGTCAGAAATTTGTTTCAGCTATTCTATGTAGAGTGACAATTCATTGCTATCAATTTTTTTTATAGAAAGGCTGTGAAAATCACCAAAAAAGGGATTGTCAGTGATCAGGAATTAATGCAAGCATTAATGACAAAATAAAACTATTAAATATACTATACTGAAACTCTTGTAAATTTTTAGTGATCTTTAAAGAAATTTCTTAAAGTCCATCACAAGTTAAATGCTTCCATCTAGGATATGGTTTTTTTAAAAATGTTTTTCTTATATTTCTAACTTTTTTTTCTTTTAGAAATGGAAATACTAACATTTTTTTAAAAGTGTACATTCACATTAAAGAAATTTCCTTTAATACCAAAGAGTCATCTATAAGACATCATTTGTAATGAGGAATAATTTCATCCATCCTATTAAAGTGAAGTATCTCCAAGTGACTTGTGGCATGACAGGAATAATAAAGAAATTTTTTAAAAATCTGAATATGCTAATTGCAAAAAATGGCTGTCAGAAGGAAATTAGAAAATCCAGAACAATTTCTGTTGTCTCAAATTTTTGTCTGGTGATTAAATTTCTTGTAAAATGATCTTATCTTTAACCATTTACAACTCAATGTGAAATAAGAGATTCAGATGAAATAAAATCAAAATGGTTTTATGTATAGTTATGAACATTCTAAATAAATTTTAGTTCTGACAAGTTGAGTTAATGTGAAGGTTGCACTGTGGAATGTTTCTAAAGGACTTCCCTATAAATAAAAAAAGTTGTTGGTAACTATAGTCGAAGGTGACCTGAAATCTCCCTTTTCATTAGCTACAGCACCAAGTTGAAGGGAAGGGTGATACTCCATTCTCTGGATTGCACCACTTTACTGTTGATCCTTACCTTATAATGCTGAGTATTTAGCAAGGAGCTATCAAGTACCATTTTTTGAGTCTTTTGTATGACGACTTGGGATTGAACCCTGGTCTCCTAGACCATTGGTGAACACTCTACCCTTTAGGCCAATGGCCTGGTAGTTTCTTATAAACAAGTCCATCATTCTTCATTTTTTATTGGTTGACTTGTTTTTGTTAATTTCCATAATACACCTTGTTAGTTGATTGGGTTTATAGGATGTCAACTCTAGGGTTATTTTATGCCAAAGTTAGTTTAACAATTATGTCCTCTAATTATGTAGCTTCACAATCATTTGAAACAGGTAAAATATTTATACTTAGTTGTATATATATATATATATATATATATATATAAATATTTCAAGAGCTATTTTGAACATGAATTCAAAGTTAGATCTATTTGAACCACAGAAGGAACCTTAACTGATACTACCACTCCAGTTCAGAGAGGTTTTGGGAGTAATTGATATGAAGGGGTATGTGGAGTACTCTTCAAAACTGGAGCCTCACCATCAGATGCAATTTAGTGTCATAGAAGAACATCCTTTTTTGGGGTGGAGTGTTTGAAGTTGTTGGCGACCCAAGTTGAGGGTGACCTGAAGGCTCCCTTTTCAATAGCTACAACACCAAGGTATAGGGGAGGGCACAACTCCTTTCCCTGGATTGCCCCACTTTACCCTTGATCTGTACCTTATAATGCTGAGTGTTAAGTAAGGATCATTAAGTACCAATTTTTTGAGTCTTTGGTATGACTTGAAAAATGGTACTTGATACCTTATTGCTTAACACTCAGCAATATAAGGTACATATCAAGGGTAAAGTGAAGCAATCCAGGGAAAGGGGTAGTGCCCTCCCCATGACTTCAGTGTAGTAGCTATTGAAAAGGGAGCTATTGGGTAGCCCTCAACTAAAGTCGCCAACATTAGAACTTTACTTTTATTTAAAGTTATTTGATGTTCTGAAATGAAATATTTTATTCTACATTATTTTGGGGAGTATCTTTATATTTATCACAAAATATTTTGACAACCTAATAGTACTAATAATTATTGGTTTGGTTTCTTTGTTTAATGGCACGTCAACCTTTGTGGGAGTAGCAATAGTTGGTTGGTTGGCTGGTTGTGTTTTATGGCATATCAACCCATGTAGGTTACTTAATGCTAAATCCTGTTATTTGATTTGTAAATGAATAGTTTGGAAGTAATATTTTAAAAATTTAGTCAGAGCTCATTTGTTTGTACACAGTTAAAAGGTTTCAAGTATTGCTATCAAATACTAATAATTCAATTTAACATTTATAATTTTGTTGCAGTTAAATGGTTTCCAGTTTAGTAAATCATTAAACAGTTCTTTCGACAAATAGCTGGAACACTAAAAGGTATGACTACTCCGAGTCAGAGTGGGCATAGGAGTAATGGTAATGAAGAGGTAATCCACATTCCCCAAAGCTCCATGACTAGAGCCTCACCACCAGATAGTTTAGTGTCATATCAATGACACTCATTGCTACCCCTCAGCTGCAATACAGTCAGCTTATTCTACAGCTCCAGATGACTGAACTGATAGTAGTAGTAGTTGGTTTAGTTTCTTTTTTCAATAGCATACCAATCTTTGTGGAAGTAGTAGTAGCAGAAACTATTTGGTTTGATTGGGTTTTATGGCATATCAACAATGCCAAATCCTCTTCATACATATATATTAAATATATTTGATCTGTGAACACATTTTGTTGATAATGTTTTTAAACGAACCTAAGCTCATTCTTTTGCACACAGTTAAATGGTTCCAAGTATTTATTACTAACAATTCATTTAAACATCAGCCATTTGTTTACATTGCTAGATGATCAAACAGTTCTATTTTTAACAATTCAATTAAGTATAAGTCATTTGTTTGCACTCAGTTTGAATGTCAAACAGTTATATTTGACCCATAGATAGGACCTTTTCAGGTGCTATCACTCTGGACCAGAGTGGACCTGGGAGTGATGGCAATGAAGGGGTACTCCATATTTCCCAAAGTTCTAGCATTACTGGAACCTCACCACCAGATTGTTTAGAGTCATATCAAGGACACTCATTGAAGGAGTCTTACTCCTCTACAAAGATGTAGTCGGTGTATTCTACAGCCCTAGCCAACTGGGCCACAGGACACTTGTGTGTTTGTGTGTGTGTGGGGGGGGGAGTCTTATCCCTCAACAAATGTGCAGTCGGTGTATTCTACAGCTCCAGCCAACTAGGCCAGAAACTCTTAGAAATTTTAGATGAAGTCTTTATCTCATTCAATATCTCTTTATGAGTATCCTTGAATTTTTCTTCATTTTATCCCAACCTTAATAATGACTCTTTTATAATAGAAGTTTTGTGTGTTTCTACAATGAAACCAAAATGGTGCCAACAGGTCAAAGTTAAAGTCTAGGATGAACTATAAGTGTGATTTGGGCTTCTGCAATACCAATGGCTCTCGTAGCCTGGTCAGTAAAGCAGCTGATATACATAACCAGTTTCCCTTGAGGTAAATATCTGTTTCCCCAAGAGCATATCCTTAATTCTTCTCCACTGCCATAAGAAATAACAATCTGAATAAAGTGCAATAAAAAGTAAACAAAAAAAAAACGATAAAAGAACATACAAGACAAAATTAATGAGTGAAAAGATGCAGAATATTAAGAAAGGTTAGTTTAAGATATGAAAGCAATGAAACTAAAACCTTTAAGTAAACATCTCAAAGAGTCAAGCAAAAAAAGAAGATAAAAACATTTTCTTTAAACCCATTTTACTGTGAAAACACTAAACTGCCTAATAAATTCTAATATAACATATCAATTCTGAGCAATGTGAGGGAAACACGTGTATTTGTTTTAAGCCAGATAAATTTTCTTCTATTATAGCACAAACACTGTTTAATGCCTGTGGGTATTTTAAAACCACAAATAACCATTCTTCAGAAGAGTGTTTTTTTTTTAATCTATCAAAACATGAAATAATGAGGTAAACAAATTCCAGCCAAGCACATGACAATTCTAAGAGAAGAAGAAGAATATCGTTTATTGATTGAATGAAGGATCAGTGCACAAGCAGATAAAGATAACACCTAAACATGCTTGGAGAATGAACCATTTTAAATGTTATGACAGATGATGAGGATATGATAATTCTGACTAATCTAATCTTTCATCTTTCTAAATCTACTGTGTTCTGGTTTCTTTGTTTAATGGCATATCAACTTTTGTGGGTTATTTAATGCCAATTTCATCCTTGGATTCATTTGTCTGTTTGGATTTTATGGCATATCAACCTTTGTATGTTATTTAATGCCAAATCCAATTTTTATACAAATAATCAGTTCTATTTTAAACAATTCAGTTTAGCATAAGTACAGTTTAATTTTCAAAAACATTTCTATTTCAAGCTATTCAGTTTAGTCAGTTCTAATTCAAACAATTCAGTTTAGTATAATTATAATTTTTGTTTACAGACAATTAAATGTCAAAACAGTTCTATTTCAAACAATTCAGTATAGCATACAAAAACAGTTCCATTTCAAACAATTCCATTTAGCATTAGTACTTAGTTTAAATGTCAAAACACTTCTATTTCAAGCAATTCAGTTTAGCATAAGTATGCAGTTTAAATGTCAAAACAGTCCTATTTTAAACAATTCAGTTTAGCATAAGTATGCAGTTTAGTTCTATTTAAGCCATAGATAGGATCATATCAGGTGCTACCATTCCAGGTCAGGGTGGACCGAGGAGCAATGGCAGTGAAGAGGTACTCTGCATTCCCCAAAGCTCCAGCATTACTGAAACCTCACCATCAGATTCTTTAGTGTCATATCCAGGACACTCATTGGAAGTGGGGTCTTATCCCTCAGCAGAGAAGCAGTCAGTGTATTTTAAAGCCTCAACTACTGGGCAATCGTCCTTGGAGAAGAACAGCAGTGGTACTATTTAACCCAGACCTGGAGGCATTGGGTGGGGGGTTCATACACTGTCTTAGATATGGTACTGAGTGATGATTTTTATTTTCCTTACAAAATACAATGAATAAAAAACTAGGCTGCCCTGTTTCACCTGCAGAGCGGTAAGACCTCCTCTCCAAGCATTACTGATAGAAAAGGTCTATTACCTGTTTAATGCCCCCTATATGATGATGGTATGACCATTCCAAAGAAAGGTGTCTTTGGTATGACATTAAACTACATGTGATGGTGAGGCTCTACTTCTGGAGATCTGAGGAGTGTGGAGTAACTCTACATAGCTATTACTCCCAGACCCACACTAATCTGAAGTGATAGCATTTGTGAGGGTCCCATCTAAAGGTTAAATAGATTTGTTTAAAAATTAATCATAGTTGATAGGACTATGTGCAAAAAAAAAACCTTCTTAAGAAATAATTGCACAAAAATATTAATATGACTATACGACAAACACATTTTTCCAACCTCTAGGTATAAAATAATCCAAGACAAGTTGACAGGCCATTAAAATTAATCAATCAATAAAATTAGGATAATATCTGGTTTTAATCAAAATGATTCTGTATTTGTTACTGGATTGAATTTAATGAATAAATAATAAAAATAAAAACCATTTAATATTCCTGGTGGGAATCCCCTTGTTATAGTGGATAATCTGCTGGACAGCAACTTCAAAGTAAGGGAATTCAAACTCCAGTCACATTATTACATTCCCTTTTGGACTAATACCCTTGGGAAAGGTACTGAATCCCTTTATCTCCTCAGCTATTTGATTTAATAATACCACAACTGGTCTTCTACAAGGATGGCTTAGGTATTAAATAACCCACAAAGGTTGTTATACCATTAAACAAAGGAAAAAACCACAATATAATAAGGTAATAAATAGAGCTATATAACCCAACATAACTGAAGAGAAAAGGTTTGGTTTTATGGCCTATCTACCATTGTAGGTTATTTAATGCCGAATTCGGTTTATTCATCTATATTAGATATCTGTGATTAGTGAACATAATTCAATAAATTTAAATAGTTCCAAGTTCATTAACAATTCAATTAAACAGCAGTCCTTTGTTTAAATACAGTTAAATGATTAAACAGTTCTATTTCAAACAATTCAATTTAGTATAAGTAAAAGTGAAATGGTTCTAAGCATTGCTGTGTATCACTAACAGCAGATCTTTGTTTACACACAGTTCAATGAAGAGGAAAGAACAAAACTAAAGTATGTTGTATACTCATAAAGTATGAATATAGACCAATAATAATAATAGTACAAATACATATAGAAATATAGGCAAACTCTGTTGTTTCAGATACAAACAGGTTTATTAATTTCTGGCTTCAGTCTTTGGCGACACGAAGAGAGGGACACAATTCTTAAAAGCCTATGCTAACCATCCTGTGCTGACCTCCCCGCCCCACATGAGCAACACATCTTGTGGTGTTTAAGATCTCAATTTATCTTTACCGGTAGAGATCCAAAAATATGATCTGATCAGATCAGATCCAAAAAATTCAACTGCTACCTTCAATGTTAAAAAAAGTCAACTATATCTTTTCACAATCCTTAAATTCTCAGTACCATCTCTTCTGAGCAAGACATCATCCTCACTCCAGCCCATTTCCTGTCTGGGAGTTTATTATGACAGATAATGATTGTCATATACATTCAGCGTGGGCGTAAGACTGCACCATTTGACTATGCACCAGGACTAAGAGACCAGAGTAGTTCAAATCATTTATTATACACATATTGTTTCACAAAACTATTCCTATTTCCTAATAATAATCATTTATTTGCACACAAATATATAGTTTCAAGTATTCCAATCTAATACTAATAATTTTTACACAGTTATAAGAATTCAAGTAAATACTCCTATTCTTTAATAATATTAATTTGTTTTAATAGAGTTATATGGTATCTTGTATTTCTATCAAATACAAATTAGTTGCTCACATTCATATGGTTTCAAGTATTTCAATACTAATAATTAAATACACAATTATATGAATTCAAGTAAATACTTCTACGCTTTAATGCTAATGATAACAATTTGTTTGAAGAGAGTTATATGGTATCCTGTACTTCAATCTAAATAAAATAATTTGTTAATGCTGATATGGTTTTGAGATCCCTAACAGGTACAACATAGTGGACCTGGGAGTGATAGCAATGAAGGGTATGCTAGAACTCCAGAACTGAAGCCTCATCAATAGATGCAGTTTGCTGCCATACCAAAGACACCGCTTTTTTTGTGGAGAGGGTTTAACTTTCTGAATGAGATACAGTTGGAATATTGTAAGCCATGCCTTGAAGCTGTTGTTTTTATCTATAGGTAGAAATTACATGAAGTTAAATTGGTTTGAATTTATCATGCAAGCTCTTTTTTCTTTTCTCGTGTCTCCAGGCTTCTCTGGTTCCATCATTGTCTACATTTGACCACTTGATAACAAAGCTAGTACCAATGGCCTAGACCACAATAATTTTGACTGACCAGACAAACTTTACCACCACTTCAAATACTTCATTTGTTAAACAATGATGACATGGGTGTGAAAAACAATTTCCTGTGCAGTCAAATCCTTATTTGACCGTCTAAAAGTTATCTCTGCTCTCTGACTGGGCACGATCTGTACAGGACCAATGTTGACTTGGACAAGTGCCACTGATTCTTAACAAACATTAGATATGTTGATTTTAACATCAATCTTCCTGGAAACCTAGAAAGAGTTATTCCAAGAATACTTTTAGATAGAAACTTTTGTGCATTCTTGTTCTGAGTCCGTAGAGTCTGAATATCCAGAATTTCAATTCTTCCTTTTCTTTGTGTATGGGTTTTTCTAAGGTAATTTCTTTTGTCAACTCTTTAGAAACTCTTAATAAGAAGTTCTTCATGTTTAAGATTAATGTTGTGACCCAGTGAATGATAGTGCTACAAGAGGAGGGGTAGACATACTTAAACTTACAGGCATTCATTCCCATTTTGATTAAGTTTTTCACATTCATCTTGTCACTAATACAGTGAAAAGCTGCATGTAATGAGAAATATTTACTGTAGTTTCCTTCAGTTAATATCATCTGTCAACTGATGACTTAACTTTTTATAGATCAAAGTATAGAGATATACTGTAGATTTACTAATTGCATTTCACATAGCACTAATACCCTTGGGAAAGGTATGAATCCAATTATTCTCCCTCCAGCTATGGGTAAATAGTAGGACAGACTAGGTTCTTCAGCCTTGGTGAGGCAACTAGTCTAGGAGAAGAAAAACTCTGAATTCAAACCTGTTAAACTCTGCTAAAAAATTGACCTTGTGTCATATCCTGCCCGAGCGGAGGGGTTGGGTAAATATGAATATACTGTAGCATAGGCAAGAGTGATATAGTCATTCATACAGTATTTTCCATCCTAGTTTTGTTTGCTAAATGATCTCAACCCACATTGTATATATTCATCAACCCTTCTACACAAGCATGTTGTAAGACAAGGACAATTTTTTAAGAGTTTAACAAAGTTGAATTCAGGGTTTTCCTTCTCCTAGATCAGTTGCCATACCAAGGTTAATGAGTTCAGCAAGAATTCATACTTTTCCTAAAGGGTATTAGTGCTATGTGAAATGCAAACAGCTTGATCCAAGATTTGAACTTGAATTGTCATGTCCATTTCCAATGAAGATGACCATTTCAACAACTGCCCTTTGTATTTATTTTTAAGACAAGTTTAGTCAGCTGCATGATGTTTTTGACAAAACTATATAAGTAACAAGTCTTCTGTGGGTGACTTGCTTGGTGCAGTAGGTAATGAGCTCAACTAACAGGGTATTCTTTGCATGTTTTTTTCTCACTGTGTGCCCCATATTTCTGGTTAAGCTTTGTTAAATGAGAACGTATAAAGATCCTGTCATAACTTGCTTTGCTTATCAAAAGACATCTCAGGTGACTAGAGATATCCATCATCTGAAGAACAGTCATATCTCTGGGCAGTTGCTCCTTGGTGAAATTGCAGAGGGAAGAAGTAAGGGGACACCTACATTTCGCTTTATGGCCACTTGCAAATCTACCATGAAAACTTTTGAAATTAACCCCACCTCATGAAAATGAATATTGTCCCTGGTGAACTATGGTTCATATGGGTATGCTGAGAGGTGACAAAGCATTTGAAATCAAATACCAACGGAAGAAACAGTAACAAAAGGATGACTCTAAATTTTTGGATGAAACCAAGTTGACTCGTTCCTATTGTCAACACATTCTTGGGTCTAACATTGGCCAGGTGAGTCACAAAAGAACTTGCAAGGCAAGTTATGACTGTTCTTCACATTCAACCAATATGACTCCTATGTGGCTTAACCGTCTATAAAGATACAAAAGATCAAACACTCTCATTTCAATTCTAATGCTAAAAAACTAGGATTCAAATATAAATGAAAAAAGACAAATTGTTCAATAAATAAGGAGAATTTTACCTAAGGAATCAGCCACAGGAAGCGGTGATTGCCGTTGCCGATTTTTAAAGGAAATCAATAGTTATGAGTCTTTTCATATCCCAGAAGTGCGTTTCCACTTCATGGACCTTTTTTTTTTTATTCAGGCTCCTAGTGGGAAAACCATGTTTAGTCCATTTAAAAAGGGTTTTTTTTGGACAAAAATGCAATATTCATCCTGGAGTTCAAATTTAAATACTATATCATCTTTTAGTTCAAATGTAAATGTTAATTACAAAGCATTTTATACACTTACATTCATGTTTTTCGTTTTTTAAATTCTGAAACTTTCAGAAAACTGTTTTAACACTTTTATAACACAGTGAAATATTTATCAATAAGATTTAAATTAAATTTGTTTAAAAATGTGTAAAGTCTTTCAAATTTTCCTGTTACCAAAAGAAAGAAAAGTGCACGTAGGAAAAATATATAAAAATAAAAGATCGGAATGAATGTTGTTTACAGTGGGTTTTTTCTATGTTTTCTATCAAAATAACCTGATAATTCTCGTCACTAATTTAATCTAAAGAAAAAAAAACACATTGTCTAAAAATTTAGCAACCAATGTTGCATCAAAATGGATCAAGTTCATTTCATTAAGTGATTAAGCATCCCTTCTTTCTCTCTCTTTCTTTCGCTGACATGTTTTCACCTAAAAATATTACTAATTCCCTAATTAATCTAATTAGTAATAAACATATTTTATTATTTTCTCTCCTGTCAATGTACTTCAGGTTGCAAAAAACTTCAGATGTCTCCAAAGTAATGTTCTACAAAATTTTGTAATAGAATTGATAGAATATAGTCAGATAACAATTTTTTCCTTGACCTGAAATTTTATTTATTTCTTCAATTTATATATTTAGTTACAATTTTTGAATAGGTTTTATTTGTTAAAATGTTAAAATAGCCTGATTCTTTTTTTCTGGAAGATAAAAAGTTCTCTGATGATGAAATTATAAAGTTTGCTCAAAGATGGCAGAAGATAATGGAACAAAAATGGAAAATATATTCTTCAAAAAGGTTAATGTTAAAAATATAAAAAATATCATAACTTTTATTTAATAAATAAAACTTTTTGAATAACTTGATAAGTCAAAGGCAATTTTTTTAGCTTAAAAAATACTCTCAAAAATTTGAATGATATACAAATATACATGGTAGTTATTCATATCTAAAAGGATAGGCTTTGTTCTCTAAGTTAAAATCAGGCGCAGAAAAGTCAGTGGCCAAAACAAGAGAATTACATTTTCATTATGTGGTTTTGGAAGAGTTAAACATGGGAAATGACCTGTCAAGTATGTTGAAGAGTAGAGTTAACATAGAGAATGAAGAATATAGCATGTACGTTTGAATTAGAGAATGAAGAATATAGGATAAACCTTTGAATTAGTGGATAAAGAATATAGGATGAACTTTGAATTAGTGGATGAAGAATGCATGTACATTTAAATGAGAAGATGATGAATACAGGACGAACATTTGAAGTACACTTTTTTCTTGCCTGTGTTTTTTGAACAGTAGTAACATACCTCCTTAATGGCCATAATACAATAATAGTTTATTATACCCATCAGATAAGCCTTTTACAATTTAGCAAAAAATACATAAAAAAGATCACATTTGTTCAACTCAAGCTCCCCTTCTTTGTTTTGTAGGTTACTTGTTTTACTTATAATTCATTTCTACATTAACCTTTTATCAAAGTAACCAGAAAACTCCTCTGCTACAATAGGAAGCTACAGTTTATCATTTAACACTTTATGCATAATTTGGTCTAATTCATGCAACCCTCCTAACAGTTTCATCTAAGAAATGGAAACACTATTATATCTAATACTATTTAATTAGTGAGGCTCCCAAATAAAAGTTCAAATTTTGCCTCTAGCTTATTGTTTATTCTCAATCTACACTGATTACTTAACAATCCAAGAATGGTGATTAAGATACTGCAATGAAAAACTGCAGAAAAACCAAAGAAATACTTGTAAAAAATTAATGACCAAAGATGCTTGTAGCAGCCACTATCACAACTACAACTGATAGTATCACAAGGTAGTAAAGACAACTTTGGTTAAGACATCTAATTCTCCCTTCCGTTGTGGGTAAAATGAGAGCACAGATGAGATTTACTGGAGAAGTATAACTCAAGCGAAAATCTTTCACAAAGACTAAGTTATATTAAGTGAACTTTTGAAAAATGAAGTATGCCTATAATCTGATTTATTTATTTGGATAAAAGATTTAAACTTTAAAAAGAATTATTTATTTATGAGCGACTTAAACTGCTCGTGGCAAAATGGTTATCATTGTAGAAAGTGAACTTGGCTGCCAGAGTTCAAATCCTGGGTGAAACTGTTTGCATTTGACATAGCACTAATAGACTCGGGAAAGGTAGGAATCCAAATATTCTCTCATCAGTTTTGGGTAAATAGTCAGGCAGACAAGGATCTTTCTTTAACCTTGGTATAGCAACCAGTCAAAGAGAAGGAAAACTGAATTCAAACCAGACCTAGTGAGGGATGGAATTTTCCATTTTATGGCTGCCTAAGATGTGACATGAAGTGCACCCCCATGATCAAACCAGCTTATTGGATAAGTTTTTTAAACAGCCTCAAGTGATAAGGCTCCAGTTCCAGTGCTCTGGAAAGTGTGGAGTCCTCCTTTAATACTCCTAGGTTTACTCTAACTGGAATGGTAGTACCTGCTTGAGAATTATTAGTATTAGATAGAAATACTTGAACCAATAACTCCGCAAATTAATATATTGGCTCTTGAAGCATTGATATTGTGACTCAGCATGAAGTGTTTGCCAGTTAAGAATGATTGTGAAAATATGTTTTTGGATTGTAAATAATTGGATAACATAATTAACTTTGGCATAAAATAACTCAACAAGGGTTGAACTGCAGTAAAAATAACAAATTGAATAACTTTTGAAAAGTAGATACTGCGATTCATTAATTTAGATAAATGACTTAATCTTTTAAGCCCGTTACACCAATGTACCACAGTTACTTTTATTTCTCTCCCACTCACTGTAGCACTGGTTTACTAGGGAAGAGATCATGTTCAAACAGTAAAGGGTAAATTTCAGTTCAGAAGCTGTAGGCTAAAATGGTTAAACATTGAAAATATTAATCTAATTTAGATATTTTTGATTCTTCTAACTTAAAAAAAAAAAATAATAGGATAACTGATGATTTTGATTTCTTCTTTCTTTGACAGCAATTATATAAGCCAGATTGCCTCACCTTTCTTAGTACCATGAGCTGCGTAAAATGTGATTATTAGTTCCATTGACTTTCAAGGTTAGGGCCCTGGAGGCTATAAAGCTAGCAGTGACCACAAGATCTTCCAAAACAAAAATGGAAGCTGAACAATGGCAATGAATTTCAAGCATTTTTGACCAGCCATTTTAGACAATAACTGATAATTTTCTATCCTCTCCACATCTCAGCTTTAAACTTAACGATTTTATACAAGTATTCACCGAGATTACTTTAGTAGAGATTGTGTTTTGGGTGGATAAAAAAAGACTTGTCTGCCTTGAAAATCAGCAACTGGAATCCTGCTCTTAACAAGGACTCAGAAAGCAATCACTGACGTTGGTGTGAATAAGCAACCAACAATCAGGTTTGAGGTATTTACAAAGCTTAGTCTGGAACAAGGTCAAAAATGGAGAGCTTCTTATGACAATAAAACTTACTGCAATAATAATGAACTTTGATTATACATATCTGTATCAGTACATAAGATAGATTTATCAATATCTATAGCCTAAGGATTAAAAAAACATCTATTTGATACAACAAATATTTATTTTTCGACATAATCTCCTTGCATTAAACCCATTACTTCTCAATACATCATGTAGATTCAACATTTTACACAGTAAGTCTCAGATCAAAGTTCAGTTATGTCTAACTATGGACCTATTTATCAAACTATATATATATATATATATATATATATATATATATATATATGTGTGTGTGTGTGTGTGTGTATAGAAAAAGAGAATCTGGTCAATCAGATAAAATGCAGATAACTCTGAAGAACTTTGATTTAAAAAAAAAAAGAAAAGAAAAAAGAAACCCTGGATATATATATATAAGTTAGGATAGTATAGTCACAAAGTGAATGTTGCTTGGTGATCATAAGTTTCAAGCCTATGTGATTATCAGATCAAGATGTTTTTATGAGGTAAGTATCTCTTTGCATACAATTGTATGGGGCATGATGGGAAGAGTGATCTAGTTTGTGATGTATTCTGGGAAGAGTGGGCTTGTTTATACTGCATGGTTACTTAGATGACTGCATTATATTAATTACCTTTGTGATTTATTCACTCCATTATGTTTAATTTGTTAATTTTTAAAGGCTTTACCAGCTGCCACATACGCTGAAATGCAATAGCTCTACATGAGAAATGAGTACTCCAGGTAGTGAATAATGTATATGTAAAAAAGCTATACATAAAAATTTCCTTCCCTTACGCTGATAATGACAATGACTTTGGAGTAAAATATCTAACTGATGAAGTCAGCTGGGTTTCAATCCCAGCTTGAATTATCTTACAGGTCTACTAGCCACACTGAAGAATTGTGATACAACTGAACAATCTGACTGTGGATGACTATATATATATATATATATATATATATATATATAATGATAGAAATATGTGGAAAGTTGGATAAATCAAATACTTAAAAAGGATTTAGAGGTGCAATAGTTTCTTCTTTTATTTCATTTTTAACAAAATATTGCGCCTCTAAACCGGTTTTAAGTGTTTGATTTATCCAACTTTCCACATATTTCTATCATATTGTCAAATTCACCACAATCTATCATTTCAACATTGCAAATACTTCAACTATAATTAAAATCATCCTCTGAAGACCTTGTGTTTTTTCATATTTGAACATATATATATATATATATATATATATATATATAATGGTATGTACAAAATTTAAACTAAGGTTTTAAAAGCGTATTGATGTTTAAGATTAATAAAATATTTTTTAAATGATTAAAATATTTTAATTGTTTTAGAAATATTTTATTAATCTTAAACCTGAATATGCTTTTAAAAGCATTGTTTGTATATTTGGTGTTATTAAAGGATTATTGATCTGAAGACAGTAATTTTGCCTAAGTTGTATGTATCAGAAGCAACACTTTAACCTGTTTATGCTTGACATTGCCAGTATGTGATAAACACTTCCATCTAAAATATTCTTTGCAAACATTTTTACGGATTAGTTGTCTTTTTTTTTTCATTTTCTCTTAATGTATACAGTTACACTTACCTTCCTTACAATTCATAACTATCTTGCCATTACTTCATGTTTATTGGTATAAAAAGTAGTTTCATTTTGGAAAGTAAAAATCAAATGATCTTGTCCAAATATGATATAATATCTTTTCAAGGATGATCCCAACAATTCCTGAAAATTTGGCTGAAATTGGGCCAAAAGTAGCGAAGACCTATTGATACAGACAGACGGATGGATATTTGGTGAATAAAAGGTTCTTTTAAATGTAGCATCTCTCAAATGTAATAAAAAGAAAGCATTAGATATTTTTACATCAAATAAATCCAATTCCACATTCAAGACTTGATCACTGGATCTCATATGAAACTAGATAAATGAATCAGATGAGTAACTTGGATCAGTGATTTTAATGTTTTTTCATCCTGTTTCTCATCACTTTAATTTTTCTTTTCAAGTAAAATTAAAAAATGCTGACTGTATCTTCATCCCAAAAAGAACAGTTCTTGGTATCTAAACTGCATCTGATGCTTCAGTTATGAAGATTTGAAAAGTGTGGAGTACACCTTTATTGCCATTACTCTAACCTGAAGGGGTGGTACTTGTTAGTGTCCCATCTAATAAATCTGCTTCAAAAATTATTGATATTAGATAAGACCATGGAGAAAATACACTTAAACTACTCTAATTAAACTAATCAATCAACCAAATTTACAGACATCTTGAATGCAGGAAAAACTTAATAAAAAAATTGAATTAACAATCTTTGTCAGTCATATTTAATGATATATATATATATATATATATATATATATATATATACACACACACACTGAAAATGCTGTAAGAGAAAAAAACAATTTCCAGTCAAATTTGTAATAGAATGATAATTTTATCATTTGATAATTATTCAGATAGGTTTGGTCGGGTTTCTTTGTTTATTAACATAACCTTTGTAGGTTATTTAATACCGAAACAATCCTGGTAGAAGAAAAGCAGCGGTACTATTTCAAACATTGCTGGAGGACAACAGGGTTCATATCTTCATTAATGGTATCAGTCCAAAAGAAAACTTAATATCGGGATTAGAGTTCAAACTCATTTACTATGATCTTAAAGACCAACACTTTAGCCATTACACCACAGGAATTCCCTCTCACTATAATAGAGATAAATATGAAATGCTTATTAGAATCCTTCACTCCTTCCTAAATAGAAGCCTTAATATCATCATGGATAGCTGTTAACTATGAAATACTAATCAGAATCATTTACTCCATCCTTATTTGAAGCATCAATATCATCAGGGATAGCTGTTAATGATGAATTGCTAATTAGAATCCTTCACTCCTTCCTAAATAAAAATATGGACTGATATAATGGGAGCCTGAGAGGTTTTCAGGTCGTCTATTGTAAATAGATACTGTATAATACTAATTTAGGTATGGAATTTCTGCAATTTTGGCTTGAAAGAAAGAAAAAAAAATGATGCAAATTTTAAAATCTAACTATGGATGATGAGCTAATTGAAATTTCTGGAATTTGACAAAAAAAAAAAAAAAAAAGAAAAAAAAAAAGAAAAAAAAAAAAAGAAAAATATAAATATTTTTATTGCCTTCAACACTTTGGTTGACTGTGCATAAGATTTGCTTATGTGAAATATTGATTTTCTAACGTCTCAGTAAGAATCCTGTATTTCTTGCTTCCTCAAAGCAGAACAAGAAATTACTGAAGCTTAAAAGCAAAAGAAGTTTCACAGTTCAGCGGTTCTGAATCTGTTCATTTCAGTCTTGGAATTTCCCAGAAACGGAAAGGAAAACATGACCTCAAGGTTTCTGGTGACTTTTTATCCAAGAACTTTAGCTTTCAGAAACAGAACAAGAAAGATTTGTAGATATATGAAACAAAAAATAAAAAAAGAAAGAAAGAAAGAAAAATTAAAAAAAAAAAAAAAAAAAAAAAAATCTTGTCTTAAAGACAATATTCCCAATGCTGTAAAAATTCAGTTTTCCCATTTATGTTTTAGTGGGGTGGGGGTGTTAGTAATAAGACATGATTTTGGGAATAACATTTGATAATGAAACTTTTTTTTGATTTTCATTCATTCTGTTTTTAATTGGTTTGGGCGGGGGGTTGAATATGACATATTAAATGTTGATAAGTGAATAAACTCGTAGAAAGAGGCTGACCAAGATTCTCTCACAGATGGTAACCAAATGAGATTTACTTTTCAACACAGCCTATTTTGCTGCCCACATACTTCTTCTATCAGTTTGGCATTGCATGGATCTCATTAGTCAAAAAAGCAAACAACAGCAGATATGTCGCCAGTCTATGAACTTTTTAGTCCACCCTTGTAGATGCACACACAAATGATTAGGTAAATACATCTATATGTATTTACCCAACCCCTCTACATGAATGGCATTTGATACAAGGTCAATTTTTTAAAGCAAAGCTTAACAGAGTTTTCCTTCTTCTAGACTGATTGCCATACCAATGATAAAGAGCCAAGTCTACCCTACTATCCACCTATAGCTAGAGAAAGAATAGTGAGATTCATGCCTTTCTGAAGGATATCAGTGCTAAGTGAAATGTAATCAGCCTCATACAGGATTTGAACTCGGGTCCCCATTTTCATTTCCTATGATAAAAAACATCACACTAGGAGTGATTATATATATATATATATATATATATATATATTGTGCAGAAGCAAAATAAGGAATATTCTAGTATAATAATAAATTACTATTATAAAACAAGATTAATTTTGATTAAAAAAAAACAACAAAAAACAAAATAAGATAGATGCAGAGCATTAAGTTTACTCATTATGGCTACCATCTTTTTTCAATTATTATATCAACACACCTTTGAAATGATTTGCATGCCTTCAAAACAAATTCTTCAAACATTTTTCCTTCTCAATAGCAGTCTTAAGCAAACCAATATTTCAATGGGAAGTTTCATTTGTTTTATTTTCTGAAATGCCCCATATAGTATTATCAAGGGGGGGGGTTAAGTCTGGGCTTGATAGAGGCCATAAAGAAACTCCAATTATTTCAGATATTTTTTTGGCTTGGTTTTGGCATTAAGCGAATCATAGATTCTTTGTTGTTTCTTTTTTTGTTCACTCATACTGGACTGAATTTTAATGAAAAAGTGCTTGAATAATAGAGCTTATCATGAAAATTTAGATTTATAGTACTAATCAGACTAAAAGAAACGTATTAAAAATTATTCCATATTTGGCTTCCGCACCCTGTATCTATCTACATATACCTATCACACTGAAAAGAGATCTAGTTAAAATTGTTCTAATTTTGGGCCTTATACTATCGTTTACCAAGCATAATTTAATTTGGCACAAAGCTGCAAGTATAGGGTCGCTCAGTGAGAATTCAACTCACAAGCAATGGTCTGTGAGCTTTGAGATTAACCATTACATTATACAAAATACCCTGGCTTATGTTCAAAGAAAATATCCCTTAATTCTAAAAACTTTTAATCTCTTTGATTAGTAATCAAGATCTGAAATAAATCAAATATATAACCATACCAAAAAAAAAAAAGTATATATATAAAAAAAATGATAAAATATCTAAAGCAATTAATTCTTTAATGAAATTAGAATCTAATATGAAAAAAAAGCTATAAAAAAATACAGAATAAATAATGTTTTGTCATCTGTCAAACAGTTAAAAAAAATCTGTTTTCTTCAGAACAGCCCATATATTATCTGATTTATGTTAGATATCAACTGGCTGATATCACCAATGGAAAATGAATGTCTTTCTCCAGCCAGATGAAAGTAATAAATCATATTCTGATAAAGATTTTAATGAGATTAATAAGTAGAATGAATTGTTAATTGTATTGAAAATTGTTATGTGTGCATAGAAATAGTCACTGCAAATCAGTTAAAAAGCTTATTAATTAAATGGAATGTCATCAATTATGAAACTGAGAAGAATTGTTGTTGCTAATGAGAAAAGTTTAAAACTGAAGGAAATTGAGCACCTGTTCTTTTGATAGGATCAAGATCGAAGTATACAGTACTGCTTATAAGTATTTGAACAAACAGACAATTTGCCCCAAACTAGTTCTAAGAATTAAAAACTGTATAAGAATGCTTGAAGATAGGGAGGATCTTTAGTCAAGACCCCATTCACCAAGGACTAGCATTAGCATTAATATATCTGTGATATACTAACACTGAATAAACAGGAGTAAAGATAAGCTTATTTACACAGTGAAACTTTTAATAAATACATAATATATATAGAAGTAGTATTGAAAGGATAGGCAAATGTGTCCCAACAGCTAGAAATATGGCCACATTGTTCAATGAACAAGCAATATGTATAAGGGGTACACAAATTGAAAAAGGTTTATTTGATGAAGATAGATAGAAAAATGGGTACAGCCATTCTGGCTTTACTGTTCAATGGCCAGGCAAGAGACCATATATCTACTGTTCAAAGAACAGATGCAAAAGAGAGCGAGAATATTTTTCAGGGACTATCATGTGACAGTTGATAGGCCACCAAATGGATATATCCATACTCCTAGTGAGACAATAAATAATTGTCTCCCTATATCAGGATCATCACACAAGATCGAAATTTTATGCAAGCATTTGATAATCTTTTGTGTTTCTGAAAGGTAAATTTCTAAAAAAATGTGGACTTTAAAAGGAAAAAATTCTTAAAGCAAAAACCAAGTTTTGTTTACTATACTTCTAAAATCTAGTTCAGAATCAATCCATGAGAAACTCGTATTGCTATTTGGGAGTGTTAATTAACGAGTAAGTCAATTAATCAGTAAGTTAATTTTTCTCCCCCACTCTCTGCAGAAGGATAAGACTTCTCCAACAAGTGTCCTGTACATGACACTAAACAATCTGGAGCTTTGGGGAATGCAGAGTACCCCTTTAGTGCCATTGCTCCCAGGTTCTCTCTGGCTTAGAGTGGTAGCACTTTGTTACAAGATGAGATCTTGCCTTGATTTGAAAAAACAAAAAGAAAGGAGAAAAGAAGAAAAGAAAAAAAAACGGAAGTTACCACTTCGAGTTCTCAACTCAAAATGAAAAGTTAGTCGCCCACGCATCGGCTCTGCGCAGAACTTCCGTTTGCGATAAATTAACAAAAAAAAAAAAAACATTAATAAATATCCAATCGGAACGCTTCCCGCGGGGCACAAAAATTGCCGTTTGTGAGCCTACAAAAAATATATAAATAGACGGACCAAATAATCATCAGTCAGACTTGTTCTTTCACACGACCCGTGTTAAAGATTCTTCGCCACCGTCCGGCGCCTGTCATCCGATACATCAAACGATCGCCGCCGCTACCAACGCTGTCCTAATTCCGAGAAAACCATCCCTTCACCACGAGACAAGTACAGTACATGAACTTTGTAACTACTACCACTGAATTCATTCTTTAACTGTGAACATATTTCTCCATTCTACTCTCTGTACTTAATCTATTTATAAAAAATTTTCTATAACATCATTACTGTGTTATTGTGAGTATCTATACGTTCTTTGTTTTGCAACCATACACATTTCTCGCCCACAACTCAGAATATAACAACTTGATAGGGTCCTACCTAGGAGTCAAATAGAACTAAACTGTGTACTTATGTTAAACTGAATTGTTTGAAATAGAACTGTTTAGACATTTAACTGTGTGTAAACAAAAAACTGTACTTATGCTAAACTGAATTATATGAAATATGTATAAAAATGGATTTGGAATTAAATAATTGTTATATACCCAACCTATGAACATTGATGGGTATGTCCTATTCCTCATAAATATGTTTCGATACTATTGTGAGGGGGAAAATTTGCTAAGTAGTCCCCACTAGCAGTAGGTACCTTCTTCATGCTGCCAGCGATTATACTATTTTGTAATGTTATAAAGATTTTCCATTTCATTTCCAACTTCTGTTTTGGTTATTTCTCATTCAGTAATCTTTTGTTAGGTTACCACAATAACCTACAATGGTTAAGATGCCATAAAACCAAACTAAACCAATCATACCTTACCCAAGGGTATTAGTCCAAAAATGATTGTAATAAATTGCTTATTGAAATGTCACACTCCAGCACATACCCACGAGACGCTATGTACCCTCCACTTTTTGCTATTGGTAACATTTAAGCCAATTTTAAAATGCTGGGGAGGAGATGGGTACTTCCCAGTACCAACACTTATCCATTAAAATTCTATGAAAATCAAGCTATCTGATCCTGACAGTACTACTTGATCAATAATACCTGGAGAGGAGATGGATACTGCCCAGCAACTCTGCTTGTCCATTAAAATGCCATAGAGGCCAAACTCTCAAACCACGATAACACATCAACCTAATGACCTGCAGTGATAGGATGAAGCAACTCAACCGTAATAATCTTGAGTCTAATCCCGAAGATAATTGCAGTTGCCATTCTTAAGTGCAAAGAGGTTATAAATGATACTGTTATTGAAAGTGGAAGCATTATTTCTTCTAAGTGCATTTTAATGAATAAGACATCTTTAAATATCTCCTTTATACAGAATGTAGCAGAAATAACTCCTACATTTTAAACTCTCCCCTGTGTGGTGTAAGTGAATTCAGGCAAATGGTTTTGCATAGAATTTTCGACCTGTATAACAGTATCAATAGTCATCAATAGTCAGCAGCATCATTCTGATGTATCATGAAATATACATGAAAAGCTCTCTGAGTAGCAGATTCACCAGTCTTTAAAATGTTTCAACAGCAAATGCATGATATGCACATGTCCAACCCATGATTGTTATTGATTATATATGGAAAAAAAAATGTTAAGATATTAATAAGATTGCCATTAGCCTCAATTCATTTGCACCATGCAGGTGACACTTTAAAATGTGGGAGGTATTTCTTTTGCACTCTATATAAAGAAAATATTAAAAGATTCACCAATCTTAAAAAATGTTTCAACAGCAAACTGAGGATGGGCACTGGTCCAAGCCATGGTTGTCATTGATTGTATTTGAAAAAAAAATGTCCATCTGTCTGTACAACTAAGCTAATGCCATTTTCAGCCCAATTTTAACCTAACTTTCAGAAACTGTTAAACATGTTATTTTTCAAACATAACTTGTATATTTCAAGATCAAATTTTCTGTTAATTTCAGTCTCTCACTCTCTCCCTATGTTTTATTATCCCTCTCACTATAAAAGCTTGTCTGTCTTATCTATTCCAATTGTTTTCAGTTTCCCTTGCAAAATGGAGACCATTTCAAGTCTGAGTGTAGGGAAATGACTGGAAACAAAGCACAGGGACAAACTCTGTCCGAGGTTGAAAAGTACCTAAAAAACTGACTTCTCGTATGACTAGCACTAAACAGCCACGAGCAGAGTTGTAGATTATCACCAAAAGGTTAAATGAGAAGGAAAACAAAAACATCACTTGCAATGTTGACTATGCAGAGGTTCTTTGTCAATAAAAATATTTGTGATATTAGATTTTGAAAGTGATATTCATGTTAGTTATAAATACATGAAATGAACATCAATTACCATCTTAAAAAAATGTAATATAACCACCTGAGTATATAATCTATATTGATTGATTGATTTTAATGGCATGTAAGCCAGTCTAGGATTATTTCATGCCTAGAGGTTAGGGAATCATATATCTAATTACATTTTTTGTGTAGTTGTTTCCTAAGAAGTTTTTTTTTTTTTTTTTTTTACACACAGTCCTATTGAATATATTTTTTAAACAGATCTATTTCACCCATAGATAGAACCTTAACAGTTACTCACATTTCAGGGCAGAGTGGACCTGGGAGTAATGGCAATAAAGGAGTCCTCCACACTCCTTAGATCTTCAGAACTGGAGCCTCACCATCAGATGCAGTTTAGTGTCAAACCCAGGTCATTCCTCTTCAGCTGGGGAAGTAATCAGTGTATTTAAGCCCCACAAATTAGTTGGTAATCTGTATTGAGACAGCGGTCCTTCATCAGTACTAGTTTGATTAAAAACAATAAACAAGTAATGATATTACACATTTCTAGTTGGAAGTAGTTATTAAAAAGAGAAGGAAAACTCTCAGTTCAAACCAATTATACTACAATTTAAAAGTGACCGAGTCACATCATGGCAGATGGTTTGGGCAAATACATACATACATTCATACATACTAAAACAATACTTGGACAAGAATCTATAGGTTGGTGAAATTTTTGTTTGTTGAAAAATATTGGTTAGTGACTAAGAGACATTTTTTTATGATTTTGTTAATTGATAGGGAGACATTCAACTTAGATCTTGTGAAATGTTTCTTTAATCAAAAATCTAAACATTTATCAACTGGTAATTTTTCTAAACTGTAGCCAGGTCATTACAAGTGTATAGTTGCACCACTTGGACTATAATGAAATGAGAGGAGAAAAATTTAGATGGGAACTATACAAGGATGCTACATTCTGTTTTAAAGAAATCCTGGAAGCAGCACCCTAGAAAACACCAGCTGCATGGCCACTTATCTTCCATCTAACAAAACATCCAAATAAGATGAGCAAGACGCATTGGGCACTGCTGGCGAAATAAGAGTAAGTTCATAAATGATGTTCTCCAATGGACTCCTTCACATGAATACACCAGTGTTGGCTAACCAGCAAAAACTTACATTCATCAGCTCTGTGCAGACACCAGGTGCCGTCTAGAGGACATACCAAGAGTGATAGCCAAAAAGGGATGGATGGTGAGAAAGCCAAGGGAATCTGTGCTATCCATATATCTAAGTGATCTTGATGATTGTGGTATAAAAGAACTTAATATCTAAGTGAGCCTTATCTTTTATATCTAAAAGTGATATTCAGTTTTTATCTGTGAAGGGTTATTTGTTTCTAGAAGGGGAGTTGGATATTCTTGCTAAATATAATAGGTTTCATTAGAATGTTAGATTTTATAGTTTTTGATAGAGCACTCTGGAAAAATACCAAATCTATCAAGTGTGACCTTGTTTCATGCTTACTTTTATGTTTTTTTTTAAAAAACAGATTAAAAAACACCTATGAAAAACAAATATATGGATAATTCAGATATTAACTCCTAGCATTTGAATATAGCACTCAATAGAATTTCTAAAAATGCACCTCATAAAAACTAATCAACTGAATCATAAAAATTTGTGGACTAATCAAAAACCAATACTTTTTCACTTTGATTAATCATTTCTTTTTGTCTTTTGTTTATTAAAGTGATTTGAAAGGAATTTAATAGACTGATAATTTGCCTTTCACAGCATTTCATCATAATGAATGTCACCATTTTAAATCCACAACTATGAAAAAATAAAAAATAAAAAATAAAATAAAATAAAATAAAAATAAATAAATATATATATATAATTTTTCCATTTCTGAGACCTATATTCATATTACAATAAGATTCTAATGGACATAAAATGAGGGAGCAATTTCCTCTTGTAATTAAATAAGGAATTGATCCCTCCAGCATTATAAAATATAACTATATTTTCCAACTGAACATAAAATGGGTGAGCAATTTTCTATTTTTATTAAGTAATAAACTGATCTCTCCAGAATTCCAATATAAGATTCTATTGAATAGAAAATGGGTGAGCAATATTCTAAGGTGATTAAGTAATGAACCGATCCTACAAACATTGTGCCAGTAAAGTGCCCTCCATACTCACCAGACGTGTAACTCTGTGTAACTTTTTAATGTCACCTAAACAGAAAAATCAGGTGAGTAAAATTTGATGACATGAAAAACAATAAAAGTAATTCATTACACGAAAAAGAAGGTGCCCTTGGTGCAATGGTTATCGTCGTAGGAAATGGACACGGCGACACGAGTTCAAATCCTGGACGAGACTGATTGCATTTCACATAGCACTAATACCCTTGGGAAAGGTATGAATCCAATTATTCTCCCTCCAGCTATGGGTAAATAGTAGGGCAGACTGGGTTCTTCAGCCTTGGTGAGGCAACTAGTCTAGGAGAAGGAAAACTCTGAATTCAAACCTGTTAGACTCTGCTTAAAAATTGACCTTGTGTCATATCCTGCCCGAGCGTAGCTTTTGTGGAATAACTATATTGAATGCTAAAAGACCAAATTTGGAAGAAATTTAATGTTTCTATCATTATTCCTTTCTATCTTAATAATCTCATCTTCTTACTTTTTATTTTGATTAATGATATATCAACATTCACAGGTTATT
This sequence comes from Sepioteuthis lessoniana, assembly GCA_963585895.1. NCBI lineage: Eukaryota > Metazoa > Mollusca > Cephalopoda > Myopsida > Loliginidae > Sepioteuthis > Sepioteuthis lessoniana. The sequence continues at coordinate 7,334,602 of OY757934.1, forward strand.
TAATGCCAAATCCATTCTTGTAAAAGAATAATCGTGCTACAATTCAACTTATAGCTGGGGAGGGGGTATAAGGAGGTTAATACCTTTCCCAAGAGTATTAATTCTAAAGTGAACATAGTAGTATGAATGACGTTCAAACTTACTTATTAAGATGTCACGGTCAAGCATATTAGCTACAACACTGTTGAATTGAGTGAGCCAGTGTACTATTGTGTTGAGCAGCAACAATGGCAGAGCAGCCAGTTATAACTGCCTTGGTGTATAAAGCAATCAGTATTTATGGTACTCTGGGATATCTCATTCCTGCATCTAGATGATCCTACTCCTTGAGTCCTAATTGGCTGCTGGTTTCAGTATGGATATGGAGATAGATAAATGTCCACCATTCTACATTATGTTCCCAGTGACTGCATGGAGCTGTGTCCTGCTCCCCAGTCTGTTAACTTGAAGCTTGGAATCTGAATGCAATGATGAGTACCTTATTGCTTTTACAACATGAAGGGGGTAACTTCTACATACACCAAGGGGACACCCCCTCCGACTTTTTGAACGCCCCTTGTATACTCATGGTGTCTTTTGGTTTATGGTCACAAATCATTAATCTATGATATTCATTATCGATGCAACAGTTTCCTCCTTCAATTTCCCATCTTGAAAATTATGACTCAAGAAAAAAATTTAAGTCTTCAAATTTTGACTTATGCACAAGCATATACAGTAGCTTGATTGATTGATTTTAACAGCATATTAACCTGTCTAGGGTTATTTTATGCCTAGAGGTTAGGGAATTGTGAAGTTGTTTCTTAAGAGGTTTTTATCTCGCTCAGTCCAGTCAAATATGAATAATTCTTAAACAGATCTATTTTACACATAGAAAGGACGCCAACAAGTTCTACCACTCCAGATCAGAGTGAGGACAATAAAGGGTTACTCCACACTCCTCAGATCTCCAAAAATGGAATCTCACTATCAGGTGCAGTCTAGTGGTATACCATATACAGTAGAAAAGGCTACTTAATAGTCCTGGGCAGTACCAGATCATCTTACTGGTATCACAAAAATCAATAAATATTCATCGTTATAGTTTTCAAAATGCACACCTCTTATTTGTTCGGTAAACATTTAAAAACAATATAGAAATATGGTTGAACTTAAAAAATCAGGGTTTTAATTGGTAAATTACTGTCTGCTTTTTGTGCTAGTTTTTTGTTTGTTTTTGCTTCACTTGATTGTTAAGCAAGTTTGTATAGGCAGAAACTTTGTGGTTCTTGTCATTTATTTATTGGTGTTTTTGAAGGGGGCGTCTTAGTTTGATTTTATTAGCAGAATAAAATTCGCCAGCTGAGGCTTCAATTGTTACTTTCTTGCTACTTAATAGGCCATAACAGAAAAAAAAGAAAATATCCCAGACTATTAAGAGGGAGGAATGCAAATAAAAATAAAAGAATGTAGCCCAAATGTTTAAGACAAACTAAATACCCTTCAAGTAAAGACATCTTGAAGAACTGCTCTATAATCAACAAAGCATGCCTATCCAGTGTTTTTTTTTTTTGTTATTTTCCTGAGAAAATACTTGAAAGATTTCCAGACAATCCCAATTTTATAGGTTTTGACAAAGGGTAAACAAAATGGAAGAACGGAACAAATTAAAATGGTAATTGCAGTACATTCAAAATGTCTTTCTTATTGAAGGGTGCAAGAGAGTTTGGTTGAGGGTACTTGGCTCCATGATAGACCATTCCAGTCAGTGATGTGCATTTTTAAGAAACAAGGTACACATTGCATACCCAGTAAAAGTTACTTCATAAAAAATTCAAAATATCTATATTTTTCAAGTTAAATGTACACAGTTGGTTTGGTTTGGTGGGTTTTATGGCAAATCAACCTTTGTAGGTTATTTAATGCCAAATCCATTTTTATGTAAATAATCAGTTCTATTTCAAACAATTCAGTTTAGCATGAGTACACAGTTTGTCAAAAACATTTCTATTTCAAACTATTCAGTTTATTCAAGCAGTTATATATAACAATTCAGTTTAGTGTAAGTACAGTTTCAATGTCAAAAACAGTTCAATTTCAGTTAATTCAGTTTAGCATAAGCATACAGTTTAAATGTAAGTATGGTTTAATTGTCAAAAGCATTTCTATTTTAAGCTATTCAGTTTAATCAAACAATTCAGCTTAGCATAAGTATGCCGTTAGTTCTATTTAACCCATAGATAGTGCCCTATCAGGTGATACCATGCCGGACCAGGGAGCGATGGCCATAAAGGGGTACTCTGCATTCCTTAAAGTTTCAGCATCACTTGAACCTCACCATTAGATTGTTTAGTGTCATATCTAGGACACTGATTGGGTGGGGGTGTTACCCCTCTGCAGAGAAGCAGTCGGTGTATTCTACAGCCCCAGTCAATTGGGCATAAATGAACAGCATTTCAGAAAGATTGGTATCATTTTGCAAAGATTATAATCTAATAAATTGATTAATTCTCATTCTAATGATCTCAAATTTTAACAACATGTGTAGAAACAACTTCGTATTTTATGCTTAATGTTTTGATTTTTCTTCTTTTCAGGAATAGAAATGTGATTTACTCGAAAAGGTGTTTAAATATTAAACTCAGAATTTTGAGTTGTTTCTACACATTCTGTTAAAATTTGAGATCATTTGAATAAAAATTAGTCAAGTTATTAGATTACAAAATGATAGGGGGGTGTCCTTGTGGTGTAATGGTTAAAGCGATGGACTGTGGAATCCTAGTAAGTGAGTTTGTATTCCAGTTGCACTATTACGTTCACTTTCGGACAAATACCCTTGGGAAAGGAATGAACTCCCTTATCCTCCCAGCTATGGGTTAAACAGTACCACTACTGTTCTTCTAGGAGAATGGCTTTGGCATTAAATAACCTACAAAGGTTGATATGCCATTAAACAAAGAAACCAAACCAACCAAAATGATATCAATTCTTTTAAACACCCTGTATAATTCATTCTAGTTGTATTATAACATGCTTTAGAGAGGCTCAGTGAATTTATATTGATTGTAACAAATAATTAAAACTTGGAAGCTGACATCCACCTTTGAAAATATGTACATATGATATGTAAAATTCAATTTAAAGTAATCTCTTCTAAAATAAAGAAATCTAGAGTAAACTAAAGAAAGACTAAAGTCTGAGGTACACTGGGTTTCCAGAATCAGCAGCAGAAGAAACGAAGTAAATAGCTACAGACAGACATGAAAGGTTTCCCAATATTTTTTGTCTGCAGTAAGTATACATACAAGTTTGGTTTGGTTTGGTTTTATGTCATATCAACCATTGAAGGTTATTTTATGCCAAATCCTGTTTATACATATATATTAAATATATGATTTGGTTTGGTTTTATGGTATATCAATCAATGAAGGTTATCTAATGCCAAATCTAGTTTATATATATATATATATATATATGTATATATATATTGAATATATGATTTGTAAACACATTTTGATAGTAACATTTTTAAATGAGCCTAAATTCATTCTTTTGCACACAGTTCAAGTATTTCTATCTAACACAAATAATTTAATTTACAATTAATCCTTTATTTCCACATGGTTAAATGGATATACATATATAGATATGATTTTTAAGTGAATAATTTGTAGGTAATTTCATTTCTAAATAAGTTAGAACTATTTTTTGGCATATTAGTATTGCTATTGTTTTTAAACAGTAAAATAGTTTTAATCATGTCCATCAAACACTAATAATTCTATTAAATATTAATCATTTTATTTGCACACAGTGAAGTGGTTACAAGTATTTCTATTAGCACTAATTATTCTATTGAACACTAAAGTAATTCATTGGCACACATTCAAATGATTCCAAGTATTGCTATGTATCACGAATAATTCAATTAGACATCAGTTTACACAGTTTAATGGTCAAAGAGTTATATTTCTAACAATTCCATTTAACATCAGTCATTCAATTGCACACAGTTTAAATTTCAAACAGTTCTATTTGATCCATAGATAAGAGCCTATCAGGTGCAACCATTTCAGGTCAGAGTGGACCTGGGAGCAATGGTAATGAAGAGGTACGCTACATTTCCCAAAGTTCCAGGACTGGAGCCTCCCAATCAGATGGTTTAATGTCATATCCAGGACACTCACTGGGGGTACAGCCAGTGTTTTCTACAGCCTAGTCAACTAGGGCTGTAGAAGTTATGATAAGTCAATGGCACGTGGTGACTATCATTTTCTTACCTATCAACTGACTGTCATCAAATGTCATTGACTCAGTTTTATGCTAACCAAACTTTGATATATGCTCTATCATAGTAAAAAATTAGTCTTAAAAAGTCATTGATTGCAGAAGTATATATGATAGTTTACGGAGAACATGCTGTTGGTTTTAAAACTTTCTTTATCATTATCTATAGGATCAAAGAACTCAAAAAAAGAAAATTAATTGGTTAGAAAAAAATTTTTTTTTGCACTGATATGTGAACGGACAGTGATGCACTTGGTTTCCCTTGGATTGAATTAATTCCACAGGGAATAAACACTTTGTTTTGATTGGATGTAGTGAAAAGTTGCATTACAAGTACAGTGATGGATTTTTTTAGAAAGTGAAAAAGATTTCAAATAAAATTATTTTATAAAGCAGTTAAACTTCTGAAATATAACTATACTAGCAGAAGTAGCTGGTTCTCCCTGGGATAAAAATGATATCCTACAGAACATTTTCTTAAACAAACATTTATTCAACATAAACTTTGTGAGATTTTCTTCCCAAGCATGCATGTTTTTTTGGGGGGTGGGGGTGCTTACTGAATTGACACTTTAAAATTGCACTTCTAGAAGAAGGTTTACTAAAATTATCACAAATAAATTTTTAGGAGAAATAACCCTTTTTAATTGAGTGACTGATAAGATGTGTTGATTGCAGCAAAAAAATTGTACACATTTTTTTATTTTTTGAAAGAAATACTTTGTTTTTTTTAAATTTAATTCAAAAGATTTACAGTCTTAGGGTATAAACTTCAAACAAGACCGAAAATGTAAAAAATATTTTTTTCATCTCCATATTTCTGAAAGTTTGAGGTGGTATAATCTGTGTCGGTCAATGTATTTCCAAAGTAATGAAAACAAAACACAGAAACTGACTAATTAACAAGTTTATTTCGGTTATAATTGACAAAAGTAGTTTTTTATTAGACCGAAATATCAGATTGATTCTTTCTAGCGCACAAAAGAAAAAACACAAAAGACACTAAAAATTTTAAAAACAGAATTTTGACATTAACATTTCTTCTAACTTGATCTTAACATTAACTTTGTTTTAGCTTGATTTTATCAATTGTCTCATAAAAATCTGTAAGATTATTGCAGTACCTTGATGCTACAGATACAAGATGGATATTGTTGCTGCTTGAGATAGGACAACTGTAAGTGAGTGAAAGATGTATAAGTATATATGGCTTTGGCAATGCTGTTATTGTGAACAAACTTATAAGACTAATCTTAAACTAACTGACCAAGTATTGTATAGTAAGGTAGATGTGTTTCATTAGTACAACTTTGTGTAAAGATAATAGTGTAGTGACTAATCCAAGAAAAAGTAGTGAAACAATCCTCCCAATGGGTAGTCTCAATTCGCTGATACAATTAGCAAAAAAATCAGGTCGGCTCGTAATCCCTCCTCTATATACTTCTCGTTGAATTGTTCGTTCTGTCAAACCAGCAGTCCACAAAAAACAATAACAACGCCTCTTGCTGCTGACATAACTCTTTTATGGAAGTTCCGGCATATGGAAATTTACATACGATGTAGATTTCTTCTTATGAGAGATGAGACTGGTACACTATAAGTTCTGTCTCCAAATGTGGACATAGTCTTTTTTACTACTAAACAACCAAGACATAGCTGTGCACACTTTGATCCAGGAGGTAAGTTACTTCTCTCAATACAAATAGACATATCAAAAATACTATCATTCATTGAAAAAATCAACTAGGTAGAAAAATATAATTGAAACATTTCATCTATTTTTCCTTACATAAAAAAAAAACAGTAAAAATTTGGTGTGAACCTTTATGTGCAGAGCAGCCTACCCTTGTCATTTTAAAAATTTGTTAGCTTTATTAATTTATATTTCCATCAGAAAGTGATTTTATTTGCTTTTTGTACAAATGAGACCTTTATAATCAATTTTATTCCAAAAAGTTCTGAGATATCCACAATTATGCATGAAATGTAGGTACTCCCGTGAATGCAGATTTTATTTGCTTTCTGTATAAATGAGTCAATTCTAATTAATCTTATGCCCCAAAGTTCCTGAGCTACCCACCTACAGGGAAGGAGGAGAGATGCTTCGAAGCAGTCGTTAATTTTATTTCCTTTCTGGATGAATTAGTCCTTCCTGATCCACTTTAAGTGAAAACGTTCCAGGTACCTCTTTATAAAATGTTCTAGGACAACCACTCCCAATGAAAGGGAGGTACTTAAGTAGGTGCTAATTTCAATTAATTTCTAAACAAACTAAAACTTCCCAATCAATTTTAAACCAAAATATTTCAGGCCTGCCTGCCTGTCTCAAAATATCTTTTAGAAATTCCTTGAGATCAAGAGAATTCATTTAAAAAGTTTCCCCATAACTAGTCCATTAAACTTGGAATTTATTCATAACAAGCAAGCAAGAAAAGGGACAAGAAAAAAAAAATGTACGAGGGTTATTCAATAAATAAAAAAAGCAAAACACATTTTCCAGATTTTTTTCCATAAATGTCTTTTGCATTGGTTTATAGCAAAAATTATTTTAATCTTGAAAAAAATATTTGTTTTGAGGCTATTCAAAAAGGCAGCAAACCAAACAGAGCTCTATCATCAAATTTTTGGTGGCTGAGAAATGCAAACCATGTGAAATTTACAAAAAAATGTGCGATGTGTACCAAAATAGCATGTTTTAGTCAAAAAATGTTAACAAATAAACTAAACATGAGGCTGTCACCACAAGCATGAGTAGAAAAAATAGTCCATGGAATGAAATACACTAACTTACTGGTAAAGATAAAGTCCTGGGCACATCAGTCAATAGAGAAGGTGATGCTGCCAATCTTCTAAAAGATAAAAAGACCTATAACTATTGATTTCCATAAAAAAAGGTGCAACTCTGAACTGCTTCTTATTGCTAACTCCTTAGGAAAAATTCACCTTACTTATGGAATGACCCTTGTATCAGATTTCAGTCTACAGGAATTAACTGGCTATGTAGCCAAAAGGAATTTTGATATCCAAAATATTATATGACAAACTTTTACTTTGATTAGTGTCCCTTGTGATTTATTCAACTATACAAAAGAAATCATATATAAATAATGGAAGATTAATCTTTTATGAAAGGTTTTATTGTTGGAATAAAGAAAGCAGAGGTGCCCCACAGGAACTCCTTAAAGAAAACCCTTCGTCTCTAGTGGCATAGAATGTAGCAATTGGGCATCACAAGCTGCAAACAGGAAAATAAGAATTTTTGAAGAGACAGATTTTTTAAATCTTTCAATTGCAATACTGCAAAGAAAAATATTTGTTCAAACTTCATGCAGTCAGACACACACACACATTATATATATATATATATATATATATATATATATATACATACACACACACAAATAAACATACACATAAAAACGTACGTATATTTTAGAATAGAAAAGTCCCCAAAGAGATTTGTATTTTTTGAATTTATTTATTTTATTTTTATTATTCATTATTAAATTAAAAAATAGAAATTCAAAAAATACAAATCTCTTCGTGGACCTTCCTATTTTAAAATATATTTTTATTCTTTCTTTGAACCATCTTTATATCATCTATATATATATATATATATATATATATACACGTACACGCATATGAAGAAAAGTAGAAAAAGCAAAATGATACAAAATTTGATGAATTTATTATGAAAGTTAATGTTGAACGTTTCAGTTATAATAACCTTCTTCAGGAATTTAAATTCATGAAAAGTATTGTTAAAGCAGCAGCAATGGATGTTTGATGATATAGCACGAGAAAAGAAAGTGTTTATACATAAGTTTTTTCCTACTTTTCTACATACTGTCGGATTTAATTTCCTTATTTACTTCCATACACATACATATATATATAAATATATATATATATATGTATGTATTTACTGCCAGGAGTGGCAGTACCGCCTTGAGCTACCGAAACTGTGTTATCACCCTGGATGGCGGCTGATGAGGCTAGGGTATCGCACGTGCTTCCACACGTTGTATGATGAAAAAAAAAAATATATATAAATACATACATATATATATATATATTTATATATATAAATACACACTGATATCTATGTGTGCATATACACATATGATAGAAATATGTGGAAAGTTGAATGATTCAAACACTTAACTCAGATTTAGATGTGTGATATTTTGTTTGAGCTTTATTTCATCCTCACAAACTTCTTCAAGACAGAGACTCTTTTCTGAGTTTTTCTATTTAAAAGCATGGGAGGAGAGTGGAGGGGGTATAGTTGTAGCAGAAAAAATTGGGAGGGACACATCTAAATCTGAATTAAGTGTTTGATTTATCCAACTTTCCACAAACTTCTATCATACTGTCAGATTCACTACAAATCTATATTTTCAACATATACACATATATAGATATATCCATATATGTATAAATATATACCTCTATATAAATATATATATACACCTCTGTATACATGTATATATATATATATATATATATACATACACATATACACACACCTCTCTCTCTCTCTCTCTATATATATATATATATATATATATATATAGGCTGATGAATCCAAAGTTGGGTCAATGATAAACCTTGGCAGAAGCTGAGCAGCAGAACTACACACACACACACATATATATATATATATATATATATATATATAAACACACACACACACACACATAAATCTATATATATACACACAAACATAGGCACATATATATAAAAATGTTCTAAGATGAAAAAAATTAAAGGTCTTCAGAGGATGATTTTATTTATTTGCTAACATTAAATATTTCAATTTTTTGTTCTTCATCAAGATGTATCAACAACTCACCTGCACTGATGAAGGTCTAAAAACTGAAAAGTTTAACATTGGCTAAGAATTCAATAAATGAAATCAAAACCCCTTCCTGAAACGAACACCCCTCTCACAATGTCTAAGCCAGCATCAAAGGGCCAAGACATCTTACTAACCCTATAATCCACTGGAATCTCATCAGACATTTTTCTATTCATAATAAGTCTAGCCTTTATATCCACTGCTTGAGCATATTCACAAATATTGGTCGACACCCTATTTTCCCAAGTATCATCCAAAATGCTTCTTTGTTAACTGTATCAAATCTTTAGTTAAATTGACAAAAATCTTAAACAGAGGAACCCATTACTCCAAGTACTTCCCATGCACCTGCCTGGCTGAAAATATATTAGTTGTTCCCCTGCCAGATCTAAAACCAGTTTGTTATTCTGGAAAGACTGCAGGACAAATGTTTAAAAGAAATTAATTCAGCAAGACTCTGGAAAGAGCCTTGCCAACTGCATCCAAAAGAGCGATTCCATGGAAGTTTTCAGAAATTCCTTTTTTCCCTTTGCTCTTATACAAACCACCATCATCCAAATCACTTGGTAAATAAAATCCGTTTCAGCACTCGGTGATGAGATCAAATATAGCATGTTTAACATTTTCACTTTTCACAGTTCAACAGGGAGGCCCATCTAATCCTGGTGTCCCCTCTCACGGTTAATTCTTTTTATTGCTAATTCAATTTCACCAAAAGTTGGCAATTGGTCTATCTCAAATTTTGTTTCACACTGAGAAAGACTCTCCAGAACATCAGCAATAATTACTGATGGATTATCAAATAAATTAGTAAAGTGCAATTGCCATCACTAGAGGAGTTTTACTGGTTCTTTGATAATGGTGGAGTTGTCCCTTGATCTCAGAAGAGCAATGGAAGAAGTTAGTGAACTAGTGAGATCACTTAAAGCACAACGGATACTATGTAATCAACTACAATCTGTTTGATAGTAGGGTCATCAGCAACGAAAATTGGTACCCACCACTGATTTTGTCAGTTATCAGGGTAGTAAGACACTGCTGGATGAAGAGCCATCAAGCACATTATTCTTGGAAGTGTTGGATCGGCTATTCCTTGTCAAGTTTTCCAACTAAGAGAAGGAAAAATATGATAATACCTGCAGTAGATATGATTACTTATCTTGAAAGTATATATATATATATATATATATATATATACAAAATAATAAAAAAATATATATTAAATATATAAATCTAATATATATATATATAAATCTAATATATATATATATATATAAAATAATAAATAAATATATATTAGATTTATATATTCAATCCCATGGATGTTTGACCTTTAGTCTCATGAAGTTTTTTAAACAACACTCATCAGGCAGATGATTGTTGTTTATAAAACTCCATGAAACCCAGAGGTTGTAGACAAACCTCCATGGCATTAAATATATAAAATCTACTATATATCTATTTATTATTATTATATAATAGCTCTATCTCAGATATTGAGCACTCTCAAATCATATTGGACTTGGTTCACTGCAAACTCACAAAGTTAAATAGTGACAACCAACGCTGTTACAATATATATATATATATATATATATATATATATATATATATATATATATATATATATACAAATGCACATACATACACATATCTGCATATATATGTATATACATACATATACATTAGTATATATATATATATATATATATATATATATATAAGCAAAATTCACATAATCATTATATATATGTATGTAATCATAACCTAAATTAAATTACACATAATCTACATATATTTTTTTCAAAGAGAAAACTCAAAATGTTTTAACTTGAGAGAACTTAGATATTCTAAGCCCAATTTTCTATGAAATAATAATTTTGTAGGAGTTTGTTTGTTCAAAATGTAATTTTTTTCATCATCTAATTCTTGAAATTCTAATCAGAATTCTACACTCCTCCCTAAATTGAAGCCCTGATATCATTATGGATCACTGTTACCAAAGGAACCCAAAGGGTTAATGGATTATCTCGCTTCATTTATCAGCTACAGAAAAAATACAGAACTTGTGAACATCATATGCCACAAACATCAATCAATGTTTAATATTTGCTTTTCCCTTCTAACTGAAAAAAGAAATAATTGTATATTTTCTGGCATCAAAGATGATGATTTTTTTTTCAAAAATAAGTCTTGAAAATGTACTGGGTGTCCTATTAACCAAAGGTTTTTTTTTTCAAAATTAATTTTACATCTCTATTCATTTAAAAAAAAATTCCTAGTTAGGTATACAATAATATATATACATATATATTAGTCAAGATTGATGCAAGATATGAAAATGGATTTATGAGAAATCCAGATGAAGAAAATTTGTGAATGATAATAAATTTCAACATTACAACTTATATGGATTCTTCCAGAAAAAAAGTTTTTTCCCGAGATTGGTGGGATTCAAAAGAGGCTTTTTCTATAAAACATTTTAACCTTGATAAACTTGTACTTGTTTGAATAAAGCATTTATATGAAGTTCTTCCACATTTAATAAATTCTCTGTTGTGTTCAGGCAAACATCTATTCTACACAATACAACATTCCTTGCCTGGTCACTAGTTTAAAAAAATTGAAGATGTCAAAAAAATTGCTTGAAGAATTCACTGAATTAAATGAAACCTTAAAATACTATGGTTATTGAATAATTAGTAAGTAAAGTTGGTGATCAAAGGCTCCCTTTTCAGTAGTTACTACACAGAGGTGTAGGGGAGGGTGTTACTCCTTTCCCTGGAGAGCTCCACTTTACCCTTGATCCGTACCTTATAATGCTGAGTGTTAACCAAGGAGGTATCAAGTTCCATTTTTTAAGTCTTTGTATGACTTGATCAAATATTGAACCCTTATCTCTTGGGTGACTGACAAACAGTCTACTCACTAGGCCAAATAAAGTAAGTAAGTAAATTTGGCAACGGTAGTCGAGAGCGACCAGAAGGCTCCCTTTTCAAAAGCTACTACATTGAGGTACTATTTACCAACCCCTCCGGTCGGGCAGGATATGACACAAGGTCAATTTTTAAGCGGAGTTTAACAGGTTTGAATTCAGAGTTTTCCTTCTCCTAGACTAGTTGCCTAACCAAGGCTGAAGAACCTAGTCCGTCCTGCTATTTACCCATAGCTGGAGGGAGAATAAGGGGGTTCATACCTTTCCCAAGGGTATTTGCCCGAAAGTGAACGTAATAGCGCGACTGGAGTACGAACTCGCGTACTACGATTCCGCAGTTCATCGCTTTAACCATTACACCACGAGGACACCCCATATACTACATTGAGGTGTAAGGGAGGGCGCTACTCCTTTCCCTGGATTGCTCCACTTTACCCTTGATCTGTACCTTATAATGCTGAGTGTTAACCAAGGAGGTATCAAGTTCCATTTATTAAGTCTTTGTATAACTCGACCAGATATTGAACCCAGATCTCCCTGGCCATTGGCGAACAGTCTACTCACTCGGCCAAATAATGTGATGAAATTAGATGAAAAATGTCTTAAGATCATAGAAAGCCCAGGAAAATACTTAAATGATTGAATAATGATGCTATGAATTTAGATGAACTCCACAGAAAGCTAGGGAAAATACATTGATGACTGAATAATGATGCTATGAATTTAGATGAATATCATAGAAAGATAGGGAAAATAATATCATGACAGAATAATGATGGTATGAATTTATATAAAAAGTGTTCTAAAATCATAGAAATCTAGGGAAAATATTTTTATGACTTAATAAGGGTGGTATGAATTTATATGAAAGGTGTTCTAAGATTATAGAAAAATACTTTGATGATAGAACAATAATGTCATGAATTATAAATTATGACTAGATTTAGGCCATCATCAAGTGAGACTATTTATATAAGTGTGTGTGTGTGTGTGTGTGCATGCAACTGATCAAAGTATTTGCTTTCCCAGCAGTTTTCCTATGCTCAGTAACATGTTCGCAAAAACTGTTCAGTCATTTCTCTTTTATTTTATGCTAAGGTGGTATGTTCACTTTGAAAAATTTGCATACACCACTTTCACTAATTCTCTTTACTCAAAACCATGTTTTATCTTAAACTGAGGTGTTAAGGTGGCCATATTTCTTTTTCTTAAGCCTACCACTCATTTTGCACGCCAGGCATATATGTGCTCCCTTTGTCACATGGGGTAAATCAACTTCTCTTCTACATATATATATATGTATGTGTGTGTGTGTGTGCGCGCTCACACACACACACAGAGACTTAGTCAACAATTCTTAGTAAATATCAGTTTTTCACCTATGCGATGACTTGGTCTGACGATCGCATAGGTAAGACACTGACAGTTACCAAGTAATATTGACTATATCTACACTATCCTAACTTACATATCCAGGCTCTATCAATGATATTGAGCATTCTTTATCTATAAATATATTAAACTATATTATTGATATTAATATATATGTGTGTGTGTGTATACATATAGACAGACAGACAAAGAGATTTCAACTTGATGATATTTGGCAAGAAACTGACTATCACTAAGCACTGTTGATTTTGAGTCAACAAAATTCTAAGTTGGATATACACTATTCCAAAATAAATATAGAAAACTACATTATATATTTCATTAAACAATATAGACATGTTTTGTCTACATATTTTTGTATATGTCCTTTCCAGTTGCCAAATTGATTTTATAATATCCAGCGGGAGTTTCATCAACCAATTCCTGCTGGATACTATAAAATCAATTCAGCAACTGGAAAGGACATATACAAAAATATGTAGACAAAACATGTCTATTGTTTAATGAAATATGTATTAAAGAAGAAATGCTGCCCAAATATACACACACACACACATATATATATATATATATATATATATATATATATATACACATTTTATAAAAATGTTTGACAAGGGTTATCTCCTAATATTTTATTTAAATTTTCTTGCGTATGAATAAGTGATTTTTTTGTTAGGGAGAGTAAAAAGTGTAGGTAGATTTGTTCAACATACTATTCCTTTCTGAGTTTTTTTTGGTAATTCTTTGAGCCATTTTCAAAGAGTTACACTTTTTAATAAATTAAGTTATATTGATGTTGTTTAAGAATTTATGTTGTTGCTTAAGAAGAGTGTTCACTAATAATTATGAATTTCAGTTCTCATCTGTCACCAGAACATTATGACCATGTAGAAAAGAGATGGTGTTAAGAGCTTTTGTTCATCATCAAAAGATGTAGACAGCATGGATTCTTTTGTCTTTCTATCACCATCCATTTTCATTGACCATCACTTTTGGTAAGTTTTCCAGCACCCACATAGCTGATGAATGTAAGTTTTTGTTGGCTGGCCAATTCTTGTGTGACCATGTGTAGGTGTCCAAAGGAGAATAACGCTAATGAATGTGTCCTTATTTCTTCAGCAGTGCCCAGCACAGAAAGGGTTTTACTATAGAAATGAAATGGAAAGACTTGTACTGTAGAAATGCAGTAGAAAGGGTTTTACTATAAAAATACAGTGGAAAAGAATTTGTTATTGGAATAGATTGAAAAGGGTTT
>OY757934.1:7354316-7589316 GCA_963585895.1 Sepioteuthis lessoniana
CCCCCTACCCACATATGAACATACATTAAACTGAAGGAACTATATAGGAAATTACATGGCTATCAATTTGAGAAATAAGGGGAGGGGGGGTTCAAGAAAGCAGGTGTTTCTAGCATAAGTCAAACTATGATATCTATCACAACAGGAGTGGGGAGCAACATTCATCACTCTCTTATTCTCTCTTTTCTTTTATATATATATATATATATATATATAAGATATTGCTTTCTCCTTTCTTTCATATATTACATTTCTCTATTTCTATTTGTGTGTATGGCACTCTTTCTTTCTTTCTTATATATATATCATACAAATTTTTTTTCTTGCTATACGTGGTTAAGCCACTTTTTCTCTCCTATATAATCTTCGGTTGGTGTATGAGTCAGCCAGGTTTCAATCCCAGCTTTGAGAATCTTGCGGGTCTAGCCACACAGAAGAGTTGTGATACAACAAAACAGTCTGTGGACAACAAATTATATATATATATATATATATATATATAGGTAAATAACACATTTCTCTGCCTTAAGTGCGTGCATGTATATAAACACATACATATTTCACTTCTTATATATATGTATATACATACACACACAAACACACATATATATATATATATAAAACAGGAGGGTGCCCTTATAGCATCGTAACTAATGTGCCAGACTATGACATCATAGTAAGCAAGTTTGAACCCAAGTTATACAATAGCAGAATTTTCAGACTTGTACCATTAGGAAAGGTATGAATTCCTTTACCCCCCCCCCCAATCACCAGTTATGGATTAGTATCATGACTTTTTTTACAAGGATGGATTTGGCATTGAATAATCCACAAGGTTTGATTGGTCATTAAACAAAGAAATCAAACCATATATAAAACACTTCTGTCATTTAAGTAAGAGTGTGTATATATATATATATATATCAATTACATTTTTTAGATGTTTATGGAACTTAGAATATGTTGTCCATATCCTTTGCAGCCTCCCAAAAATGGGTACTCAGGATATGACATGAAAAGGCATTTGATGATAAGGTATCAGTTCTGGGGGGAAAGTGTGTTGGTTTACTCTTACTCAGAACGGTAATATTTGTAACAGTCCCCATCTATGGGTCAAATGGATTTATTCCAAAATTATTCTTAGTCAATAGAAATGTGTTTAAAAACAAACATTTAAACTACTATACAAAAAAGCAAATCTGAATATACAATGAATGCAATTGCCTAGGCATAAAATAACCTTAAATGGGTTGAAATGCCATTAAAGTAATCAATCATATCATAAATTTGCCCTTGTTGATGGTGATGGTTAGTGAGAAAAATAAATAACTACTAGACTGAGTCAAAAGTTTTGCAATATCTTAGCAGGTATATTGTGTGACCAAAATAGTTTAAGCTATGGAAGGTATTTACTGCGGCCCAAAGTATCATGGCAGTTGGTTTACAACAAACCAAAAACATTTGCTGTGCAAAAGGCAAACAAGCAGCAGATCACAGTGAGGTACATGATGAAAAAAATATTGCAGAACTTTTGACTCTCTCTAATATTTCACTTTTTTTGTGGTAGGGAGAGAAGTTGCTTTCAATTTCCGAGAAGACAACACAAAGAAAACTGATCAACTTGTATCTTGTTGCAAAAAGACTCATGGAAATTGTTTGTTTGAGTAAATCTTGTCTGCCTTTGTTAAACCTCATTTTTTTTTTAAACTTGAAAAAACTTTCTTGGTTATCTGACAAAAGTCCCCAGAGCAAAAATGGAAGAAGTTGTTGGCACCAAGACAAATATCTTCAGATGACGGCAGTTGTTACAATCTCCATATTCACCAATAGAAACTTTGAGGAGAGACAGAACGGTAAAGAATAATGAATAATAGATTCTTGATTGGTACCATAATTTGGTGCCAAAGATTTGGACTTTATCTGAAGCTTAAATTGAATAGCAAAGCTGAAAAAAAAAGTATAAAAATAATTTGGTTTCCTTTAAAATTTCATTGCTGTTTACATAGAAGCAGAGTTGGCTTGAGGTACAAAAGACGTGAGTGATATATCCTTTAGACTTTTCCATTAGGGCACAGGAAGTAAGATGTGTGAATGTTTAACTGACGAAGACACAGAGGGTAGACTTTTTGTTGTTATCTTTTTAAATCACAGTGGAATTCTTTTTTTTTCTTTTAGGGTTTTTGACAGTGCAAGGGAAGATCTCTAAAAGCAAACTTCCACTAGTGCAGGTACACTGATGACAAATTGGGTCTCAGCGAGATAGACAGGACCTACCACAGTAATTGCAGAGAAAATCTAAGGAGTTGCTGATCTAATTCTAGTACTACAGTTTTTGCAGCACTGCCTGTTTTTATATGGTTGTTTTTTTTTGTTTTTTTTTAAAAGTGGAATGGGTTTGGTGATGGTTTTTCACCAGCTTTCTGTTGGCTGATTGGGCTGTCTATTGCTGATAGTTGATTTTAAAGAAGATCAACACCCTTTTAAAGGCATTTCTCTATCTCTTTCATGATGCTACTCCTCAAACATATTGGTTTGAAAAGTGCAATCTTTCAAAGACTGGTGTTCCATTCAGGCAATGTGAAATGTCCATCTCAATTGTATTTTGAGCAATGTTGTTTTGATACAAGTGATGTTGACAGTTTGGAGGACTTTGATACTTGTGATGAACTTGCAAAATTAATAACACATCACCCAATAAGTCTCAGGCCTGACATATAGTTGGCGCTACTAATAAAAATCTATATGATTTTTATAAAACGGCACATATCAACATTTGAACCCAATAGGATTCTCATTGGCCTAGTGGGTAGAGTGTTCACCAATGGTCTGGGAGACCTGGGTTCAATCCCAGGTTGAGTCATACCAAAGATTTTAAAAATGTCACTTGATACCTCTTTGCTTAACACTCAGCAATATAAAGTACGTATTAAGGGTAAAGTGGAGCAATTCAGGGAAAGGAGTAGCGCCCTCCCGTACACCTCGGTGTAGTAGCTATTGAAAAGGGAGCCTTCAGGTCACCCTCAAATATGGCCGCCAACTTTACTTACTTATTGCAAATTTTCAAAACAATGGAAAAATCTGAATTTTGTGTGTTGATAAAACATTGCTTTCTGATGGGAAAAATTCTATTCAAACAAAGCAATGGATTGATAAGTTTTATTCAGACTCAGCTCCATTGGAAACAATAGTTAAGAGGTGGTATGCTGACTTTAAATGTGGTTGTACAGACACAAATGATGCTGAATGCCCTAGTTGCCCAAATTCAGCAGTTGCCTTGGAAAACACCAAAAAACTGTACAAACTTGTTTTGGCCAATGGTACACTGAAGTTGTATCAGATAGCAGAGAAGTTGAAGATATCAGAAGGCAGTGTATTCACCATTTTGCATGAACATTTGTCAGTGAGAAAGCTGTGTTGAAAGTGGGTGCAGCGTTTTCTCACAATCGATCAAAAACAACATCGATGATTCAGAGCATTGTTTGTAACTGTTTCAATGCAACAAAAGGGAGTTTTTACATAAATATGTGACAATGGATGTAATATAGGTCCACACTTCCCTTCCAGAATCAAATCAGCAATAAGCTGAGTGGACAGCAGCAGGTGAAAGCAGTCCAAAGCAACCAAAGATGTAAACATCAGCAGCCAAGGTTTTAGTCTCTGTATTTTGGGATGTGCAAGGTATTTCATTCATCAATTACCTTGAGAAGAGAAGAACCATCAATAGCAAATATTATATAGCATTATTGGTGTGTTTAAGGGAAGGAATTGCCAAAAAACAGCCACAAATGAAGAAGAAAAAAGTGCTCTTTCACCAAGACAATGCACCGTATCACAATGATGGCAAAACTAAATGAATTGCACTTCAAAATTACTTCTGCACCCACCCTATTCTCAAGATCTGGCCTCCAGTGACTACTGGCTGTTTGCAGACATCAAAAGAATGCTCCAGAGAAAGAGATTTGACTCCAGTGAAGAAATGATATTGGAATTTGAGGCATATTTTGAGACCAAAGATGAATTATTCTACAAAAAAAGGCATCAAATTGTTAAAGAAGAGTTGGAATCAGTGTATCACCCTAGAAAGAGACTATGTTGATGAATAAAGTCAAATTTTGCCTAAAAATTGTTGTTTTATTAGTTAGGCCTGGGTCTTATTGAGTGATGTCTTAGTTTTTATTATTAAAGTTATTATTCCTACCACAAGTGAAATAGGTAACTAAACCAGTTCCCTTATGAGGCTTAGCAGGTAAGAATAATGGAGACCTTTGGAAACCTACAGCTCTTTGTTTTCAAAGCATTCACTTGTTTTTTTACATATTATACCAATTAATGTACCCATACTGTCAAAAATGAAGGTAACACTAGTTTCTGTTGGTAGATTGAGTTGTCCATTGCTGGTTATTGATTTCAAACGAAGTAAGTACTTTCTAAAAGTTTCCTTGTATCCCTTTCAAAGTGCTCCTCTATCATAGAGGATATTGGATAACTCTCTGAAAAGTATAATCTTTTGAAGACAGAGGTTTTCTATTCCAGCAATGTCATCTGTCCAGCTCAGCTGAACTTTGAGCAAGATCGTTTTGATACTAATGACTTTAAGGTCTTTGTTTATCAACCGACTGGCTTAACAAGGTGTTCACTGGAATGGAACCTGGTCCTTAATCCAGAAATAAAGATAATTTGGGGGGAGTAGGGCTCATTTCATTACTTTTTTGAGTTGATTCCCAACTCTTTATCTTCCTAAAAGTCATTCAGCTAAATAGTTAAATAGTATTAACTAGTATAGAAAAGAACAAATGACTATTCTTAACACATTGTTAAATTTTTAACAATGTATTGTACAAATCTAAATTTTAAAATGTTGATGATTCTTGTGGAGCAAATCTTACTGTTCAATTAATCAGAAAACCTTAATAAAATGATTAAAATTGATTTTCCAAACATGTATTCATGGAGAATTCTAGTTAACCTTCATAAACTTTAACTAGAATTTCATTGGATGATGATTTTTGAATTAAATATACTGTGGTTAGTCTCAGTTACTTTAATAACAAGTCACATGTTGCTTATAATCTATAATATACTGTTGTATGAAAGCCTAAGAAAAAAAAAAGTTTGAAACCACAGGAGGGAATGATGTAAAACAATTCAAAATCTAATGAATTACAGTCTGAAAATGTTCTAAGAATATGATAAATGAAGCAAAAAATGACAGTATGATCAATAAAAACAAATATAATAAATGATACGAAGATGATAATAAAAACAGTACAAACAATAATAAAAGATAGTATAAATACATAGCACTTATATTTGGATATTTGATATGATTATATGAGAAGGTCCTTGTTTAGTGACTTATTCTTTTAATAAGTTGACTGTTCAAATGAAATACCTGTTCTGTGATCACTATATAAACTGTTTATTGTATTACAGACTATTGTATAAAACCTTTAAAAATAAATTAAAAAGAATGAAACTAAAAAAGGAAATTATGTAAAACAATTCAATATCTTATTTGGTACTGAAATTTTATAAGAATATAATAAATAATACAAAGATGAGAGTCTAAATGATATCCAAATATATGATAAACACATAACATTTATATGCAAATGGATTGTGGGCTTGAATGATAATAATGTAAAATAATTGAAAATCTAATGCATAGAAATGTTTTATGAATATGATTTTGGTTTCTTTTATTAATGGCATATCAACCTGCATAAATTATTTAATGCCAAAACTATCCTAGTAAAAACACTATAGTGGTATTATTTAACCAATAGCTAGGGGGAATAAAGAAGTTCTTTGCCATGGCCATTAGTCCAAAAGATAATACCACAACTGGAGTTCAAATTCACTGTTGTTGCTATATATATATATATATATATATATATATATATATATATATATCCCAGAAATAGTAAATATCATTTCATAATCAAACAACTTCACCAATTCTTGCTCAGTGTTTGCAAATTTTAACACTATGTGTACAAACAACTCAAAATTCTATATTTAATGTTTTCTTTTTCTTTTCAGATATGGAAATGCCATTTATGGAAAAAGAAAAGGTTTAGATAATTCACACGTAGATTTGGTTTATTTCTACTCATGGTGATAAAATCTAAGATCATCTGAAAGGGAATTGGTCAAGTAATTAGATTATGAAAAAATATCAATTTTTCTAAAACACACATCTCAAACAATATCAAATATTTGGAATCTTTCTTTCTCTCTCACTCTATATATATATAATTAAAGTTATGACTATCACCATTAGAGAAAATCTAAAATGATAATAAAATCAGTAAAACTTTGAGTCTGTTGTTTTCATGTAAGTTTATGCAGTGCCTCGATCAGTAAAAAAGCTTTGCAAAATCGGACAAATGCACTGTATTCAGTGTTTCTATTTTTGATCTCTTTGTTCTGAGCAAAAAATTATTGTAAAAGAGGAAAAATAAATCATAAACAAAAGAAAAAAGTTTAAAAAATAAACCTTACAAGATAAAAGTTTACAGTGTAACTCACATTAAACAATAATGTGATGTTTTATTTGAATTCAGAGTTGTCCTTCTCTTAGACTGGATGTTATACCAACGCTAAAGAGCCCAGTCACTGGATTGGTTTGGTTGTGTTTTATGGCAAATCAGCCTTTGTGGGTTATTTAATGCCAAATCCAGCTTATATATATATATATATATATATATAATGATTTGTAAGTGAATAGTTTGTAGATAACATTTTTAATGTGCCATTTTATTTGTTTACATACAGTTAAATGGTTTCAAGTATTGCTATTTAACACTAATAATTCTATTTAATATCAACTATTAGTTTGCACACAGTTAAATGGTTAAATAGTTCTATTTGACCAATAGATAAGACTCAAACAGATTCTAACCCCCCAGGTTAGATTGAACCAAGGAGTAATGGCAATGATTAGAGTATTCTACATTATCCTAAACTCCAGGAATATAGTCTCACCATCAGATGGTGGAGTGTCATATCTAGGACATTCCTTGAAGAGAGTATCTTACAGTCAGTGTATTTCACAGCCTCAGTCAATTGGGTCACCTGTAGCTGGAGGTTAGAAGAAGAAGAGATGGGGCAAACAAATGAAAACAACCTCAGCTGGAACTTGAAGTCTTCTTATAAGATCTATTTTTCCAACTAATAATCTCTATGTCAAGTTTCGTCTTGGGGCAAAAATATAACAACTGTATCACCTGAAAAGCAATCAGACCTCGCCAAAAAGGAGTGTTTTACACTAAACAGCATATGGTGGTGAGGCTTAATTTCTGGACCGTCATGGGATGTGAAGCCTTTTCTATAATGCCCTAACTCTCAGATCCTCTCTGACCAAGAGCTCTACAACCAGTTATGGTGTCACCAATGGGTCAAATACATCCGTTCAATAATTATCTTAAATAGAATTGTTCAACTGGAATTCTTGAAACTATTTAATAGTGTCCACATTATCTGTATTAAGAATAGCAACTTGAAGCTATAATTTTTTATTCAGGATTTGTTTAGTTTGGTTTGGTTTTATGGCATATCAAACATTGTAGCTTATTTAATGCCAACCCCTCTTTAGACATATATATTAAATATATATGATTTGGTATGGTTTGATTTTATGCCATATCAACTATTGTAGGTTATTTAATCCCAAACCCTTTTTATACATATATATTAAATATATATATGATTTGTAAGTATATTTTGTTGATATCATTTTCAAATGAGTCTAAGCTCATTTTTTAGGCACACTGTTAAATGGTTTCAAGTATTGCCATATAATACAAATAATTCTATTTACTATTAATCATTTGTTTGCACACAATTAAATGGTTCCAAGTATTGTTATATATTACGAGCTATAATTACATGATTAAATGGTTCTATTTCTAACAATTCAATTTCGCATAAGTTATTTGTTTGCACTTAGTTTAAATGTCAGTTCTATTTAACCTATAGATAGGACCCTATCAGGTGCTACTACTCTGGGCAAGAGTGAACCTGGGAGTAATGGCAATGAAGGGATACTCAGCATTCCCCAAAGCTTCAGTATTACTAAAACCTCACTATCAGATTGTTTAATGTCCTATACAAGACATTCATTGAGAGGGGTTCTTATCTTTCTGCAGAGATGCAGTCAGTGTATTCTCCAACTCCAGCTGACTGGGCTTTTTATTCAGGATTATTATAATTATTAATTACTTAAAACTCTATATTTGTTTGCAAATTATTAGTATTAGATAGAAATACTTGATCATATAAGTAAAATTGGTTACCATAGTCAAGGGTGACCCAAAGGCTCCCTTTTTGATAGCTACGACACCAAGGTGTAGAGGAGGGCACTACTCCTTTCCCTGGATTGCTCCACTTTACTTTTGATCCATACCTTATAATGCTGAGTGTTAAGGAAGGCAGCATCAAGTATCATTTTTTTGAGTCTTTGGTTTGATTCAACCTGGGATTGAATCCAGGTTTCTCGGGCCATTGGTGAACACTCTAACCATTATCCCAATGTCTGGTTCAAAAAACTATGTGTAAACAAATGATTATAGTGTAAAAATTATAATTACAATAAATGCAACAGAACATTGAAAATATATTCATAATTATTTACAATGAACTCACTTATCCCTGCCAAACTATTGGTTAATTTTTATTGCTACAGTTCTTCTACAAAGGTAGTTTTGGTAATAGATATCAACAAAGGTTGATATGCCATTAAACCAAACAAAACAAAACCAAGTAAACATTTACAAATGAATCATATTTGAGCATTAAATAGCCCCAAGAGAGTTGATGTGCAGTTAAACCAAACCAATCCTTAATGCCAGACACAAAGCGCTATTTCTTCATGTTTGTAGTTATTTTAATACAAAACAGATTACAAGTTTCATTTTTGTTGTGTATTCACCTCAAAAATTTATGACTGTTATGTTAAAATTAGTGATTCAATGCAGAGACAAAATTCCAATTAGAAAACATGTTTACGTACATTTGCAGCACAAAAAGAAATTTTTATCTACTAGGAAAATAGCCAGGGATTGTGTATATTTATTTACTCAACTTCCTCAGCAAAACTTTTTGGCAGGACTTAGAATTTATTGAAAAGGGCTTAGACCCACCTTCCCATGAAAACTGCATCTAATAGTTTGACTCCAATTCTTGAGATCGGAAAAGTGTACAGTACTCCTTCAGTGCCAACATCCCCAGATCAATTCTGCCCCAGAGTGGAGGTACTTGTTAAGGTCCCATCTATAGGTCAAATAGATCTGTTTAAAAATTATTCCTATTTGATTGGACTAAGTGAGAAAAAACTCTTAAGAAACAACTACACAAAAAATGTAAATATGAATATACAATCTATATGATTCCCTAACCAATAGGCATAAAATAACCCAAGATGATTTGAAATTTCATTAAAATCAATCAATCAATCAACCTCTACTCTGCCATAGGCAGGATATAACACAAGGTCATTTTTTAAGCAGAGTACAGCTGTTTTGAATTTGAATTCAAAATTTTCCTTCTTCTAGATTGATTGACATATCAATTGTTGTGAGCCCAGACAGCCTGATTATTTACATGTAGCTGAGTGAAAAGGAGAAGATATGGATTCAAGCCTTTCCAAACAGTATTAGCATGAAAAGAAATACTAACAGTCTCATTCAGGATCTGAAAATGTCTTGCTGAGTCCATTTCCTATATAATGATATTTTTCTTTCTTTTTGTTTTAATGGCATGTCAATCTTTATGGGTTATTCAATACCAAAGCCATCCTAGGAGAAGGAAAGTAATGGTTCCATTTAACTAATAGCTGTGGGTATAAGGGGGTTCTTACTTTTCCCCAAGGGTATTAGTCTGAAAGTGACTGTAATAGCACAATGAATTCAAACACACTTACTATGATGTTGCTGTCTAGAATGTTAGTCATTATGCCACGGGGACTTCCTCTATATGATAATAACTGTTATGCTATCTATATGTTGTGTTTGACGTGTTTGAGTCACTTTCATATTGATATCATTTAAGAGAGAATTGATTTTATACGGCCACTACCTTTTTTTTTTTTTGTTGCTTAATAGAAACCACTTGGCAGTTTAAAAAATGGTCTTTAATTACATGGTGAAACAATAAATTTAGTATTCTAATTAAATATCAAATTAAAAAAAAATTTATCTGGTCTATTAATTTTTTTTTACATGTGCCTAATAATATATGCATAATATATGAAAAATAAAATTAGATTTATCAATTTTTTCATTAAATAAAAGTGTGTATGTGAGCTGTGTTGTCATCAATGACTGCTATGTTGATGCCAATGATGAACTAATAGTTGGTGAGGGAAAACATAACCCAATTTACCTCAAATATAGGAAAATCTGTTGGTTGTTCTCTTTAATTCATTCAGTTACTGAAGCAATGAAAATACGTGGAAATGGATGATGGTCACTCGCTGTTTGGTGTAGGTTCATTGGTCTTTTTTTTTAGTGTTTCTTGCTCTCTCATTCATCACTCTGGCTTTTTTTGTTTTTGTCTTTAGCCATAAAAGAAATCAACTTAAACAAAAACAACAAAAAAGAACTTTTCTTATGGGGACACTCAGAACAGTGAACTCAAACTTCTGTTTGTGTGATTGGTACACTTGACCCATTCTTGCAACTACTTAGATGACTGATGAGGTTTTCACGATTTTAGCAACTTTATATTAAATGCTGTTTTCACATTCGGCTATCAGATCTTATTGCATCTATTATAGGTGGGGTGCTTTGCTTTTTAGTTGATGAAGATGTTTAATATGTTTGGTTTCTTTGTTAAGTGGAATATCAACCTTTGTCTGTTATCTAATGCTAAGGCCATCCTTGTTGAAGAACAGTTCTTTAAACCTTATCTTCTTACTCCTCTTCTGGCTTTAAAAATTACCTATCTATTCATAAGCTACGACTACTTCATTTTAACACTCACTCACATCAAATGTAATGGCTGGTATTGTTGAAAGTGAACACACCAAGCTGAGTTTAAACCCTGGACAAAGCTGCTTACTTCATGCTAATCTCCTTGGGAAAACTATGAATCTTTCTCTTTTGCCCACAGCTATGGGTAAATAAAGGGGAAGCCCAAAAACATATTGCTGTGAGGTGAGAGCCATCTTGGATTTTACTGCCCTCTAGCAGTGGGAGGGGAACACAGAGATTCTACTCATTAGGAAAGGAATATTTTGAGCTAATGTATGTTCAGTCACAAGATTTATTAATATATTCCAATAAGTTTTGATGTTATGACTAAATGAAATCAAGGAGTGTTATTCTACAGGATTTAAATAAATGATTCTTACTAGACAAAAACTGCCATTTATCTCAAATGTTTTAGTATTGCCACAAATCAGATAGCATAGCATTAATTATTTTCATGCTAGAAACACTTTCTGTTATGTTATTTTACTGGATTAAGGTATCTGCAAACATGCTTTTTATTTTTTTAATTAACATCAAAACAATGATTTTCAGTATACATAAATTTTGCTGTTTATCTCAAAGACTAGCCTCTTTAGCTTTGGTAAGACAGACAGTCTAGAAGGAAAAATTTTGTATTCAAAACCAGAGTGTTGTATGAAACTAATAAACCCACTTCATAAACTACTGAAACTACAGCAAAATGACATACACTGGTGTAGCTGTAGCCTTATATTCTACAAAAGGAGTCTACATAATGGAACTAATATAGTTTGCTTTTCATACATATGCAAGGATAGGACAATGAGTATGTCACCTGGTAGACTTATCAACTGAATTTTCACCTGAAGTTTTTACTGTAGAGTCTTTTATCTACATAATTAATTAAAAAGCATGGTGTTAAGAGAACTAACAATGTATCAACTGGATTTGGCATTAAATAAGCCACAATGGTTGATAAGTCATTAAGTCAAATAACCTAACCTAAGATTACTGACAAATATACCTATATATGTCTTATCATTTTTGTTCAAATTCCATATTTTTATAAATATATACTTATTATTAATAATATTTAAAACAATTGGTTGTAATCAGACCGGTATGTAGGTGATGCATTCGTGATGTTGTCAAGTGACTGATTGTATTACTGTTAACCGCCACTTGTATTTATCCTGTGTGTATTCATAATGACCAAATTTGCATAGCATGTGCATGTGTGTGAAAATAGGCAAAACTATAAACCGTCGGTGTCACCTCATTAAAGTGTCCCTAAATAATATTCTTCCAATTACCACATAGTGTGGTTTTAGAACAATATTCAGGATAGAGCCACATAACAGTCCAGCTATTGGATAACAATTAAAAACAATTACTAACTTGAAATCTTAATGTTTTCAATTTCTAAATAACTGTTTTTAATCATTGCCTGACATTTTGAGATATATATATATATATATCAGAGTCACATGTGCACTTTGACTATTCCTCCTGCTATATAATGAAGGTATGTGTCAGCCATGCATGACCAATGTGTATTCAAGTTCAGAGTACCTCCTCTTTTTGTTTTTTGACTTCTGGTGCTCATCCCCCAGGATGGGTTTTATTTGGAAAAATTTATTTTATAGATTGCTTTTCCATAATTGTTGCTATTTGTCTCTGATGTACTCATTCACTTTTATATTGGTGTAGGGTATTTTGAAGTTGTCAATGACCATTCCAATGGAAAGCAGGTGGAACAGCAGAAATGCACTTATGGCATAATAATCACAGTAAAATATCTCCTTTTGGAATGTAAAAAGTTAACTTTTATAAGAAAGAGATGTTTTAAAGCAAGAAATCTATTAGAATGCTTTCAAGTAAAAACCAGCAAAGTCATAGACTTTCTAAAGAAAACCAGACTATCCAATAAATTATAAAAACATATTCAAAATATAAAAGTAAAATTTCTGTTTTGTATTAAAATAACCTTTCCTATTAATCATTTATTTGTACACAGTTCAATCGTTTTGCAATCTAACACTAATAATTCCATTCAATATTAATCATTTGTTTGTACAAAGTGAAGTGCTTACAAGTATTGCGATGTAACACTAATTATTCTGTTGAACACGATTCATTCATTTGCACACAGTCAAATGGTTTCAAGTATTGTTAAGTATCTCTAATAATTTAAGTAGACAGTTATTAGTTAAATGATAAACAGTTCTATTTCTAACAATTTGATTTAGCCTAAGTCATTGGTTTTCACACAGCTTAAATGTCAAACAGTTCAATTTGACCCATAGATAAGACCCTATTAAGTTCTACCACTTTGGGTCAGAGAGGACCTGCGAGCAATGGCAATGAAGAGGTTCTCCACATTCCCCAAAAAACTAGGGCTGGAGCCTCACAATCAGATTGTTTAGTGACATATCAAAAGCATTTTTTGTGGGGGTCTTACCCCTCAGCAGAGATGCAGTCAGTGTATTCCACAGCCCCAGCTGACTAGGCTATCCAGAATAAGTGCAAAAT
Source organism: Sepioteuthis lessoniana (assembly GCA_963585895.1). Lineage (NCBI taxonomy): Eukaryota > Metazoa > Mollusca > Cephalopoda > Myopsida > Loliginidae > Sepioteuthis > Sepioteuthis lessoniana. Next base: position 7,367,801 of record OY757934.1, read on the forward strand.
GAACTGATTCCAGAAAGGTGGCTGATAATATGCCTTCCTCCCTCTATTGTCAAGCACTGCAATGTAAACTTCCAACATGGTAATATTGACGCAGATTATACGCTGAAATCTTGTGATATTCAATTGAACCTTCACCCTAACTAAAGAAAGGGTCAACAAGTTTTACAAACTTGTACTGACAAATTGCAGAACAACATTTCTTCACATCCCCAAGAAGCTTAATATCAATTAGAAATGAATCCAGTCTATCATTGCTAAGAAGTGAACAAGGAAGATTTCACTCAAATGTCTATCGAGTGTCTGCATCTGAAGAAAATCTGCATTGGTCGCTGTTAAATTCTAAAGACATTTTTCACAGGCTGTTCTGTGGGAATGAGACCTGGATGTGTTACATAAGTCACCAAGGAGATTAGATGGAGATTACTTTGTGACATCCATCTCCTCTGCAAGTACTTGGGTGAGTCAAAAGTTTTGCCAATTTTGATACAGGCTAGTTTTCAGTGCATAAATCACATGCCTAAAGCAGTTTAAGCTGTGGAAAGTACCCACTGGGACTGGTTGATTGGGTTTCATGGCATATCAACCATTGTAGGTTATTTAAAGCCAAATCCATTTTTATACATATAAGCAGTATTATTTTAAACAATTCAGTTTAGAATAAGTACACAGTTTAGTTCTATTTAACCTATAGATAGGATCCTATCAAGTGCTTCCACTTGGGGCCAGAGTGGACCTGGGAATGATGGCAATGAACAGGTAATCTGCATTCCCTAAAGGTCCAGCTTTACTGGAGTCTCATTATCAGATTGTTTAGTGTCATATCCAAGACACTCATCGGAGGAGTCTTAGCCCTCCACAGAGATGCAGTTGGTGTATTCTGCAGCCCAGGCTGACTGGGCCAACACTGGCATTGGTAGTTGATGTGCTGACACATTCACTGCTTCACTTCATGTGTTATTTATAAGTTAAACAGATGAATATGAAACACAGTCTAATTTGAAAACTTATATGCTTTATGTGTTCAAACTGGGCAACCAGGTGAAGAGACAGTTGATCACAGTCCAACAAGATGGTTTAAGAAATTTTGTTCAGGTTGAAAGAACTTTAACAATCAAGTAAGATTAAAACAGTAGGGTTCAGAGAGTTTAAGGCGAGGTCAGTATCGCATAGTCCACTATGGTTTGTCTCACACTTTTATGGGCTTGAGAAAAGCATCTGGTGCTACAAAATTGTGTCTCATGTTACCAAAATGTAGCAAAACTTTTGACTCACCATAGTATCATGTGGTCAGACCATGCAGTGGAATCAAGCCAGATCTTCAAATCCCAGTGTAAATTATGGACAACCTTTTTGGGAAAAAAATATCATGACAGCCATCTTCAGGAAAATAGAGGTAATCATTTTGACAGATTTCTTTGTGAAAGAGCATTCTTTCAACAAAGAGTACAAGCTGTGAGAAGAAAAACAAAAACAGCATGTAGAAACTTTCAAGAGATATTCTGCCGCCCCAGAATAATGCACCTTTTAGTGGCAACCATAACGCAGTGCGTCTTTAAATTATTGTTTCAAACCAGCCTTCTTTGTATCATAATTTTTCTTCTATTGAAAAATAAATGATGTTGTAAAATCATTTCTAGAGTACAAACATATGGAGTTCTATAGATTTAGGTTGTTGTTCTAGATATGGCACTTAACTGCATCTGATGTTGATATTCCAGTTCTGAAGTTCTAGGGAGTATAAAGTCACACATTCATTGCCATCACTCCAAAGTTCACTCTGACCTGGAGTGGTAGTCAACTGTTTGGGTCCCATTTAACGATCATATACATCTGGTTGAGATCAACTTTTAAGTGATTTTGAATTACATTGATACATCGGCTCTTAAAACATTGATACTGCAACTACTTGAAACCATATTGTTGTATAAAAATTATTTTTATTAGCAATAATTTCTCAAAGCCATAGAAAGGCTTGTGAATTAATAGTATTAGAGAGAATGAGTTAATTGAAGATATATAATTATTAGTAAAATAGAAATAGTTACTTGAAACTATATAATTGCTTGGAAAAGAAATGATATCAACATTGAACAACCGAAAAACCTGACATGTCATAAAACCAACTTATCAGCAAGGCAAATTTGAGTTGTTGAAGCTGAAGAAGTGCTTAGTTAAGTGTATTGCAAAACAAGGAGATTATATTGAAAAATGAATTTTTGTTCAATAAGTTATTTTTTTTTTTTATGATAAGGCTTATTCATTTGCTGATGTATATATATATATATATATGACAAGTGAACAAAAACCTATGACTTTCATTAGATTCTATTTGTATTCTACTAAAATTCACATTATGTTTTATAAACATAATCATAACACAGCAAAAACAGCATATCATAATGAGGTTTTTATTATTGCAATACACTTAAAATATTCTGAATGAATAAATCAATTTCAAGTTTAATTTGCAACTGAATGATAACTTTGTGGGGTCAGCATTTGCATGATACATCATCATTTTAATCAGCAAAATTCTGATGATAATAGATCACTATGAAGTGTTAATTAAAATCGCTCCCTCCTCCCGAAAAAGAAGCATCAATATCATCATGAGTCATAGACAAGGCAAACCAAATTGATTCACTTATTTAAATATCTACACATTTCATCTACACTTCATCTAAACATCTACACATTTTATCCACATTTCATCTGAACACCTACACATCTCATTTAAACATCTGCACATCTAATCTAAACATCTTATCCAAACAACTACACATTTCATCAACACATCTTGTTTAAACATCTACACATTTTATCCCCAAAACATTTCATCTGAATATCTACACATCTCATCTAAACATCTATACATTTTGTCTAAACCTCTCATCTAAACGTCTACACATTTTATCCCCATTTCATCTAAACATTTCATCTGAACGCCTACACATTTCATCTAAACCTCTCATCTAAACGTCTACACATTTTATCCCCATTTCATCTAAACATTTCATCTGAACGCCTACACATTTCATCTAAACCTCTCATCTAAACATCTACACATTTTATCCCCATTTCATCTAAACATTTCATCTGAACGCCTACACATTTCATCTAAACCTCTCATCTAAACATCTACACATTTTATCCCCATTTCATCTAAACATTTCATCTAAACATCTACACATTTCATCTAAACCTCTCATCTAAACATCTACACATTTTATCCCCATTTCATCTAAACATTTCATCTGAACGCCTACACATTTCATCTAAACCTCTCATCTAAACATCTACACATTTTATCCCCATTTCATCTAAACATTTCATCTGAACGCCTACACATTTCATCTAAACCTCTCATCTAAACGTCTACACATTTTATCCCCATTTCATCTAAACATTTCATCTGAACGCCTACACATTTCATCTAAACCTCTCATCTAAACGTCTACACATTTTATCCCCATTTCATCTAAACATTTCATCTGAACGCCTACACATTTCATCTAAACCTCTCATCTAAACGTCTACACATTTTATCCCCATTTCATCTAAACATTTCATCTGAACGCCTACACATTTCATCTAAACCTCTCATCTAAACGTCTACACATTTTATCCCCATTTCATCTAAACATTTCATCTGAACGCCTACACATTTCATCTAAACCTCTCATCTAAACGTCTACACATTTTATCCCCATTTCATCTAAACATTTCATCTGAACGCCTACACATTTCATCTAAACCTCTCATCTAAACGTCTACACATTTTATCCCCATTTCATCTAAACATTTCATCTGAACGCCTACACATTTCATCTAAACCTCTCATCTAAACGTCTACACATTTTATCCCCATTTCATCTAAACATTTCATCTGAACGCCTACACATTTCATCTAAACCTCTCATCTAAACGTCTACACATTTTATCCCCATTTCATCTAAACATTTCATCTGAACATCTACACATCTCATCTAAACATCTACACATTTTATCCCCATTTCATCTAAACATTTCATCTGAACGCCTACACATTTCATCTAAACCTCTCATCTAAACGTCTACACATTTTATCCCCATTTCATCTAAACATTTCATCTGAACGCCTACACATTTCATCTAAACCTCTCATCTAAACGTCTACACATTTTATCCCCATTTCATCTAAACATTTCATCTGAACGCCTACACATTTCATCTAAACCTCTCATCTAAACATCTACACATTTTATCCCCATTTCATCTAAACATTTCATCTGAACGCCTACACATTTCATCTAAACATCTACACATTTCATCTAAACCTCTCATCTAAACATCTACACATTTTATCCCCATTTCATCTAAAAATTTCATCTGAACATCTACACATCTCATCTAAACATCTAAACTACAATAAATTACAGAATAGTTATATTCTTTTGAAGATCACCCTGTTGGTGAGGCTTAGAATATTCTGACTGTATCCCCGGCAGAGGAATAAGACTTTCCCCCTGACAAAAAAAAAGAGTGTGATGGAATATGACACTAAAATGCATCTGATGGTGAGGCTCTCCTTTTCTGAGTTCTGGAGAGTGAATCATACCACTTCATAGCCATTACTACCAGGTCCACTCTGAGAAGGAGTGGAATTACCAGTTAAGGTCCAATCTATGAGTCAAATAGATCTACTTAATAATCATTCATATTTGATAGGACTTTGTGCAAAAGAAAAACCTCTTAAGAAATAACTACATAAGAATATAAGTATGAACACACAAGGAAAGTTATTCTCTAACCTCTAAGCATAAAATAACCCTAAATGGGTTGATATCACTCTTTTGCAAAAATTATTTTATGATAAAACCAACATTTCACTCCTTTTTCTTCTGTGTCACATTTGTAACTGGTTTACAAGATATCTTCCAAGAAATTACTCTTTCCTGAAGCAGTAAATGTGTTATCCTAAACAATTTTCCTTCACTGATAACAAACTCTAGTTTTACACACGAAGGTGGACTGAAAAGTTCATATGTTGACACCATACCAGCACACTGCAACACTGATGGAAGCAGTATGTGGACGGCAAGGAGGACTATGTTAAAATAAAATGAACCTCATTTGGTCACATTCCATGTGCGTATCTTAGTCAGCTTATGAACTTTTCTCTCAACCCTTACATAAATGCAAATAAGACGATAGGCAATAAAAATCATCCTGGTGTTTTAAAATAGCAGGGCACTCAGAAGAAATATGTATATACTTTTGAAAAACTTTGTGATGTTTTGGAAAGTTCTAGTTCTTCTTGCCATTGAAGTGAATCTGACTGCAACTCATAGAATATAAAGAAGACAGTGAAAGCAACAATTTTCTTTGAGAAACTGACAAGATATTTTACTGATATGTCACTGGCATTGATAGCAATGACTGTTCGAGAGTGGCCATTAAGATATCTCATGAGAAATTTTGCCTTGTGTCTTCTTACTTGATCAGTGATCATAACTCATGATCAATTCATAGAATATGAAGAAAACAATGAAAGCAATAACAGTCCTGGAGTGGCTGACAAGATATTTTGTTGATATGTCAATGATATTGATAATATATAAGACCTTTGTGGCATGCTAAGTCTAATGTTTATCCCTGCAGAAAATAGAATCAGTGACAGGAGTTCAAATCCTGTACAAGGCTGTTTGCATTTCACTTTGTGCTAATGCTCTTAGAAAAGGCATAAATCCAGCTCTTCCCTCTCTCTACTTAGGTATGGGTAAATAGTTGGGCAGATTAGGTTCTTTAATCTTCATTAGATAATCAGTCTAAGAGAAGGAAGACTAAATTCAAATCAGCTTTATTTAAAAATTGACTTTGGTTTTCTTTTGGTTTCTTTGCTTAATGGTATATACATCTTCATGGGTTAATTGATACCAAAGCCATCCTTGTAGCAGGACAGTAATGGTATCATTTAACCCATGGATGAGTGGATTCATATCTTTCCCAACGTTTGGTTGGATAGTTGTGTTTTATGGCATATCAACTCTTGTAGGTTATTTTATACCAAATCCTGTTTATAGATATATTTTAAATATATATAATTTGTAAGGAAATAGTTTGTAGATAACATCATTTCTAAATGTGCCAAAACTCATTTGTTGTACATAGTTAAATGGTTTCAAGTATTGCTAGCTAACATTAATTGTATTATTTGCATACAGTTAAATGGTTTCAAGTATTGCTATTTAATATTATTAATTCTATATAACAGTCATTTGTTTGCACACAGTTAAATGGTTTCACATATAGAGAATTTTTAGATATCTTTATTTCAGCCATAGATGGGACCCTAGTAGGTACTACCACTCCAAGTCAGAGTGGATCAGGGAGTATGAAATTGTGGAAAAACATCACTGGTGCATAATTCGCATTGACATTTTGGAATTTATAGCAGCTAAATTTAAACTATATTTAACATCTGTCTAACATTTTATCCAGTTTGTATTGACTAAAAATAAGAATTTATCTAGTTTATATAATATTTTGAAATTCAAAGTTTACACAGTGTTTAGGGCAAAGGCAAGGATATATTCATATGAAAATGTAACAAACTCTCAGAGAATGTAAGTTCATAATATAAGAAACTAATTATAAACAAGCACATGTTCCAGTGGCTATTTCTCTGTAGCAGTAAAAAAACTAAAGTGTTTGTTAGACATTAGTTAGTTTGGACCATAGATATAACTTACTTTCCATCATGCCATCCTTAATATGGTGACACACATGACCGAAAACAAGGTTAATATTTTATTTTCATATATAATATGTACCCCTAACTTTTGGGCTAAAAAATCTGGAAAAATAGCGTCTTATACACAAATAATTATAGAATTTATTTTTAGTAGCCTTAAATCAAAGTTAAATCAGTCTGAGAAATAGTTACTTGTTTGGTTGTCACAACAGCCAGTAGTTAATGGTACTGAAAATCGAACTCAGTTCAAACAATGGCTGGGACAGTAAGTTTTTGCTTTGTACTCATGCTCTGAGGAGAGGTATAAATCCACTTTTCCCTTTTCAGATAGATGGTAAGTATGACCATTCAAGCTTTTTATTCTTCTAAAATGCAATCTAACTTGGATGCCTCATCAAGTCAGGCATTGTTCCTAACTGTTGGGATGATGTAACACAGTAAAACATACCACATATTATTTTGAAAGAAGGTGGGAACCACCAAGTAATCTACTTGATGACTTACATAATCAATGGAATTTTCAGAGATCTAATCTTTTATCTAACATCTCAAGATCAAAAGGCTATCGTAGAATGAAGCCAATAGAGAGCTAGTCCAATACTTACTGATAATGCCTCTTTTCTTATGCCACCATCAAGGAATACAATAGAAAATTTATCCATGGCAACATCAACACATACTACTGCCCAAAAATCTTGATATCCAATCAAACTTTCAGCTCCAGAAATAACAAACAAGACCCACACCAATTCTTTACATCTCCAAGAATCATTTCTTGAACTCACCTATTACATTAATCTGTTAGTAGGGATTAGCATACACTGACTGTATCCCTAGTAGAAGGATACCCACCCTACAAAAAAACCTGTTTTCGGTATGATGACATTAAACTGCTTCTGAGAGTGAGACTCTAATTCTGAAGAACTGGAGAGTGTAGAAGTTACACCTCTGATATAATAAAATCATTAAGGTACTCACTGTTACATTTGGATTAAACTCTTTGACAAAAATATAGAGGATGCCTTTGACCATACTCTGAAATACTTGCCACTATGTGAAAAAAAAAAATGGAATAAATTCCAATTCTGCAAGTTCAATTTGAAGGTCTCCAAATAACATCATTGGGAGTGACTTCTTCAGAAAATTTGCCAAATGCAAAATCTCCAGCTTCCTGACCTCAAAGAATATCACCAATTTAAAGTCTTGGTTCAGGTTAGTCAACCAAGTCGGATGGGCAAATTCTTTAAAGTCCTATAGTGCTACCATTTTGAGACCTTGTCAAACACACACTTTGTTTGGAATGAAATCCAAACTGATTGTTGTGGGATTAGTAAAAAAAGGTGTGTGCAGCAGGGGAAGGATCTCCTTGGTATGTCTAGGTTGGCTTGTTCCCTTGACTACCAACTGGATGCTTGTTGAATCCCACTGTGATGGTGAGTACCTTACTGCTTTTACGATATTGGTGGTGGGGGATACTTCTACAGGGAATGTGGAGTACCTCTTCATTACTATTACTCATCTGGAACACTTGTTAGAGTCACATCTATGGATCAAATAGATCTCTTTAAAGATTTTTTGTATTCAATATGGATTACTTGATATCATATAACTGTAAATTACTTGTATTAAGATTAGTTACTTGAAACCATATAACTGTGTGCAATATTTACTTGAAACTATAATTGTCTACTAAGTCACTTAAAACTTTGAGCAAAAAAATGACAATTATTAAATAGAAATAATTACTTGAACCTATATAATTTTTTGGGCTTTATTTGGGTTCTTTGTTTAATGGCATAACAACCTTCATGGGTTATTTAATGCCAAAGCCATCCTCGTAGAAGAAAAGCAGTGATATTATTTAATCAATTGCTGGGGAGATAAGACGGTTCATACCTTTCCTAATGGTATTAGTCTGAAACCGAATGTAATAGCACAACCAGATTCTGAACTGAGTATGATGTGGCAATCCAGCATATTAACCCCTACGCCATACAGACTTCCCCACCCAGTATAATTATTAGTATTAGATAGGAATACTTGAAACCTTACAACTGTGTGGAAATTATTTGTATTAGATAGGAATACTACATCATATAAGAGTGTACAAAAAACTCTTAAGAAACAACTGCACAAAAAATATAAACATACCATGAATGCAATTTCCTAACCTCTTGGCATAAAATGATCCTAAATGATTTGATATACCACTAAAATCAATGAATCATCCAGTTCAATATATCACATGTTACTTGGAGAGGAGATGCTTACTACCATGTAATCTTCATTTCCCTGAGAGAAACCATAGAGGGCAATGATTGAGAATGATGCTCTAGTAAGGAATTGGAAACATTGAAGACACCAAGCAGCAAATTCTCTTCATGTGAACAGTAGGAAACAAGAAACTCCACTTGGAAGTTTAATATCAGTCACCTTAAAAAAGTTATCTGTGGACGATATACAAAACTGCTTTAAAGTAAATAACATTTATTTTCAGTGCTCTAGTTTATTGCATTCTCACAACACAAGATAGGAATTTGTTTTTGGTCAGGATCTTTATCTATTATACAGAATGAATGATTAGAGTTTAGAGAGAGCAAAAACATTAAAATACATCGCAGAATCAAGCACAGTAGGTATAAATGGGATTGAAATTGGAAAAGTGATAGAGAATTAGGGTTAAGAGATGGCGAATGACATAAAAAATAGCTACATACACACAATTACCAAGTTAGAGAACTTATTTGAAAGTGATGTTTCATTTCAAACTAGTAATTCTTATCTACTAAGCTTTGCTTAGTTTCGCAAACAAATTCTATATTGTTTACATTACCAGTGATTATTCCTAAGTGGTCACCCATCTCAGAACTAAATAGGTTCATTATTGCTTAACTTCTTTCTTTTTTTAAAAATTCATTTGCTAGGCTTTGCTTTGTCTGACACACAGATCTAAAGTTGCTTAAATACTTGTTAAGGGGTCACCCATTTAAGTAATAACCCTATTAGCAGGACCAAGAATATTCAACAATATATCAAGAATAAAGGTGACCCCCACACACACCCAGTGGCAATATCATATGCACCTTGTCTAGTTTTATATGCTAATGCTATGTACTTGTTGTTAAAAGATTAGTTGGTTGTATCTTTTGGTTGAAACTGTATAAGAAACAAATCAGTTCCACAAAGATAAAAACAAACAAACCCAAGAGTGCATTTGTCATTTCTTTATTTACTATTTGAGTTTATCCTGATGTGTCTGTGTATAGAGAGATGTACAAGTGACACTTCATCCTGAGTGGATCCAAACTGCTCTCTATGTTCTTCTTGTGACCAACTATAGTGGAGGGACCCCCTAATAATTTTAAAATCTATTTGACTCATAGACCCTAACAAGTGCAACCACAGGATTTGGAAGTAATGTTAATGGAGGGGTAAACCATACTTTCCAGATAACCAGGATACCTCTTTTCATATGGAGGGGTTCTTAACCCTCAGCAGGGGATACAATCAGTGTATTTTAAGTCCCGTTAACAGGGCAGAGGGCTGTTAGAGTCAAGAATTTAAGCAAATACTCATTAAAAGATATGGTTATTATATGCATAATTATAATTTTGTAACATTGTTTTATTATAGAAATGTAGTACTTAGCTGTATGTTTTATTAAAGTATTTCAGAACTTAGCTGTATGTTTTGTTATAGAAATGCAGTACTTAGTTGAATGTAATACAGGTTTTAAGATAATTGCTGATATTCATAAAGTACTTTGTTCTGACTTAGTTTTTTTTTTTTTTGTTCAATGGCATATCAACTTTCATGGGTTACTTAATACCAAAACTATCTTCATAGAAGAACAGCAGTCATACAATTTAATTCATAGGTGGGGAGGATAAAGGGCTTCATACCTTTCTCAAGGTTTTAGTCTGAAAGCAAACATGGTAGCATGACTGGAGTTTGAACTCGCTTACTATGGTGTTGCAGCTCAGTATGTTAGCCATAACACCACAGGAACTTCCCCTGGCAATTATAAGATCAGCCTTTAACTGAGTTAAGACAATAAAGAGTTGAATGCATAAGTGCAACTGGAGTTTGAACCCTCCTCTTACAAAGATATTGAAGTCCAGTATGTTAGCCGCTATGTTATGGGGACACTCCCTTAAAGGAGTTTGTGTTGAAATCTTTCATTTATGTTCAATATGCATGTCACTTTAGAAACTTTATATCACAAAAATATTCATCATGAAAGAACTTCTGGATGGTATGTGATAGATTTGATAAAAAAAAAAATCATTGTATGAAGTCCATGCTCACAGACCTACTAAAGTATTTATTTTTGTCTGAAAAATTTATTTTCAATATAGTTTTATCTGCTCTGTATGGAAATAAGCAGTTTTTTCTGGAAATAAATGTAATCTAACATTATTGGTATAATAAATAGTTTTATGGTAGAGTCTTTGTTGTATGGAAAGGTGGACATCTGGTGAATTGATATTTGGTATTGTAAAAGAAATTACTTGATAATGAAGAGACCAGAGATGATTGTCAAGAATTAGTGAAATGATAAAGCTATTCTATGTGCAATTATTTTTTGTTTTATTCTATGATTTATTTTAATGGCATATTAACCTGTCTATGATTATTCTATGCCGAGAGGTTAGGGAGTCGGATATTTACATTTTTTTGTGTGGTTGCTTTGAAAGAGGGTTTTTTTTTTGCTCATGCTCCTATTAAATTCAAATGACTTTAAAACAGATCTATTTCAGCAATAAATTGCATCTTAACAGGTATTTCTGCTACAAGTCAAAGTGGAACTGGGAATAATGGCCATAAAGAGATACTCCACATTCCCAAAGCTCCAGAACTGGAGCTTTATCACCATTATACCTGGGATACACCTTGGTGGGAGGGTGGTTCTCCTTTGCAGATGATACAGTCAGTGTATTCTAAGCCCCAATAACTGCATAATGGAAATTAATTGACAATGAGGAGATAAATGACTGGTGTTAAGAATTAATGCAACAATTAGTGAAATAATAAAGCTCTAATATGTGTAATTATTATTTTGTAGCATTTTTCTATTATAGAAATACATTATAAGTAACACTACTATAGAAATGAATAAACAACTAAGAAATTGGTGACTTATTTGTCAGGAATTAGAGCAAGAAATAGAAACCATCAATCGAAAATTAAATACTTTATGTCTGTAACAGTCTATATTAAAAGTTTTACAAGTTTGTCCCAAGGAAAAATTTACTTAAAGGAAGAGGGGGAAAAAATGCAAAACTAAAAATAAACAAACAAAAACACAACAATAATCACAGCAAAATTTATTGCCCTCAAAATTTGCAGATTGAAATTCCGATCAGCTTTGCTTTTATCCTAAGGGAGAATTCTTTAAAAAAATTTTAACATGAGAAGAATAACACAGCGGAACAGTAGAGTTGGGGTGCATATTCCTAAGGAAATGCCAAAGGCTTGCAGCCAATATTTTTATTTTTCATCTTTTTAATCAAAAAACCAAAAATCAAAAACAACTCCCAACCAAAAAAAAAAACAAAACAAAAAAAAAAACAAGAAAAAAATATCTACTAGTTGTGTATAAAATAATTAAAAAAAGGATAATGTTAGTAGAATAAGTCATATTATATAATTGTGTTCAACTTTCTATCTTAAACATTTTGTCGCTGTTTTTTCCATTTTCTGCTCAATCCCAATGCTGCATTTTCCAGGAAAAAAAAAAATTGTTACAATCATAGATCATCATCAAAGCATACTAACAGCACAGATTCCTTTGAATCTCTCACACCATCCATCCCTACCGGCTATTGCTCTTAGTAATTCTTCTAAATGGAACCCAGTGTTTTCACACAGAGCTGATGAATGTAAGTTTTTGTTGATCGACCAACACTTATATGTCTCTGTGTAGGAGTCCATCAGAGAATATCACCTATGAGTCTATATTTATGTCTTACTTTTGCCAGCCTTTTTTGGATATTTAGTGAGATAGATGGTAAGTGGCCATACAACTGCTGTTTAATCAATTACTGCTTCCTGGATTTGTTCAAAACAGCATGCAGTGTCTTTGTGTAGTTTGCATCTGGTTTTTTCTCCAAATGTTCAATTAGAGTCCATGAGGTGCAACCATACAGTGGTACTGATGTGGATACCATTTGGAAGAATTCCTGCTTTATTTTAGAGATAAAATTTCCATGTAGTCATTAACCTGCCAATAGCAGTCCACACTTTATGCATATGTTGACATTGCTTTTAGTAGATGAGATATTGCTACCAAGCTAAGTGAACTGGTTTGGTTTCTTTATTTAATGGCATATCAACCTTTGTGAGTTATTTAATACCAAAACTATCTTTGTAGAACAGATGTGATACTATTTAATTCAGAGCTGAGAGGATAACGGGGTTCATACCCTCTGAAAGGGTATTAGTCCAGAAATGAATGTAATAGTGTGACAAGATTTCAAGGCTGCAGTACAGTACTTTAGCCATTAAGCCATGGTTACTTCCCCCACCATGTAAGTGAACTGGTCTGTTAACTTCAGAGACTTGCTATTAAATGAGATGACACCATCTTGATTAAAACACCTGAATTCTGTTTTATATGAATTCACATAGAGACCAATGCCCCTTGCTACCTGTTCCAGATTACGCAGCAGAGATTTGGCTAGAGAAGGTGTATTTCTAGGTGATAGATCTGCACTGTGTAGTCTGCATCAGTAATAGTTTCTACTGGATATTGTCAACTTATGAGCTTTTTAGAGGCTCTAATGGTGCAATGTATATTGTCATAGGAAATGGATCAGGGTTCAAATCCCAAATGATGCTGTTTGCATTTCACATGGTGCTAATACCCTTAGGAAAGCTGTTAATTTAACTATTCTCCTTTGAGTGATAGAAAAAATAGCAGAGTATATTAGGTTCTTTAGCCTTAGCAGGGCAAGCAGTCAAGAGGAAGGAAAACCTGTTAAGCTCAGCTTAGAAAATTGATCTTATGTCACATTCTCCCCATGTAGAGAGGTTGGTAAATAGATACTTCTTAGCTTTTTTGTTGAGTGAAACAATTTTCTTTCATTAGATCTATTGACATTTGAAGTATGTAGTGTTGGCAGAATACCTTTTAATCATCATAAAATGTTATGATAAACAATGTAAATTTTATGAACTGATGTTAAAACCAGAAAAAAAAAAAATTTCTAAATCAAATGAGCAAATTTCCTATTTGGTTTTTGTTTTTTTGTTTTCTACTTCACTTTCTATAATTAGCATTGGTAATGCTTGACTCTTTGCTATCACTTTTATCAAAGACATCGTTATCAAAATCAGATTTGTACTTGCTAATTTCACTAAATTTTGAGTTTGAATCATAATTTCTTCTAAAACCTGCTGAGTATGAAAAGATTTTTATCATTTATCACAACAAGTTTTCATTGCAACAATTTGAATGCAAAATAAGGGAAAAAAGTTGAATTGGATGTGACATTCGGGAAAAACTTAGATGTAAAATTCTTCAATTAGTGGAAAATACAGCGAATTTGGTACAAAGAATATAACTGTAGTGACCCATTCACCAGATCCATGGGGCTTAGAATACACTGAAGAGGAGTAAGACACTTCGCTCCACGTGGTTAGCCCAGTTGGCTGGGGCAGTAGAATACACCAACTGCATCTTTGCAATTTGATGGTAAGGCTCCATTAATGCTGGAGTTTTGTGGAGTACCCTTTCATTGTCACCCCTCCCAAGTTCACTCTTTCCTGGAGTGGTAGCACATGACAGGGTCCTATCTATGGGTCAAATAGAACTGTTTGATGTTTAAATCAAGTGCAAACAAATGACTTATACAAAATTGAATTGTTAAAAATAGAACTGTTTGATTGTTTAACTGTGTGTAAACAAAAGACTGATGTTTAATTGAATTGTTAGTGTTACATAGCAATACTTGAAACCATTCAAGTTTGTTGACTTATGCTGAATTGAATTGTTGAAAAATAGAACTATTTGATTATTCAACTGTATGTATCTATAAAATGTGCTCACAAATTATATCTAATAAGCATGTAAAAGCAGGATTTGACATTAAATAACCTATAATAGTTGATATGTCACCAAACAAACCAAACCAAAGTGATGTCCTGGGTATGACATTTGGTGTAGGAGATCTTTCATTGCAATTACGAGCTGATCCACTCTGAACTGTAGTGTTTATACTTGCTTGATTGCTTTTAACGGCATAATAACTCATCTGGAGTTATTTTATGCTTAGAGGTTAGGGAATCTCATTCATTGTATATTCATATTTACATTTTTTGTGTAGTTGTTTCTTAAGGATTTTTTGGTGGTTGGTGCACACACTCCGATCAAATCTGAATCATTTCCAAACAGATCTACATGGCACATAGATTGGATCACCCTGGGTCAGAGTGAACCTGGGAGTAATGGTAATGAAGGAGTACTCTCCAGATCTCCAGAACTGAAGCCTTGCTATCAGGACATCCCTTTTTGGGCAGGTCTTATCTCGCTGCAAGGAATACAGTCAGTATATTCTAAACCCCACTTATAAGGCTATAGAATAATGAAATCCCTGTATAAATTGGTATTCATCAGAGATACTCCAGTTGGCAACCTAGTTTAGATTGTTACTAATAATGAGTTCAATCCTCATTGGGTACTCCACATTAGCAAGCTAAGCTAAATACTTACTAGTAGTGAGTTCATTCCCACACTAATAAGCAAGCCTAGATTGTTACTATAAGCGAGTTCAATTCTTGTTGGGTAGCCCACACTAACAAGTTTCTCTAGATTATTACTAGTAGCGATTTCAATCCTTATTGGGTATTGTACACTACTAGCAAGCTAGACAAGATTGTTTATAGCAGTAAGTTCAATCCTCACTGAGTTAGCTACACTCATAACCTTGTGCCAGACTAAATTCAGTTCGGTAAACACCTATAAGTGATAGATCATCAAAAAAACATTTACAAAAAATTCATTTGAAAAAACAATTTGTTTTTTTTTTCCCTTCATTTCTAGAAGTCAATTTGAATCGGAAAAGTACCAGCCATCTTTTAACAAGCATAGTCAGCAGTAAGAGCAAAAGTCATAGTTGAAAGTCAAAGAGGAATCGGTAATGGATGGCCTGATAAGCTGACAGTGTCTTAAGTGACCTAAGTGGGAGGAAAGGGAAAAGTTTGACAAGGAAAAAGTTATTTCAAGAAGGAAAGGAAAGGAAAAAAACAAAAAATAAATAAAAGCAATCGTCACTTCCTTTGATAAAGTAAAAACAAGCAACATATCAGATCAAAGCGAGAGGTTCAATATTATCAAGAAGCATTGATCTCTTTGTATTATCATCAACATTAGTTTTGAAACTTCACTCAGTCATCATTCACCTACAGTACTGCTTATAAGTATTTGAACAAACAGTCAGCATCTAATTGCCCAGTTTTCAGTATTAAAAGAACAAGAGAATTTATCGCAATCAACAAGGCAAACATTTAGTCATGTTCTAGATATTGAATATCTGGAAAATGTTTATTTTTTTAAGAGAATTAGATTTGTTAAAAGTAAAAACAAAGAGTTTCCATATCATATATGTCACAGTTATCACTGCAAAATATTTTCGTGTCAGAGTAACATCCAGATGTTGGTAAGTTTGGAAAATATGTAGAACATCCAAAGCTGAGAAAAGCTTGGTTTGGCTTGATTTTTTTATTTTTTGTTTAATGGCATATCAACCTTTGAGGCTTCTTTAATGCCAAAGTCATCCTTGCAATATTATTTAACCCATAACTAGGAGATAAGGAGGTTAGGGTTAAAACCTTTCCCAAGGGTATTAGTCCAAAATTGAACATAATAGCGTGAGTGGAGACCAGACTTGCTTACTTTGAGGCTGCAGTCCAGCACTTTAGTAATAACGCCATGTGCCCGTCCCCCAGCTCCAAGAGCAGATCAAAACATTATTAAACATTGTATTTGTAAATACACACTCACACATTATATATATACAGTACTGCAAATAAATATTTGAACAGACAATTTGCTTTCAATCATTTGGTTTTAAAAGGTAAAAACAGGGAAATTTTATAAGTGTCAAATTTTATTCCAATGAAAATAAGTCATCAATTTCTTAAAATTTTTTTAAGAGAATTAATTTATTAAATAAAAAAAAAAGTAATTTTTTTTCTATCCTTCTAAAATATTGTTTGGAATTAACAAAGAAGAATCAAAAAAGCAAATTTTTTCTATTTAACTAATGATAATAAACAAAAAAAAATCAAACAAAAAACAAAACAAATTTTGCTTTAAATTGTTAATGGCTACTGCTTATCTGAGGCAATCAAAAACAGATTTTATATTTTTTCAAATACTTACGAGTATTAGATTCTATAGACTTTATGAGCATTACATTATATATGGAAGTGTCCTCAACTGCCCGCTCTGATGGTTGCTATAGTTGCAACTCTTCAGAGAGGTACCCCCACTCAACAAGATTACCTGTTGACTATAGGTGGCAACTGTAATGCTTGAGGATGGAATCCTGGTCATTGAACAGCTACCTGGCAGTCAAAGTGGTCAAGTGACTTGTTACACTCTCTATTGGCTCAGACAGGCATTTGGAAAGTCCTGATCTGATCAATTGACTAGTTATGTCCAGCCCTAGCAGCTATACAATTGTCCTGACTGTATTTTTCAAATTGCTCTAGTGGGAAAGAAGTACCCAGACGTGTTTCTTCTTAAGAATGTTCAAAGGCAATGGTTGAGGATCAATCATGTCGAGAAAAACAAGACTTTGAGTATCCTGATTATGACACACACTATATCTGATAGTGAAGCTCCAGTTCTGGAGTTTGGGAAATTTAGAGAATTCCTTCATTATCATTACTCAAAGGTTCACTCTGAACAAGAGTGGTAGTATCTGTTCAAATTCCCTCAATAGGTTTAATAGGACTGTTCAGTCATTTACTTAGGACTTTTATTATTAGTTATTTGAAACTATACAGCTATGTGCTAATTGTTTGGTTGGTTGGTTATGTTTTATGGCAAATCAAGCTTTGTAGGTTATTTAATGCCAAATCCATTTTTATGCAAATAATCAGTTCTATTTCAAACAATTCAGTTTAGCATGAGTACACAGTTTGTCAAAAACATTTCTATTTCAAACTATTCAGTTTATTCAAACAATTCTAATTCAGCTAATTTTGTTTACACACAGTTAAATGTCAAAACAGTTCTATATATAACAATTCAGTTTAGTGTAAGTACTGTTTCAATGTCAAAAATAGTTCCATTTCAAACAATTTAGTTTAGTATAAGCATGTAGTTTAAATGTAAGTACAGTTTAATTGTCAAAAACATTTCTATTTAAAGCTTTTCAGTTTAGTCAAACAGTTCTAATTCAAACAATTCAGTTTAGCATAAGTATGCAGTTAGTTCTATTTAACCCATAGATAGTGGACCTGGAAGCAATGGCAATGAAGGGGTGCTCTGCATTCCCCAAAGCTCCAGGATCACTGGAACCTCGCCATCAGATTTAGTGTTATATTCAGGACACTCGGTAGGGGGGTCTTACTCCTCTGCAGAGGTGCAGTTGGTGTATTCTACAGTCGATTGGGCAAGTAAATTGTTTGTATTAGATAGGAATACTTGATAAACAGAATTAGTAATGTTACATAGCAATAATTGAAACCATTTAAACTGTGGGTAAATAAATGGTTACTATTAAATACAATTATTAGTGTTAGATAGGAATACTTGAAACAGTTATTAGTGTTAGATAAGAGGATTTGAATCCATTTAACAGAGTGCAAACAAATGAGCTCTAATGCATTTAGAAATAATGTAACTTATAAACTATTTGCTTACAAATCATATATATATATATATATATATATATATATATATATACTTTAAGAAAAACAACGAAACCGGTCACATAGGATTATAAATTTATTTCAATCCTGTTACGCATTTTTGAAATTTCCAAAAACACGAAAAAAGTAACAGGACTTCTTCAAATCATTTTGGATAAAAAAATAGACACATGGTAGTGGGAGGGGATAGTATGAGGGAGGGGATAGTATGAGGGAGTCGAAGAGGTGGGAGGGAGTCGAAGAGGGGTGAGGAGTTACCTCTTCATTAAGCCCACTTCCGTTTTAAATTTAACTTTCGGTTAGCAGTGTAGTAAATATTGTTTTTTTAAAAAGGTTTTTTTTAAATTTATATTTAGACCTAAATTACAGGTTTTTTATTGACTAAGATTTAAAACTTTAAATAAAAAATTCAAGTAAAGGTACAGTATTAGATATATTAATTTTAAAGCAAATATTTACTTTCTTTACTATATTTTAACTTTTTATGCATAGTACGTATGTATTATATTCTTTTTTACAATTTTCTATCTAACAATTTATTTTATTTATTCTCAAAATTAGCTCTATGTTGTTATAGAAAAATTTTGTTAATTATTTATAGTTTAAATTTAGCCCTATGTCTACATCTAGCTATTAGTTCATTTCTCTTATTTAATAATTTTTTTGGCTCAGGAAAGAGCAAAATGTGGATTTTTTCTTCAAGACACAGGTTGCACCTACTATCAAAAGATTTTGGGGTACTAGATCTTCTCAATATGGACCATTGTATTTCCGGGGTTAACCCTTTAACTTTTAAACCCCAATAATGTTTTGATAGAGCAGTTTGATTTTTTTGATGCTCATGGGAGAAGGAGAATTTATGATTTCCATACCTGATTTTAAAATTAGTAGATGAAATTCCAATATAATATTTCTTATCGTTTATGTTCTCTTTTGGATAAATAATAGCTTGATATACTACGTTATCTGAATTACACAAACCATTCATTGGACAATCACTTCGAGATTTACAGTTACATTCTATTTTTTTTACTATTAATATTATTATTATTTACTCGGTTACGAAATTTATTAATTAATTCATTATTATGACTATTTATTATTTGAGAAATATTTTTTGTGCAAGAATAACTTATTTTCAAGGTTTTCCTATTAAATATTTTATGTAATATATTATCTTGTTTAAAATGTTTATCTATCAGTCTCAAAAAATATTTACCTACATCTATATTGGCTAGTTTACAAAAAGGGGGGTTAAACCATATAATTTTCCCTTTTCTATTTTTATTTTTTTGATCGTAATTATTATTTTCTTTAGTAATTTCGTTTGTTATATTTTCATTTAAATACCTAAATTCCTCATTAAAACCACTATTTTTAAGGGCATTTATATATCTCTTCTTTGCCCGTACACCTTCAAGGATTCTGCGGATGGTTAATATTTGTGAGGTCGTGGATCTATTTCTTCGGAAGCCATTTTGGTTTTTTCTAAGTATGTTGTCGATTTTGGGTTCTATTCGGTTTCGTAGTAGGGCATTGTAGATTTTGGCAGCTATGGATGTAAGTGTTATGCCTCGGTAGTTTTTGGCTAATCCGAGGTCCCCCTTTTTAGGGAAGGGGAGTATGCATCCCTTCATCCATCTATCTATCAGATTTTGATTGTATACTGCGTTGCAGTGGCGGAGCAGTATGTTGTCGAATTGTCTTCCGGGGGAATTTCGTCCAGTCCTGCAGCTTTCCTATTTTTAATTTTTCTGAGAACCGAGTCGAGTTCTTCTTGTGTGAACGGTCCTAGTTTAATGTCTAATTGTTTGCTAATTATTCTGGTGATTGGTTATTTTTGGTGGGTTTCCAAGTAAGTTTTCGAAGTGCTGTTTCCACAGTTTTATTCTTTCTTGTTGGTTTGCTGCTTTAAGTTTTGCTTTGGCTGTGTTCTTTCTTCTGCTCACTTCGTTTATTGTTTGCCAGGCTATTCTAGATTGTCTATCTTCCACCGAGTCTCTAATCTTATCTATCTGATTTTGAATGTATTCTGTCTGTTCCTTTATATATATGCCTGCTAATAGATATTGTGCCGTTTTTAGTTTTAAGGCATTTGTGTTTGTTGGGTTTTTTCGATAGTTTTTGGAGGCTGTTTTCACTTGTGCACGTTTTTCTCTCACCGCTAAAGTTTCCCATGGGACTCTATATTTAGTTTTAATTTTTGTTGGAATGTATTTTGCTGCTGCCTCGAGGTGTGCATTGACGAAATTTTCATATTCGTCATTTGGTGTACTTTTTTCCGTCTTTTCTTGTAGTGTTTCGAATCTGTTTCTTAATTCTAATACATAGGCAGCAGTCACATCGATACTGCTATATGGATGCACTACATGGACGCTAACAAAACGGCTGGAGAAGAAACTTGATGGCAATTACACAAGAATGCTGCGTGCAATCCTCAACAAGTCCTGGCGGCAACACCCCACAAGACACCAACTGTACGGCCACCTGCCCCCTATCATGAAAACTATTCAAGTTAGACGAACCAGACATGCAGGACACTGCTGGAGAAGCAGAGATGAACTCATAAGAGATGTACTCTTATGGATCCCCACACATGGCCGCGCAAAAGCAGGACGACCAGCTCGAACGTACATTCAGCAGCTATGTGAGGATACAGGATGTTGTCCTGAAGACCTACCTAGGGCGATGAACGATAGGGAAGAGTGGCGAGAGAGGGTCAGGGATATCCGTGCTACCAGCGTGATATGATGATGATGATGATATATCTCTTACTACTCTCTTTGAAAATCTTATATATGTATGTATGTATGTAAAGAGGATTTGGCATTAGATAATGTATAGAGGTCAATATGCCATAGAATGCTAACCTACCTAAATTGCATTTAATGGTGAGGCTCCATTTTTGGAGTTGTGGGGAGTGTGAAGTACACCTTTACTGCCGTTATTCCAGGGGTTCACTCTGACTCAGTATTACCAGTTAGAGTCCTATTTATGGTTAAAACAGATCTGCTTAAAAGTTATTTGTATTTTATTGGACAGTGTGCAAAAAATGTCTTAACAAAAAACTACACCAAAATGTAATGATGATATAGTAATTCGAAACTTTCACTCCTTCCTAAATAGAAGCATCAATATCATCATGGACAGCTGTTAATTTGGAAATGTCTATTAGAATCATTTACTCCTTCCTAAATAGAAGCACCAATATCATCATGAACAGCTGTTAACTATAAAATACTAATTAGAAACCTTCACTCCTTCCTCAATAGAAGCATCATATCATCATGGACATATACTAACTATGAAATAATAAATAGAATCATTCACTTGTTTCTAAACAGAAGCATCAATATTCATTGTCATGGATAGCTGTTAACCAAGAAATCCTTCACTCCTTCCTAAATAAGAGTCAGTATGATCATGGACAGATATTACAACAGGAATTCAAAAGATTTAACAGTAATGAAATAATTTGTTAAATTAATAAACAGCATTACAATATTCTTCTCTTGACTCCATAAAATTTTAGAAATTTCTTGAAAGATAATCCTAATTAGAGAATTTCATATATGAAAGAAAGATGAAAAAATAATTAACTAAATAGGAAAGAAAGTGAAAAAGAAGAAGAAAAATCATTGAATTAAGAAAAACAAATGAATAACAAATTAAATTCTTTCTGTATAAATTATTTTAATCAACAACTATTTCCATCAACTTAGAATTACAAATGGTCGAATACTTTATGCTTGCGAGATCTCAAGAAAACAAAATGCACTCTTCTCTTATTGGAGAAGGAGGAATATAAAGAAAGGTCTCAATCAAATAATCACAAGGAAATAATTAAAGTTAATTGAAGCAATTAAACTTTCTGGCTTTTTGTTTACTTCTAGAAAAGTTTCACTTTTATCAATCTGTATAACCTGTTTACCAGTCATGATACCATTGGTAGGAATTGTTCAACAAATATGTGAAAATATTCTTTCTCCCTATTTCTTATATAGGGATGCAACAAATACAAAAAGCATACGTAGAAATGTTAAAATATTCTCTCTGTTTCTTATATAGGGAAGCAGCAAATATGAAAAACGTATGTAGAAACGCCATGTAAAATATTTTATAATAGAAATACAATGGAAGTTGATGTATATATTCTTTTTTTTTTTATTTACAATTTACATCAGTTGAAGATGTTTTACTCTATCAGAGAATTGTAAATTATTTCATAACAAGCTATTTGTATAATCTATAAAAGCATCAGTTGGATTAATTAATAACTTTTTAATATTCAGTTTCTTCACTGCTAGCTTCCTTGACGCCTTCATTTTCCTTCTTTGACTTTTAACCACCTTTCTTTCTTTTATTCTTAGCTTCCAATCATTCTTTCTCTATTTTCTTTCTTTCACTCTTACTTTTCTTCTTTTTTTTTCTTTCACTGTTTGCTTCCTCTCTTCCTTTCTTAGCTTCTTACTTTTCTTTCTTTATTTTCTTTCATGCTTGGCTTTCTTTCTTCCTTCTTTTCTTTCTTTCTTTCATACTTAGCTTTTTTATTTTTGTTCTTTTTATGCTTAGCTTGCTTTCTTTACTACTTTCCTATCACTCTTGGCTTCCTTCCTTTCTCTCTTCACTTTCCTTTTTACCTTCCTTTCTCTCTTCACTTTCCTTTTTACCTTCCTTTCTCTCTTCACTTTCCTTTTTTACCTTCCTTTCTCTCTTCCTTTCTCTCTTCACTTTCCTTTTTACCTCCCTTTCTCTCTTCACTTTCCTTTTTACCTTCCTTTCTCTCTTCACTTTCCTTTTTTACCTTCCTTTCTCTCTTCACTTTCCTTTTTACCTTCCTTTCTCTCTTCACTTTCCTTTTTACCTTCCTTTCTCTCTTCACTTTCCTTTCTCTCTTCCTTTCTCTCTTCACTTTCCTTTTTACCTTCCTTTCTCTCTTCACTTTCTTCTTTCCTATCACTCTTGGCTTTCTTTACCTTCCTTTCTTTCATCTTCAGCCTTTTCTTTTTAATGTAATCATCCATCATTAGTCTACAGTGGTAATAGGATGTGATACTCATGAACAAAAGGGTACATAGTTACAAACATGTATATTACTAAATGGATGATGAGAGTTTCTATAGAACCAATCTAATTACTTAAAAGACTTATATAGTAGTTCTTTTTTTTTATCTCTAGGTATAAAAATAGATAAACATCAGTGAGACTGAACTATATGTATAAAGCATATTCATAGTGACAGAGAAATACACCACAGAAATCAGTTAAAGTTTCAGGTCAAGTTTAATTGAAATCCTAAGTTGAAATATATATTGGCAGTAGACAGCAGCAGTGATCGGAGGGTCTGAAGGACTCACTGATAGAGAGAAATCAGAAACTTTTTTCGACAACAACAAAAATGTAGAAAACTGAGTCTGCAAGAAAAAGTGGACATTTGCCAAGATGATAATACTTAAAGACTAATCAAGATTTGGAAACTGGCAGCCAATATTAAGATAGGAATCAAAGACATTTGCCAGAATGGAAACAGACAATTTTCAAAGGCAGAAATTTAAAACCCATTGCAGAAGCTGCTAAGTTACCATTATATGAATAAATGGAAATATTCAAACACATCTAAAGTATTTTCCTTTTTCAATGAACTGAGAATTTATGGGAAATTGTTTGAGTAATAATTTTGTTTTACAGATGACACATTTGAATTATTTTGGCAGTATCAACAATAGTCAACCCAGTTTTGCTTGATAAATGACCTTGATTCCTTGAGTTTGTTTTTAAGAGAAGATTACTTGGCTGCAGGTTTTACTTTAAACTCTATAAGCCACAAGTCAGTGACACAAAGTAAAGAAAGACTAAATAAACTTGTTATTTTTATTCACTCTTTTGTCAGTTGTAGTGAGAAGGGAAGATAATACATAACACTTTGCTCTTCAGACAAAGTGGTAGACACTAACTATTGCAAAATGGATAATGGACAAAGTTTTGGCTTTTGGGCAATTTTCTCTTCACTCTGTGTATATCAGCCAACTGCTAACTTTGTTTTCTCAGATTACTATTGGTCTGTACTTGACACTTCTTGTGACCACCTATAGTAAGCAGCTGGTGGAAAAAGGACCATAGACTGGTGAGCCAGCTAAGTCAAATAAATAAACCAACCACCACTGCACTGTATGACTCCTGACAACTGCCTTAAATATATTGAACCTAGACTTCTGGAAAATAAAACCATTTACCCAGCTTGGACCTCCCAGAACTTTAAAAAATATTATATCCTTGTCTACTGACCTCTGACCTTATCAGAACTGAAGACTTCAGTTTATCACGAACATTAAAAAAAGAAAAAAAAAAAAAAAAAAAAAAAAATCAAGAAATCCCTCTCTTTCTATTTTATAATATATTAAAATCTGTTGGCCTCCCGAACTTGTTCAGCAATTCTTTTGATACTACTGTACATAAATATATATACACTATGCATCTGCTCCCATACACCCATATAGATATGCTCACACCTAAATATATACATATACACTATGCCAATATGAAACATTCCTGTCCAAAAACTGAGTTTCAGAAAATTATTATCGAAAATGCAACAATAATAGAACAACAAAATAACAAGTAAAAATGATAGATTCTCGAAGCGCTCCATATCCAAAAAACAAAAACAAAAAAACTACCTAAACTCAATAGAATCAATTTTGAATCTAGTACTAATGTACTTAGCTACAGCTGCTACTTTTAGAACCAGTTAAAAAGTAAATATTACCACAACACACCAGTATAAATAATAAATGCCCAACACTTACAAAGTAGTAATGTACATGCAAAGGTCACATCACTTTTGCAATATACACACTCTTGATGATAGTCCAAGATCGAGCAGAAAATATTAGGGAACCAATTAATCATGGGAGGTTTATCAATTCCTGCTGGAGACCATAAAATCGATGTGGTGACTCGAAAGGATAACTACAAAAATGGGTAGACAAAGGATATCTATATTGTTTAATCATATATGAATTAACAAAGAAATGCTGCCTAAATACACACACACACACAAACACACACACACACATATATATATATTTTATGCACATTCAATTCTTTAGAATGTTATATCTACTTATGAAAATACCAAGACAAAAAAAGATATTCACGGTTACTGATAGATGTGGCATAAAGCCTAATGAATGGGGAACCCAATGAGTCTTGATGGAACCACCCCCACAAGAATGGACTGATCCAAGCCCATAAAGAAACCAAGCTGAAACTAGCAAAAGACATAGTAATTGGATACTGTCTTTCCTTCCTTGTACATTTATTCTAAGAATAAATACCAATTATCTCATGTGTATCTTTAATTATATTATTAAGATATAACAAATATAGAGATTGTTTTGTTTTGACAAATGAGTTGAGATAACAGACATTCTTTTAGGTAAATATATATAAACCTGTAGTTTGATGAGAATAGTGGCAGTGAATGAGGTCATTATCCCATAATATTTTATCATAAAGGGGCCAGGATAGTAGTAGATTAGGAGAAAAATCACAGACCCAAGAGACAAATAGCCAGCACTTCAAAGTGGTGGGAAGGTGTAAAGCAAACAATCAAAGAAAATAAAAACACACTAGTCCAGGTATATATACTTTCCAATATATACTTACTCAAATACTCCACAGGATATGACACAAGGTCATTATTTAAGCATAGTACAACTGGTTTAGATTCAGTTTTCCTTTAACTAGTCTGAACTTCTTAACAAAGCTAAAGAACCCAGTCTACCTTACTATTTAACCACAGTTGGCAGAGAACAAATGGGTTCATGCCTTTCCCAAGGGCATTAGTGCAAAGTAAAACACAAACAGCTTTGTATAGGATTTGAACTTGGGACACCAATCTGATTCTGTTACATGATGTGTGTCACAAGTTTCAAATATTCCTATCTAATACTAATAATTTGAATGCAATTATATGGTTTTAACTCTTTTTATTTCATTAACATTTATTTGTACACAGTTAAATGGTTTCAAGTATTCCTAGTTGAATACTAATAATTTTCAAACATAACTATCTAAACCTTACACATGACTGACTGATATTATCATCAGATAGACTTGGGACTAATGGCAATGAAGGGGTTAATTCACATCATTTCAGAACTATAGTCTCACCACTTGATACAGTCTAATGTTATACCGCAAGGCTTTATGTTTAACTGAGTTGAGTACAAGACTGCAATAGAGAAGCAGGTAGTGAAGATTGAATTCACCTCACTGAGGTTTGTGAGAGTGTAAACGTCATTTGGTCACATTCTACAAGAGTATGTTGGTCAGCCTATGGATTTTTCAGCTGACCGTTATATTTTTACAAATGCAAATTAATTCCTTCTCCATTTTCTCACATTAGAAAAACTACTATGCTGGCGAAAGTCAAAGAGCAGTTTCAGTGATATCAGCCTTCAAAAAGTAGGTGGACTGTTTACTGGGAAACATTGGGAAAAAAGGGTATGTTTTAGGACGTTATGAAGGAACAGGTCATTGATGCAAGACACCAAAGAGATGGCTCTATTCAAAGAAAGAGTTTATGACCCAAGGAAGAGTCTCCATTTTCTTGGCTATTACTGAAATTTGCTGGACTTTGTTTCTGCTCTTTTTCTATACAATATTTTCAACTGGACCCTTTATCTGTGTGTTTATGTTGTTCTTGTCTTTGCTTTATTTTCAAACTCATACTGCCACCAGCCTTTGAACTGTCGGACAGAAGTCACCCATTTATTGAATCAAGACCGAGGGGTTTCTTTCCTTCCTGTTATTATGCTTTATTTTTGGGGTTGTCTTCTTATTGTTATTGCTCATAATTTTGCTTACTTGGTTTTTTAGTTACAGGTTGCTATTATAGTCAGAGGGTGGTTTGAAAAGTTAGTAAGCAGTGTGGCTTTGAAAAGCGGTTTAATGGTAGTTGCTGGTTTGTAAGTATATATATATAAAAAAGCATAAAAAATGAGAAATAGTTCACAGAATGAGATGAGAATATTCCCTAAGCTATGATTCACTTTGTTGCTTGAGAAGAGGTTGGTTGGTGGTTTGGTGTTTTATGGCATATCAACCTCTGTGGGTTATTTAAATCCGAATCCTGTTTATAAATATATATTTGAAAGTGAATAGTTTGTTCATAATTTTATTTTTAAATGAATTGAGCTCAGTTAAATCATTTCAAGCATTCCTGTCTAGCACTAATAATTCTATTCAATATTAATCATTTATTTGCACAAAGTTAAATGGTTTCAAGTATTAATATTTGATATTAGTAGTTCTATTTATCTTGTATTCCTATAAATAATTTGCACATAGCTATATGGTTTCAAATAACTACTACTAATAATAATAATAATAAGAATCCTTAGTAAATAGTTAAACAGTTCTATTTGACCAAAAGACTTAACTCTAACTGGTACTACTAATCCAGGCTAGAGTGGAACTGGAAGTAATAACAATGAGGGATTATTCCACATTACCCAAAGTTCCATTGAGAAGAGGAGCAGGTACTCCATTTTAGTACTTATGAGATTAAATGTTACTTAACTTTCATAATAATGTAAGTTTTCCATACAGTAAGTCTTTTATTGAATACACAAATAAATAATATTAAGTGGATTCTAACAAAAGGGTACACTGGTAACTGACATAAATAATAGCATTATGTAACAATAAATTTGACCATAAATAGTAGCATCATGTAACAATCAATGTTACCATAAGTAACAGCATTATGTAATAATTAATGTTACCATGTTGTAAAAGGAAATGAAGAGAATATTAATATCTTTTTTTTATATATACCTTATAATGATATATACAGAAAGGAAATCTGCATAGACTTTTCTAAAAATTTATTATTAATATTATTTTACTTCTTGTGAGTTTTCACATCAATGCAAGCTGATGGTCTTTCACCAGAGTCTTAGTGAAAGCAATTCTCCTCTATTCTTCAAGACTCTTTTCCATATTCTGGCTAATCTTTACAATGGATGGTCTCCGCCTGTCCTCTGATTTCTAAATATTTCAGTACCTTGACCAAACCTTTAAGTATTGTTTCGAGTGCACCAATGACAATTGGTATCACCAACACCTTCATGTACCAGAGCTTTTTTAGTTCTCTGGCAAGGTCTAAGTACTCATCTCTCTTTTTTATTTTCTTTCATTTTAACTCTTAGATCTGCTGGGATGGCCAAGTACACTATTTGGCAGGGTTTTTTTTTGTTAACTATCACTAGATTTTATTGTTATTATAGCATTATTATTGAATTCTCCCAAATTACATTGAACAATACAATTTTATGGAGTAAGGTTAGGTACAAATACTGGTAGTGTATAGTATCTCCGTAAAAATTAGCCTATCAAATACCTCAATTTTGTGAATAAGACAAGATTTTTAAAAATCATTTTTTAATATAAAAAGGGAGAGGTATTATATATCATCAAATGCAGTAATGAAAACATGACAACAATATGTGTGTGTGTGTGTGTCTGATGATTGTGCAATCCCAATGAAACTTTAAGTAACAGAATTCAAGAGTACAAAATTTGGGTATTTTACGTTTTAAACCTGCTTAGCACTTTTTTTATTTGTATTTTATCTTCTTTTATTTTACATATATATATATATATAATAATAAAAGAAGATAAAATGCAAGTGTGTGTGTGTGTATATATATATATATATATATATACATACACACTTGCATTTTATCTTTTATTATGTGTGTTTATATGTATATATATATATATATATATATACACACACACACACACACACACACACACACACACACACTTATTTATTGATAATTTCCTACACTTAGGACAAAATTTAACACTTTTATAACCGACGACAATTGTTATGATATCTTCAAAAATCATCTTTTTGAATGAAGAGTTAAAACGCAACACTTATTTAATGACAGAACAGAAGAAATGTTTGACAAGCAAACAGAAAGAGAAGAATCTAAAAGCAACTTTCTCATGAGAAGAATTCGTGACAGAACTAAATCTGATACAGAAAAGAACGATGCAAACTCAAGTGTTGTTTGTTCGGAGACAAGCAATTACAGTGATTGCAAAGTGAATGCAGCCTGTTACCATGGTTTCCATGTTACTTGTCTATGACCTCAACATCAACAAGTGAGCAACAATTGCCTGTGTGTCTGATTTGTAATGTCAACGGACATTTTTCTATGTACGTGGTGCATTCAATAAGTTTCCAGACTTTTTTGTACAGGCATTTAAAATTGTCGCAGACTCTTGAAAATTCACTATGTTATTGCTATACATCTTATGAGATGACCAATTTTTATGATTTCAGCTTCAAATGAACAGCTACAGCAGGAACTGGAATACATCCAACTAAAGCCTGATTGTCACAGCTGGGGAATTTCAAAAATGCAATCTGGACTTTAGAAGAACGATATGCAATAAAATTCTGTTTTAAACTTGGAAAAAATGCCATGCGATGAAAGCTAGATCTACTGCTATGACCCAGAGACAGTTCCCAGTGGAAACATGCTGGCTCTCCCAGACCCACGAAGGCCAGACAGAGCAAATCCACCCACAAACTTTTGATGATCCCTTTTTTTGACAGCACTACTATGATCTATATGCACTGGGTTCAAACTGGATTGACAGTCAACAAGGAATACTATGTTGAGGTTTTAAGTGAGTTCAGGAAGAAATTCCTAGGGAAGAGGCCAGCACTCTTCAAATTGGGTCAGTGGCATTTCCACCAGGACAATGCACTAGTCCACAACTCCATTGTTGTCACAGACTATTTGACCAAGATGGGCATCAAGACAGTTCCTCACTCTCCCTATAGTCCAGTCCTTGCTCTCTGTGACTTTTAGTTATTCCCTAAGTTCAGAGGCTGTCATTATGAGACAATTGAGGAGATGAAAGATGCTGTGACGAAGGTCACTGACACACTCACACAAGAGGACTTCCATGGGGCCTTGCTGAAGTTGTTGGAACGGTACAACAAGTGCATTGCAGCCGGAGGAGATTACTTTGAAGGGGACTAGAGTTTCATGTGTGTACTACCAATAAAAGTGTCCATACAAAAAAAGTCTGGAAACTTATTTAATGATCCTCGTGAATCAGACTCCTCTCTCTTTTTCCCCAATAGATTTTCAGGATCCACCAAAATTTGAAAGGATAACAACTCCTCTTAGCTTACAGAAAGATTGACATAAATCTAAACCCTATTGCAACTTTGAAAATAAACCATTAATGTTTGAAAGATTTGGCTTATCTTCAGCTGAATATTCTTGATGATGGAAGTACAAATGAATTTTAGAAGATGGTAAGTGCTAGACAGTGTAAACTATGAGTTCACTATCTTTTCTTAATATCAGAAATTTCTTCTTTGTATTCTTGATTATTAACACAACGTTCTTCAATTTTCCTCATAGAAATGGTCTGACTCCCTTGAAGATCAGCATTTGAAATCAAGGTCTTTTACCCAGGTTTGAACACTGACCACTGGCACATTGAGAAATATATGTCTATCTTAGCCACAAGGCAAGCCCTGTTACTTTCTTTACTGGCATTTACTAAGATTAGCTTAGTATATAGCACAAGGCCAGTTGAATAGGAAGATTGTATTGCACAAATATTCTCAAGTTGACAAAATCTGTCTCCTTTGATGTTCCTTGTCAGTTTCCGGATCTCGTCCCACAGGGGTTAATATATACCTTTCTATAGTAGATTTATCCCTTAGCCTGATTTGATTGTGACGGCACTGGTAGCACTCATCCTTTTCCAGGTTTGTGACGGCACTGGTAGCACTCATCCTTTTCCAGGTTTGTGACGGCACTGGTAGCACTCATCCTTTTCCAGGTTTGGTTTGAATTTAGAGTTTTCTTTCTCTTAGACTGGTTGCCATATCAAGTTTAAAGAACCCAGTCTACTCTATTGTTTACTCATAGCTAGAGGAGAAATAGTCAGATACCAACCTTTCATAGTAGTATTAGTGCAATGTGAAATGCAAACAGCCTTGTTCAGGATTTGAACTCGGGTAGCTATATCAATTTCCTATGATGAAAACCTTTATGTCAAGAGAACTATATAGCCTGCCATAATATATTTTGTCACCTTACTTTTGTTTATAGATTTCTAATGTTCTCTGAGTCTTACTTTAAGTGTACAGTTGGTTTCTGAACCATATTTTTCCCCCAAGGAAAAGGTTTCTATTTTTTTCCCTCCGATTATACACATCTTGGATGGGAGAATGAATTGGTGAAAATATTGTATGGATATCATATAAAATATAAAGAAGAGGTTCCGTTGTCCAAAAGGCTTTAGATGTGTTAATGATTCCTTTCAAAGTGATTGACAATATCTTCTTTCATAATTCATTTGCTCTAAAGGAAACACATGCCAACTATTTTAGAAGTAAAAATGTCTTGAATAATGAAGCCTTTCAGTTGAATTAGTAACTTGCAATTGAATAAATCTTAAATTTGAAGGCCATCACTGACATCAGAAGACCAACCTAAGAAATATTCAGACAAAATGTAAGAATAACTATATACATAAAAATTGCCAAACATTAAGTTGAAAAATATATAATCATGAACCCTTGAAAGAAAACACAATCCATCAACTTTTACCACTAACAGGCAGATAAGCATGATATAGAATGGAATTTGGGACAAAGAAAAATGTTTTTAACTATTGACAGAATTCTACAAATATTCTACAGAATGATAGATAGGAAGAGGCTGACCACTGGCCTGAATCATGAAAAAACTGCTGAATAAGACAGAAAGTGGGAGTTAAGATTTAGTCATTAACAGTTAGAATGAAAGAGGGAGAATGGGTAAAGTGGCAGAGTGACTGTAGTCAGTAAGTAGGGGAGAGAGAAAGAAAAAAAATAAAAGCATAAAAGAGAAAGATTATTGTATTTTTTATGATTACATTTAAAGTGATGGATTGGAACTACATATCATTACAAAACCTTTAGACATACAGACATAATTAAACCTATATATCTATATCGATAATTGGAAAGAGTCTGTCAGTCCTCTTCACTGTAATTGAAGGCTTATGAGATGCAGTGTTTTTCTAAAAAAATATCCCAGGAAATCACCCTGCAAGTTCATAGGTCAACTTTCGGTTACTAGCTAGTAGAGTTCTAGGGTTTCAGTGGCCCTTGAATTAAACTGCAAACATCCCCACAAATGTAAACAAGATGATGATTGCTTCTACATCAACAATGGCAACAACAACTTTTCTAAGGTAATGATGTACTTCATATAAAATAACACCAGTCGGAAAGAAAATTATGTAACGACAATTAATCACACTAAACAAACTGATTTAGGTTTTTAAATGTAAAATACTGGGATTTTATAAGGATCTGAATACTTCATATGAAGTCTTCAGATCTTTATGAAATCCTATTATTTTACATTTTACTTTAAAAATGATCTGATAGTGGAGAGGGTTAAAAATGCCAGACAAAAACTCTTCATCTGACTTCATAATTTTTTTTTAATGTCTGTTCAGATTGAGGTGTGTCTTATAAGTTATCAAATATGGCAGTTTAGCAAATTATTCTATGAAGACCTACCAAACCAGGATTGAGAGGAGAGTTCTAGGCTGTTCTTTTGTTGACCATGGGTCAGCTTGGCTAGTTTTACAGCATATCGAACCCTGATAATCCCTTATTTCCTGATTTTCAATGAATTTCTTGAGTAAAATCAAGAACAATGTACTCTTATCATGTATAATAGTCTTTTTTTTCTCAAGTAATTATATGGTTTCAAGTAATTATACCTATTTAATAATAATTTTGTTTGCGCACAGTTATATGGTTTCAAGTATTCCATTTAAATACTAATAATTTCTGATTGTAATTTTATCATATAATTTTGTATTTTGCCAACATGTTTTTAAAAAAAAATCATCAAGACTGGCTGCATTTATTTTTTCTATTTGGATTTTGAGACATTACAATTTCTTTTATTGAATTTGCTCAGTTGTAAAAAAATCTTAGTTTAAATTTTAAAACTTAAAAAATAAAGGTTCCATCATAATACTGTTTTGTTGGGTTTCTTTGTTTATTGGCATATCAACTCATAATGGACTATTTGATGCTGAAATTTGATTCATTTGTGAATGTTTGATTGTAATCATAACAATTTTCTACATTCCATGTTTTTTTTTGTACTATAATTTGTCTATAATGATTTGTCGGCACATTCATATGATATCAAGTATTCTAATACTAATAATTTATACACACTTATACAGGGTGTGGAAGCAAAATTAGGAATATTCTAATATAATAGTATCTCTATTATAAAACAAGATTAATTTTAATTTGGAAAAATAAACAACAAAATAAGAAGATAGACACAAAACACTAAATCTACTCAATATGGCCACCATTTTTCTCAATTATTGTATCAGCATGCCTTCAAAATAAATTCTCCAGACATTTTATTTCATTCCTCCTCAATAGTAGTCTTACACAAACCAATATTTTCATGGAAAGTTGCATTTGTTTTATTTTCTAAAATGCCCCATATAGCATAATCAAGCAGGTTGAGGTCTGGTCTTAAGTCTTGTTCAATTGATGTCCTCACAGTTTTCTTGTGGACTTTGAATTCATTAGCATGCTTGCTTATTGACATTGTAGGGTCCTTAAACGCCATAGCGAGAGCAATTAGAACGCTTTCTTTTCATTTTTTGTTTAATCTTCCACTCCCTGTTTTCCTTAAAAATAAAAAACTCTTTTTCTGTAAAAATTTTTTCTTTGGTTGGTATACAGTTGACAATGAGTGAGCAACAATTGCTCTTGAGTCTGACTTGGTTTCAGTGTAAAGCAAATCATAGATTCTTTGTCGTTTCTTTTTTTGCTCATTCATATTGGGCTGAATTTTAATAAAATGTGTGCTTGAATAATAGAGCTAATCATGAAAATTTAGATTTATTGTTTTTTCACAAATTGGACTAATCAGACTAAAAAAATAGTGTTTAAAAATTTTTTTCCCATATTTGCTTCTGCACCCTGTAGTAAAGGCATGAATCCAATCCTCCCTATTCCATATTTTGATCCCACACCCAGTATGGTTTCAAGTAATTATTCCTATTTTATGATAATCATTTGTTTGCACATGTATGGTTTCAAGTATTCCTATCCACAACTAATTACTTTCTAAGAGATCAATTTAACTTATAGATGAAAACTTCATAGGTACTATCACTCCAAGTTAGAGTGGCATTGGGAGTAATGGCAGTCAAGGGGTACTTCACATTCATCAAATTTCTACAACTGAAGTCTCACCACCAGTTGCACTTTAGTCTTATAGCCGGGACACAACATTTGAGAGGGTCAACTAAGCCCTGTTAATAGGGTAAAGTTGACCATGAAGGCTTTTATCATTTGATGATCTTTAACAATAAAAATAATCAATGGAAAGTAATGTTGCGGCAAGATATTAAGACAGAATTTATATTTCCAAACTTTCCCCCCACAAAAATTAACAAACCATACGTCTTATCAATTATTCAGTTTTAATCAACGACCATCAAGTTATATATATATATATATATATATAGATGAATATGTTACATTTTCAAATAATTCTACACCTCTGGAATAATTAGAGGCTGATAATTTATCATCATTTGATACTGGGCAACCTCCTACACTCTACATTAGTTGGTGCTTATGACATGAGGTTATCCAAGCAGCTATTCTATGGAGAGTTGCAGTAGAGTAGATGTCTACAATATAAACTGAAAAAAGTGTTTTAAGGGTGCTGTCAAAAACAACTTCAGAGCACTCAGTATAGACATTGGTGACTGGGAATGGATGATGGTAAATCAATCAACATAGAAGAGAAGTGATCTCGGAAAGCTGTAAAACATTTGAAGCCAAGAGAATTGAACACTCCAGTGTGAAACAAACACTTTTGGAAAGCAGGACTTGACCAAGGTCCCTGACACATTACAGCCTGAATTTGTTTATAAGATCTGTCAGGGTTTGTTTGTCTAAAGCCAAACTGACTAGTCATGTGAGATCTCATGAGAGAAAAAAAATCCTCAAAGGCTCTCACTTTATAAAAGACTTTCAATAGCAAAACCTACAGGGAACCTGTGTCTATTCTATGAGAAAGAATGTGCAGGTTTGAGAAGTCAGAAGAGTGTAAGGAGTGCAGTGTCAAGTTTCTATGAGAAAGAATGTGCAGGTTTGAGAAGTCAGAAGAGTGTAAGGAGTGCAATGTCAAATGAAAAAGACTACTAAGTCATTTGTCACACATGCAATATGGCCTGTAAGGACATACTTAACCTGAGGAGACAAATGTTCCCAAAGGTACTCTCAGTGAATCAAGGAAGTGGTCTTCTTCTGCAAACAAGAGACAGTTACTATATATAAATATGTATGCATGAATTTACAAATATATCTCTCTATGTACACACAAATACACAAAAGCATATATGTATCATCAGTATATACCCACACACTTATAAGAGTCTAAAAAAGACAATTTATGATTTGAAAACAACAATAAGTGGTAACTCTTTTCTCAATTAAAAATTCTCAGAGGCAAATAATGTCTAACAAAATTAGTGGACAAGGAAAAATCTCTTTTGATTGATGTCGTGCAGAGATTAGAAAGCCTGAAATGTGTAAATTTATTGATGATTCACAAGAGGTGCTAATGATAGATATCTTTCTTTCACCAAATATTAATACTTTATTAGATCGTACTGGAACATTGGAAAATGGAAACAGCTCCATGAAGACCAACAAACTGAATATTAGAATCTAATATTTATTTAAAATTTGGCAGGAGGAAATACCAAATCCATCTTTATATAAGGTTAGCACAAAAACACACCAGCTGCATTGCTGTGGAGGGAGTACCATTTTCGATTTTATAGCCTTCTTGCAATGGAAGGGATGCACAAAGATTCTACTGGGGAGAAAAGTTTAATATAAATAAGGATGGTAATTAATTTTATTAGTTATTTTATTTGTAATGATAAATTCTAAGTTATCAAAAATCTTTGAACAGAAGTTTAATTTATGAAGTCCATATGTATGCATGTGTTGCAGGAGATGTGATGACAGTCAGCCTGTCATAACAAAAGTTCAGTTTTGAAATCTGCTGAGAGGGCGGATGTTTAAAATAAACATATTTTAAATTCAATAACAGCTGATTTAGCTATCAGTCATGGAAAGGTTTTTAATGACACGTATTCTTATCATTATCATTAGTTAATGAGATAATTAATATATTATATAAGCAGATTTTTGCAAGTTAATTCAGTTAGGGCAGTTCAGAGGGTCGGAGACAGTCAGTTGAGTTCAGAGATTCAAGCCCTGTGGGGACAGAGTCGGTTGGTTGGGAGTGGGGGATGGAAGCTAGGTATTTTGTTTTTTTACCATCCATGAATTGCCCTGCCTTTCTATGTAGAAGCTAATTTTTTTCTATCTTACTCTCTCTCGTTCGTGTCTGGCTACTAGAAAAACTGTAAAGCTAATAAACTTTTCGTATCTTAAAAAACAATGAGTTAGTCTTGTAATTGTGAAATGTAACACCTGTTGATATTGATGTTAAAGATGGTGCCATCGTGTTTCACCTATTGATTTGAGGCCGTATCAGTAAGGCAACGTTACCAAAGGAATATCATGAGTTTATGTATGTGATATCACCATATTTATGAATATATTCCAATTTCTGTGCAGATGAGACAAAGGTTAGAGGTGTGTGTGATAAATCTAAAATCTAGGTGAGGCTTTGAACTTTTTGAATGATCCTCATATTCATATATATATATATATATATATAAGAATTATACAAACTGTTGCACTTGAATAATTCATTTAAAGTCATTCAGAAAAAAATCTTATACTTTCCTTCATGACAACATCATCTGGATGGATTAAAAAAACTGTACTATCTTCCTTAATTGGGTATCAACCAAAGCACCATTTGTTTAGGTAAATCTTATATATAATATCATTGCTTTGTCAATAATGCTAGCATTAATTCTGGACCATAGACAATCGATTCCTTTCAGATTGATTGACTAATTTTAATGGTATATCAACTTATCTGGCAAGAGGTTAGGGAATTCTATACGTTCTACATTTACATTTTTTGTATGGTTTAAGAGTTTTCTGCACAAGATTATATGATCTACAATTAATTTCTATAGTAAAATTATTTACATTTCTACATATACTAGCCCTTTTCAATCAGTAATGCTTACATCATTTCCTTAGGGTAATGATTATCACCATCGAAATTGGAGTTCATATCCTGGTTAAGGCCATTCGCATTTCAATTTGGGCTAATGCTCTTAGAAAAGGTTTGACTCCGTCTCTTCTCTGCCAGCTATTGGTAAATAATAGAGCAGGTGGGATTCTTTAGCTTTGGTGAAGCAACCTGTCCACAAGAATAAAAATTCTGAATTCAAACCAGCATTACTCCACTAAAAAAATTGATCTTGTATCACATCCTCCTCATGGCAAAAGGGTTGGGTCTACGGGTATGACAGTAAACAAAGAAAAATTCTCTCAAAGCCCATTTTATTCATATCATCTGTCTTAAGTATGTCGTATTGTTTGTGAATAAAATGGTATGCAGATATATCAAGCCTGTCACCCTCAATTTGACCTGTGGTCACTTTAATATCCAATACGTGGAACACTGCACACCTGTGCAGGCAATTCTAACTTGATAGAAAGTGTGTGATTTGGGCAATACAAGCAACTGATCATTTTAAACAAATCATTTGTATTGGTCATCAGGAAATCAGGTAACTATGTCGTCATCAGTTCTTTCACAATATAGTGACAAGGATATATAATTGATTGATTGATTTTAACATCATGTTGACCCATCTAAGGTTATTTTATGCATAGAGTTAAGGGAATTGTATTCACTGTATGCTTATATGTACGTAACGAAACATTCCACATGAGCAGGATACAACACAAAGTTAATTTTTTAAGCAGAGTTTAACATGTTTGAATTTAGTTCTCCTTCTCATAGGCTGGTTGCCATACCAAGGTTAAAGAGTCAATTGGCCCTAGTATTTACCAATAACTATAGGAAGAACAATTCATATCTTTCCGAAGGATATTAGCACTCTGTGAAGTGCAAACAGCCTTGTCCAGTAATTGAACTCAGATTGCTGTGTCCATTTCCTACAATGATGACCATACACCACAAGTATGTCATTGTATGTTTATATTGACAGTTTTGGTGTCGATGTGTCTTAAGTTTTTTTTTTTTGCTCACAGTTTATCAAGTATTCCTATTTAATACAAAAAATTTCAAGTAATTTTTTTCTCTTTAATAATAGCAATAATTTGTTTGCATTTAGTTGCATCATTCCAAGTAAATAATAATCATGATAATCCTTAGGAAACACTTATAGTTTCAGGTAATCTTAATATAGATGACTTAAAGGAGAGGTCCTCATAGTGTAGTAGTTAATGTTTTGGACTATGATTTCATAGGAAGTGAGTTCAAACTCTAGTTGCGCTATTATGTTCATTTCAGACAAATAATGTTAGGAAAAGCATGAACCCTCTTATCCCCCACTCTCCAACTTTGGGTTAAATAGTGCTGTATATTGATCTTTGACAGAGCCATCAGTCAGGTATTCTAAAACAGGATATTCCACCAGAGTAAACAAGTGGAAGCAGTTCACATGGGTTGACAACTGGAAAAGCATATAGGCATTATATCAGGTACGGTCAGTCAGTTGGTCACACAGTCAGACATAGAGTCATGGTTAGCCAGGCTAAGTGCCACCCATAGTGGAGGGGGGGCAGCGGCCCACAGCAGAACCAGGTAGAGAAGCTTTCATCAAGGAAGCAAACATGTGAGACCCCGAGTAGAGAATTACAATCTGAACTAAGAAAAGGTCAATATAGCAGTCCTCCAAGCCCTCCACCAGTTTGTTTCTGTCTTTATCTCCTGTCCCTGTATCTCCCACATGTCTACAGAGAGAACAAATAAAGAGAGATATATTTTTATCTAAGAAAATGTCATGCGACTTCCTTATGTCTTTTCCTTATAAGGCTATATAACAATAGCACCACAAATGTTCTTCTACAAAGATTAATTAACCCTCTGCTCGGAATACAGTCAGTATATTCTAAACCCTGTCGTTAGGTCTGGATAGGAATAGAGGGATAGCAATAGGGGCAGGTGGAGGATGTCACTAGAAAGCCTTAAATTGAACTTTTCACATAAAGTGGTGAAACACAATAAGTCTGCAGAAATAAGTCTTGCAGAAAGACAAATAAGTCAGCATCTTTGTGCAAAAACCACCTTGTCATTTACAACATGAGAGTCCAGCATGTGTAAAGAGTCCTTGATATGATACTAAATAGAATCTAGTCATGAGGCTCCAGTTCTGGACTGTGGGGTCATCCTATGACTTTTAAGTCCACTTTGACCTAAAGTGGGAGTACCTGTAAAGGTTCCATCATAGATAAAATCCGTCTGATTGAAATAATGCTTAGAATATTTTAAAACTGCATTAATACATTGTTATTGCAACAAAGTATAAAGTATTTATTCATTGAAAATTTTGTAAATGTAGAATATTTGAAATGAAAAAACATGGGTTAAGTCTGAGTAACATACATCAGTTACCAGCAGTGCCACTTGTAGGTTTTTCTGCAAAAGAGCAGCTATTTTTATGCCAAGCTGGATCATTAGAGCTATTTCCCTCTTGTTCTTACATCTCATCTCTCTCTCTCTTCCTAGTACGCTGGCTCGGCTCTACTTGGAGCAGACAGTTCTTTAGGGCCTACAATGTTATGCAGACATAGTCAGGACAAAGCTCAAAGAATTCTCAATGTGTAATGAGAGCATGATGATGTTTAAGTGACAATTATGGGGTGTTCAACTGCCACATGGGCAACATTACTGACTGAGATTGGGGAATCAAGATATGTGACTGAAACACCACAAACAGAGCCTTTAGGCTAGAGTAAGTTCACTTAGTATGGGAGGAGCATGGTTTGAAATTTCACCTTCCACAAGAAATGGCAATTTCTAAATGTAATCCTGCCTGATCCATCAACTCAGATTTGGTATTGGTGATTAGGAAGATTGTAACAATTTGCAGCACTGTGTAGAATATAGGCGATTTAAACACTTGAATAAAAGTTAGCGTAACCCAAATCAGTTACCAGTGGTTGCATTCTTGCTGATTTTTCAACAAAAATGCAACTGGCTTTATTTTTATGCCAATCTAGGACAAGTGAGATAATTTCTTCATGTTCTTACAGTGAAGATACTTTTTTGTACCTTTATATAATTCAAGACCATAAATGTTAAAATGACGTTAGCATAAAAAAACCCAACAAGGGTTGGCAAATCAAAAAGAAAATTTTTTTAATCCAACCCACCTAAAAGTTCATTTTCTTCCAAATCAAAGATATATATATTAATCCTAGAAAAACATTATAGATTCACAACGGATATTATTAGCTATTATTTATTACCAAACTTTACAGTACTGAAATTTAGTAAGCAAAAAAAAATTGTATAAATATATATGAGGTATGTACTTATTTTTGAACTACAACATTTAGATAGTCAATAACACACACACAAATATATATATATATATATATATACTTTTTTTTAAATGATTGCTGGATATTGATCATGTTGGTAGCTCATTGTCTACTAAGTCTACTTTATAGAAACCTGGTGTCTAATAAATCACAGACCGCTCAAAAGAATCACAAAATGGAAAAGACAACATGAAAAAATTGAATGATATCCAGCAACAAAATATCCACATATTCTTGTTCTGTTGATAGGGTTTAGAATATGCAAACTGCATCCCCTGCAAAATGTTTAAACCTCCCCAAAAATGAGTATCCAGTGTATGACATTAGATTGCATCCGGTGGTGAGACTCTGGTTCTGGAGCTGTAGAGAGTGTAGATAACTCCTTTCTTACCATTACTACTAGATCCTCTCTGACCTATAGTGGTCATACTAATTAGGGTTTCATCATTGGGTAAAATAGATCTGTTTGAAAATTATTTGTATAAGATAAGAATACTTTAAACCATAGAAGTTACTTTTATTATTCAATACAGCAGTAAAATCCTTCATCAAAACTCAGTAACAGCAGACTTTCAATGTACAAATTTTACCTTAATAGAACACTGCATTCCTGTATCATCTTGACCACTCTTGTTCAGTCTGTTTTATATAAGAAGATGATCTATATTCAATGAACCATTCAAGGTTGATGCCATTCCATGACACTTGGAATTAGTTGTCAGAGTCAACTCCAGGACTGGAATTGAGACTTAAAATTCCAACTTACACAAAATTTCATTTTTTCACCAAGTGAGTGAGGGAGATAAAATATCAAGATTATCATCACTAATTTTAGGCAGTATTTTTCTCGATTTGGGTTGTTTAGTTTATATAAAAACAACTCACTCAAGGTTATTATCTCTATGACAGTGAGGAAAGAGTGCGTCTTTCAAACAACAGTTATGATAAGATCTTGGTTAACCTTTTTTGTTACTTCTAATACACTCATGTATTACAAATAAAAACAACCAAAAACACCCCAAATATTTTATATTGATATATAATATAAATGTATGTATAAGACATATATATATATATATATATATATATATGATAACTTCCACATCTTGAGAGAGGATAGCCATTTTGACAACTCAAATATCCTGGCTTGAATTCTGCACAGGTTAATGGGATCTGCTAGTAGAATATTTAAAAAAAATATTCTTGTGTATTTTCACTCCTAGATTTAACTTGCACACTTTACCACAAACAACACGAACCTCGTTGGCTGGGGTTGTAGAATATATTGACTGCATCTCAGCAGAGGGGCAAGACTCCTCAAATGAGTGTACTGGGTATGACACCAAACAATGTGATGGTGAGGCTTTGTTAATGCTGGAACTTTGGGGAATGCAGAATACTCCTTCATTGCCATCATTTCCAGGTCTACTCTGGTCTGGAGTGGTAGCACCTGATAAAGAACTCTTTGACATTTAAATTAAGAGTAAACAAATGATTTATACTAAACTGAATTGATTTAAATAGAACTGTTTGATCATTTAACTGTGTGTAAACAAATGACTGTTTAATTGAGTCATTAGTGTTGAATAGCAATGCTTGAAAGTATTTAACTGTGCGCAAACAAATGATTCATAGTAAATAGAATTATTTGTATTAGTTTGTTTGGATTTTGTGGCATATCAACCTTTGGAGGTTATTTAATGCCAAATCCATTTTTATACAAAAACAGTTAAAAAAATTCAGTTTAGCATAAGTACACAGTTTAACTGTCAAAAACATTTCGATTTCAACCTATTCAGTTTAGTCAAACAGTTCTAATTCAAACAATTTAGTTTAGTATAAGTATAGTTTTTGTTTACACACAGTTAAATGTTAAAAGAGTTCTATGTCGAATAATTCAGCTTAGTGTAGAAACTGTTTCAATGTTGAAAAAAGTTCTATTTCAAAAAATTTAGTTTAGCATACGTATGCATGTTAGTTCTATTTGACTATCAGACGAGAGTAGACCTGGAAGCAATGGCAATGAAGGGGTACTCTGCATTCTCCAAAGCTCCAGCATCACTGGAACCTCACCATCAGAATGTTTAGTGTCATTCATTGGGGGCGGTCTTTCACCTCTACAGAGTCAGTGTATTCTCCAGCCCCAGCCAACGGCAATATTCATATTAGATAGAAATAAGTAAAACCATTTAACAGTGTGCAAAAAAATGTGCTCAGGCTCATTTAAAAATGTTATCTACAAAATGTGTTTAGAAATAATATACTTAATATCGCTGTATAAAAAGGATATAGTTAATATGTAATCAAACTAAACCAGATCAAACAAACAACACATGAAGTACCATGAGCGGTATTGAAAGTTTATAAGCTTCTTGATGTTATTATGGGATTTGACATAGATTATCCAGTCTTTGATAACAGATGACGATGATGGCACAATTTGTATGTCCAATTCTCAGAACTACCAGGCAGATTCACAGGTAAATCATACAAAGTACCCATTGGCACCAATTACTTGTTTTTCCTTCACTTTCTTTAACATTGATTTCCAAAGACTTCAAGTTTTCTTTGAGATAATCCTTATATGTTTATCTGAGTTTATATTCAGAACATTTTGCATTAGTGAGCTCAGTATAGAAGAGGCATTTAGGGGGTTTATAACCATCCATGTAGACAAGGCGTCTTGCCAAACTCAGTTGATTCTTGATCATCAAACATTCTATGCCCAAACAGCCAGATTTCTTCAAAATTTTAGTATCAAGTTAAAAATCCTGCCTGTGAATCTTAAGGATTTTTCTCAAACATTTCTGATGAAATCTTTCAAGTATCTTAATATGCCTCTGATATGCCAGTCACGTTTTTGAGGAGTTCAGTTTGTCGAGACACATGATAGGTAAACATTATTCTTTGTATGTTTAGTTATTCATCTATCTGAACAAACC
This sequence comes from Sepioteuthis lessoniana, assembly GCA_963585895.1. NCBI lineage: Eukaryota > Metazoa > Mollusca > Cephalopoda > Myopsida > Loliginidae > Sepioteuthis > Sepioteuthis lessoniana. Next base: position 7,411,977 of record OY757934.1, read on the forward strand.
CTTTTCTTCAACTTGCCAAATGCTGTACTCATTTGGCAAATTCTCTTAAGAATCTCAGTTAAACTTTTCATCCGAAGATATGACACTTTCCTAAGAGAGAAATATGTTTGCAACTCCTAACCTAGTTTCATTCACAAATATCTATTTTGCAAGGAGCTGGAGTATTAATTACTTCAGTTTTTTTTATCATTAAGAGTTTTCAGACTACTGTCTTCATCTTTATTGTTATTTTCACAATGTTTTGTCCGATATGTCCTCCGGCCTTCTTCAGGTGTTTGTCAAACTCTGGAACCTTCATATTGGAGGAAATATCATCCGAAACATTGTGGAAATAACAATAAAGATGAAGACAATAGTCCGAAAACCCTTCATGATAAAAATCATCAAGCTTCATCTCAGAAATTTCGACAACTTCAGTTTTCTTCAAACTTAATGCCAACCCAAATTTTACAAAAACAGGTGAGAACCTATCCATAATATCCTGAATACATTCTAATGGGTAAATCACAAAGTTGGCATTGTCAGCATATAACTGTTCTCTGTTGAGCGAGTTTAAGGTTTGGGATTTACAATTAAAGTGAGTAAGATTAAAGATTTGTTCAGATGTCTGAAATATTAAATTTACCCTTTTGTAACAGTGATAAAAGGCATAGATAAGGATTGTAGAAAAACATAAGGGAAGATGCCAATATTTAATCCTGCATGACTGCATTATCCACTACAGTTGCTTCTGAGTTTTCCACTGAACACCATCCTATACTTTAAATTTCAATGCCGTTCTTTGAACATTTTTATTGCTAGATTGAAGGACAGCCTAGCTTGCCCACAACTATAGAGCTTCTATATTCATTGCATTGAGAGCCTTGGTTAAGTTGACAAATAAATGATAGAGAGGCATATGGTATTCTACAGGCTTCACTTGGACCTGCCTTGAACAAATATATCTGCTGTACCCTCTGTCTGACCTGAAACCAGATTGAGTCTCAGGAAGGCTTTGAGGACAAATATCCTTCATCAAAGGATTGATTAAGGATTAAGTAAGGATGAGAGCACCTTTTTAACCAATTCAAGAAGGGATCCCTCCAAAGTTTCCTCACATAGACTTAGTTACTTTCCCCTTTATAAATGGATACTAATATCCCATCAATCCAATCTTGAGGTAGTGAAGCCCGTCTCCAGAAATTAGATATTACATTAAGAATAGCAGATGACAATGTTCCCACCAACTTTTTAAAGCTCTACTGATACACCCTTTAATCCAGGAACTTTTCCAGAGTTTATTTAATTCACTGCTGAAACAACTTCTTTGTGTGTAGATAGGTTATCCATGTAGGCTAGGATTTGTCTTTGAGAAAGTTTATGAATAACATCCAAATCAAACTCCAAAAGGTTAAAGAAAAAATATATGGATATATACATTCATATATATGTATACCTATAAATATATCACCATATATACATGAAGATCTATTCATATAAATACATACACACACACACACACACACACACACACATATATATATATATATATATATATATATATATGTGTGTGTGTGTGTGTGTGTGTGTGCATGTATGTGGTCTCATTGCAAATTAGTTTTAATACTCTTAAAATATTTTTTATTTTGACCCTCATTTAAAAAGAGTTTAAAGCAAAGAAAATAACATTAAAAATATTATATATAGATCTATATCTATCTATCTATACACACACATCCACACACTCATATATATCAGTGTGAGGATGTGTGTATAAAAATACATACAATATGTATAGAAAGGGGCAGAAGTAATAGAGTAGTCAACAACCACAGTAAAGAATTATTAGGGACCAAAAACAAATGAAAAGTGCTTTTTTATGTTGTATATGATATTATATTATAATATTGCATAACAGAAATTTTCCTCTTAAATTCTTTTAATATAATTTTCTTTAAAATTTATAGAAAGAATAACAAAAAGACAGCAAAAAACTACAAAAACCCAACAAAAGCCCGCCCCACTACAACCCCCCCCCCCGCCCCACAGCAATGGTTATTTTCAATTTTTTCTTTCAAAATTGAATGAATTATATTTATCACTGCAATGAAAAGTGAAAAATTTGAAACTGGAGATAAATTCTCATATTAATCTGCTTTTAATGATAGAAAAATTTAGAAGCAACTAATTCTTAATATATTCATCCATTTGAATAAAAAAAATTATAACAATATCTTAACAGTAAATTACTTGACTATGTACATGAAATTACTGCGGGAACTGTTAACTTTTTTTTATGCAAAATGCTTTAAGAATCTCTTTCTCTCTATATATATATATTACTAGTAATTCATGTATGTCTGTGTGTAAAATTATATCTTGAAAATAAATATTATTATGATCTAAGTTGTGATTGAAAAAAAGTAACCAAAATTAATAAGAAGAAAAAGGTTTTCTAGTTTAGAATGGCAAACATGTAATTGCAAAAGGAGTAATTTACGAAGCTTTTTGTTGAGGTGTGGTACAAGGCCATATGAATGGGGCACTGTGCCTATATAAATGTAAAGTGTTCTAGGTGTTTGTGCCTTCATTTTTAAAAGGCTGGGTTGGACTATCCCACTTTTTGTGCAAGGGATGGTCTGATACAGTAATCATGTTCTTTAATCTTCTGCTAATCTTTCAAATGTATTAACATTATTTATTATGAGGAGGAAACAAGGAGGAAATATCATATGTACAGAAAAAGGGGTATCCGTTTAATTAATAAATCAGTGCTCATATTCAAAAATTTGTTACATGACTGTTTAAGACAATGATGTAAAAAAAATAGAATCATAAAGAGAAATAATAAATTCAAAGGTGTAAGAAGGAAGGAAGGAAAAATGAAAATAAAAGAAAAGAACTGAAGAATGAGAGATAAGGAAATAGAAGAGAGAAAAAAAAGAAGAGGGAAGAAGAAGAAAGAAGACAACATATAATACATAATTAATTATTGTTAAATCAAAAAATCAAATCTATATCAATTGATATGTTTATTAATGAAAAATTCAAAAAGTAGAAAAATGTGGGAGAAAGGTAGAAGTTTTAAATGGATGTAATGAAAGAAAATATATAAAATATTTACAGGAGAAAAGCAAAAGGAAGAGAATTGACAAAGGGGCAGCAACTTGAAATATTCGTGTGAAAAAGGTAGTGAGTGAGAAATAAGTGTGTAAGGATTAATGCGGAAATTGTGAAAATATGTATGGAAATTAATTGATTAATTAAAGATGGAATGTATTGTAGATTAGTTTTCTCAGATACGGCAAAATACTGAAAAAGCTTGGTCGATTATCAAACATTTATTAACATAGATAAATTAAAAATCATATATATATATATATATATATATATATATATATAGCCGTCATTACTATTAATCTTAACGAGTGTTTATTTTCATCTTAATTTGGTCATTCAATAAACAAATGTAAATAGAGATTTGTTTAGAATTGGTTTATAGCAAAAATTATTTGAATCTTACAGAAATATTTGTTTTGAGGCTATTCAAAATGGTGGCAAATCACATAGAATGCTCCAGGTTTTAATAGATATCTGACATCAAATATTTGGTGGCTAAGAAGTAAAACTCATGTGAAATTTCTTGAAGAATGCGTGATGTGTATGAAGAAGTATTTTTTCAGTCAAAAACACGTTCTTAAATGGAGTAAACAAATCCAAGTCAAAAAGTCAGTCCATAGAAAAGAAACACACTGATTTTCCAGAAAAGAAAAAGTCTGGGATGCAGCAGTCAGTAAAGAAGGTCATGCTGGCAGTCTTATGGAGTATGAAAAGATCTATTACTATTGATTTCCTGGAAGAAATTCAACTGCCAACAGAGTTTCCTATTGCCAACTCCTTAGGCAATATTTCACCTAATTTATTGAATGACTCATATATTTACGTATCACTAGTACTAATTTATTCAGGTGTTTTAGATCTTTTTTTCTTAAATAGAATACCAAGAGTTAAGAACATCTAACATACAGACTACACTAAAGCTTACATCTTTTGTTTGTTTCTTTGTTTAATAAGATAAACCTTCATGGGTTATTTAATACAAAGCCATCCAAGTAGAAGGACAGTAGTGGTACTATTTAACCCATAACTGGAGAGATAATGGGGTTCTTGCCTTTCTCAAAGGTATTAGTCCAAAAGTGAATGTAATGCCATGACTGGAATTTGATTCTGTTTAATACAATGTCCAGTTCAGTATGTTAACCACAATGCAACAGGGACTCTGCCAGCTTAAATGTCTATGGGTTTTGACATATAAATAATCATGATTTAGCTTTGTGAATAAAGATTAAAGAGATGGTTCATGTTGATTTAACTTTATTAAATGATCTTTGTAGATGTTTTTTTTTTTTGAATAGCTGCAATACCATTTTGCCAATAACTAATTGGTAAAAGCAGCTGTGACAAAAAAACAGACTACCTTGAGGTGAAAAGAGGATGTGATCTTGATTATTTTGCAGACGGAATGACATTTTTATCACCAACAGGCAAAATGTCATGTCTGTCTTTTAGCGTTATATCATTGTAAGGATATTTTCTAATAGCTGTTTGTTAACCAATTCACTGTTAATGTATAGCAAACATTGCTAGGAAGCCTCAAAGTGGCGTAGTAGGGTTGCATAAAGGTTGTTTTACAAAATATCATAATTAAAAATGAGTGCCTTATTGTTTTCATGCTATGGTATTATGACATAGAATTGCTGATAAGATTATCATGTTTTTTTTTTATATGATTAATTCATTGACTTGTTTGAACATACCGACTATTTAGCTAATTTTCTGAAAATAATTCACCCACTCTACAAGAATTAAAAAATTATTTGCCAGTGAAAGGGTTAATTTTGACTGTTTTTTTGTTTTTTGTTTTAATTATAACTCAGGTCATTATCTCTATGACAGCAAGGAACATCACGAATAGAAACAATAAAGGAGTCTTTGTTGTTGTTTCCTGAACCAAGCTGTAATCTTAAAAAAACAAAACAAAACAAAAAGCAATCAAAATTTAAAAAATATTAATTAAAATTGATAATAATAATCAAATCTTTATCTAAAAAATAAAATAAATAAAAAAGCTATTAGCAACAGTATTATTTGGAAATTAATTTTTAAGCATTAAACAAGGTGAGTGAAGATCCTACAAAATTTTCTTTTGATATCAGAGGCTCGTTTTTATTTGAGTGGGTTTGTAAAACAAGTAAAACTGTTGCTGCGAACAAGCCAATTGAGCTATAAAAGAAATCACTTGACATTACAAAATTTACTGCACCATCCTTTTTCTAAAATGAGGATAGTGCAAATGTGACTGTCAATAGGGAGTGATACTGCTGAATAATTTTTAAGAGGGATTTCTTGATAACAGTCCTTTGAATGAAATATAGGCATAGTTTTCAACAAGATAGAGCCTCTGCTTGCATGACTCAAAGTAGCAGATATATACTATGACAAGCAGGACTGGATTAAGATCCTGTAGGTATTGCAAAGGCCCCAGTAATGTTTTCAAAGTGGGGGAAATTAAAGAAATATAAATTTTTGTTTTACAAGGTGAACAACAATTAAAATTCAAATATTTGCTTAGTGTAATTTTTTTGAAAAACATTTCTCCAAAACCAGTAAATTCTATATTATTGAGAACATTGTTTTCAAGTGTCATCTGAGCTCGTTTATTTAATTCAGTGTTTTCATAAGGTAGTATTAGGAGTTATGAGGCAGCTAAAACTAAAAATATTTCTCTGGAGTCATTTAGGTTGTAAAGATATAATAAATATTTATCTCCCTTAGAGAACTGGCATGTCCATTAGGGAGCCCCATAGGGTATCACATGACAGTTCAGAAATCTCTTCTTGACTTCTTTTTGTCTGTGGTCTTCAACCAGTAGAAATATTGCCTCTGACTCTGCGTGGCAACTATAAAGCCATATGGTCATCTTAACTATACTTTTTAAGTAAACCTTTTCTAATTTTTAACCATTTCCATACACTGCTTGTTCATGGAACAACATGAATATAAGTCTAGCTGTTGGCACCTTTATGTAGTTTTCCTTTGTAATACCACCTGCATGTATAGGTTGTTTTTTGTTTAATGGCATATCAACCTTCATTGGTTATTTAATGCCAAAGCCATTGCTGTAGAACAGCAGTGACACTATTTAGCACATAGCTGAGGTGGGATAGAGGGAGTTTAATACCTTTCACAAGGGTATTAGTCTGAAAGTGAATGGTGATAGCACAACTGGAGTAGACTTTTACCATTATACCATAGAGTCTCCCCTTTTGTATGTATATTGTGCCTATTAAACATTTAATATTCTTATATGCATAATAGGATTTATTCTGTATTTTCTTCTGTCTTCTTCAGTGTTAGTATAAATATAGATCCTTGGAGAGTGGGGACTTGATAAAATATGTTCTCTACCACCAAACTTATAATGGGGGAGTCCTCGTGGTGTAATGGTTAAAGCGATGAACTGCGGAATCGTAGTACGCGAGTTCGTACTCCAGTCGCGCTATTATGTTCACTTTCGGGCAAATACCCTTGGGAAAGGTATGAACCCCCTTATTCTCCCTCTAGCTATGGGTAAATAGTAGGACGGACTAGGTTCTTCAGCCTTGGTGAGGCAACTAGTCTAGGAGAAGGAAAACTCTGAATTCAAACCTGTTAAACTCCGCTTAAAAATTGACCTTGTGTCATATCCTGCCCGAGCGGAGGGGTTGGGTAAATAGTACCACCAAACTTATAATGATGAGTCTCTCTCTTAAAACTGCAAAACATTCCTGGTTATTTAATGCCAAATCTTGTTGATACATATATAGTAAATATATATGATTTGTAAACACATTTTGTTGATAACATTTTTAAATGAGTTTTTTTTTTCACACAGTTAAATGGTTTCAAGTATCTATATACGAATAATTCTATTTACGATCAATCATTTGGTTTGATTTTATGGCATATCAACCATTGTACGTTATTTAATGCCAAATACACTTTTATATGGGGTGTTCTTATGGTGTAATGGTTAAAGCACTTGACCACGGAATCGTAGTAAGAGAGTTCTAACTCTAGTTGCACTATTATTTTCACTTTCGGGCAAATACCCTTAGGAAAGGTATGAACCCCCTTATCCTCCCAGCTATAGGTTAAATAGTACCATTACTGTTCTTCAAGAAGAATGGCTTTGGTATTAAATAACCTAAGAAGGTTGATATGCCATAAAACAAAGAAACCAAACCAAACCATTTTTATACTATTTCAAACAATTCAGTTTAGCATAAGTACACTGTTTAGTTCTATTTGACTGATAGATAGGACCCTATCAGGCGCTACCACACTGGGTCAGAGTGGAACTGGGAGTGATGGCAATAAAGGTGTACTCTGTATTCCCCAAAGCTCTAGCATTACTGGAGCCTCACCATCAGAATGTTTAGTGTCATATCCACGACATTCGTTGGAGGAGTCATACTCCTCTGCAGCCCCAGTCGACTGAGCTCTAAACACATTAATATAAAATCTAAGAATAGTATAACAACTATCATCATCTTTCACATAACCAAAGTGAAATTAATTCATATGAAAAATGATAATTCTATAGCAATGTTTCCAACAGGGTCCATACCACCGCCATTGGCCTAATGAGTAGAGTGTTTGCCAATGGTCCAGGAGACTGGGGTTCAATCCCAGGTCAAGTCATACCAAAGACTCAAAATATGCTACCTTGCTTTACACTCAGCATTATAAGGTAAGGATCAAGGATAAAGTGGAGAAATCCAGGGAATGGAGGAGCACCCTCCCCTGCACCTCGGTGTGGTAGCTATTGAAAAAGGAGCCTTTGAGTCACCCACAACTAAGGTCGCCAACTTTACTTTTACAAGTTAAATTATGAACTAGGAACATCAATAGATCTAATGAAAGAAAATGGTTTCACACTAAAAAAAGCAAAAAGCAGACAATACTCAACATCAACTATTACTGATCTACACAACACAGATGATCTAGCATTTCTTGAATTTCTGTTGCATAACCTGGAACAGGCAGCAAGAGGCATTGGTCTCAATGTAAACTTAGATAAAACAGATTTCATGAGATTTAACTTACAGGATGCTATCTCCACATTAAATGGCAAACCTCTAAAATTAGTCAACCAGTTCACATACTTTAGTAGCAAATGATGTTAACATATGCAGAAATAAAGTATGGGCTACTATTGACAGATTAACAACCATATGAACATCTGAGCTCTCTGATAAAATAGGAATTCTTCAAAGTTGTAGATATTTTAATACATCTTTATGGTTGCACAACTTGGACTTTGATAGAATGCCAGAAGAAAAAGCTAGATGGGAATTATATAAGAAAGCTGTAAGCTATTTGGAAAAAATCCTGGAAGCAACACCCTATAAAACAGCAGCTGTAAGGCTACATACACCCCATCTTACAAACCATTGAAATAAGACAAGCAAAATATGCAGAGCATTTCCGAAGAAGTGATGACAAACTTGTAAACAATGTTTTCCTATGGACTCCTCCATAAAAATTATATTCATCAACTCTGGGTGGACTTACCAAGTGCAATGGCTAATAGGGATGGATAGTAAGAGAGTCAAGGGAATCTGTACTGTTAGAATGCATTGATAAAGATAAGAGATCCAAATGTTTTGGGGAGCCATTTGTGAAAAAAAGGTTGAGAAATACTGGTTTAATTATTCGTGTGCCACTTATGAGCTGTGTACTTGTGCAATCTTGGATTGATTGATTGATTTTAATACCATGTCAACCTGTCTAGGGTTATTTCATGCATAGAGGTCAGGGAATCAGGCTCATTGTATATTCATATTTACATTTTTGTCTAGTTGCTTCTTAAGTTTATTTTCCACACAGTCTTATTGAATACAAATAATTTTTAAACAGATCTATTTGACTCACAGATGGGATCCAAATAAATACTACCACTCCAAGTCAAAGTGGACCTGGGAATAATGGCAATGAAAGGGTACTTTAGACTCCACAGAACAGGAGCCTCATCATGAGATGCAAGTTTGTGTCATTCCCAAGGGTCTTTCTCCTCAGCAGGGGATATGGCAATTTAATCTTGGAGGAATTTCTATATTTGGTCACATTAGTTACCATTAAATTCAAAAATCATTTAGAATACAATGAGCCATTTTTAAAACAAATACTTTAGAATAACTATAATTTGATTCTGCATTCAAAACGATATAACTTCTCGCATAGCAGTGGAGGCCCTAGGTTGCAGCTCCTAAAGACCCTGGTTAAATCTAATACTGACATCAAGTGTTCTCTGGATATCCTTTTCCTGGTTTGGTGACAATGCAGAGTCCATTCTTTCTCATGAGGTTTCAGCACCAAATATCTACTGAAAAACCAAAACTTGACCCTTAAAACACTCCAATGCTCATGCTCCCCAACTACTTTGGACACCTGGCTGAAAAATAGCTGAAAATATAAAATGTTATATAACAATCTACCAGTAAGGCTGTTAAAATAACAGAAAGAACTTTTTATAGGCAATAGTGATGAAGAAATGGAAATTCTATAGCTAGAATTCAGGTTGCCCAGATATAATTACTTCTAGCTAGTGACAAAAATGTCAGCTGAATGTGTAAGGCCATGGTTCAGATGTAAGGATACATCTGATTGGCTATATAGTTGCTAGGCAACAGCTATGTAAAAAGAGGGATTAACAGGCTAGAATTCAGGCTGCCCAAGTATATGTAATTCTCTATAGTAGCACAAATACGGGCCACTTGAGTCCTAAGGACTAATGATATATGAAACTGAATTGTATATGTTTATGTATGAAGAACACTCTGAACTCAAAAATGACGTTCTCCAATGTATCCCTTCCCATGGACATGTCAGTGTTGTTTATACTGTTTTCAGAGTTTTTCACACCAGTGTTATTATATGGTCTTCTACTGGAGTTCAAGTGACAGCAAGTTTCCTTAAGTCGCAAAGATTCTTCTCAGTATTCTTCCTGATTTTAATATTACTGTAATTTGGATGGTCTCCACTCATCCTCTTATTTCCAAGTCCTCCAGTCTCTTTAATAATCCTTTGGTGACTGTATCAAGCACACTGATTACAACTGGTTTTATCATCACTTTCATGTTCCATTGTCTTTTCAGTTCTCTAGCAAGGTCTTGGTATTTCTCTCTCTTTTTGCTTTTTTTCAATTTTACTCAGTGGTCTGCTGGGACAGCTGAGTCCACTATTCAGCAGGTTATCATTTTTTTGTTGATCTGGTCATTGGGCTGAGATTAGGTGATCTATTTGTATCTCAAAATCCCAGAGAACTTAGTGTCTCAATCTTCAAGACAGATAATGGGTTGTACATATACCATTTGTTTGTATGGTCATATTCAAATTTCTTGCACAATTCACATTGGATCAACTTCCCCACCCAGTCATATTTTATTTATTTAGTTAGTTTTTTTTTCTTTTATGTTAATATTTTATTTTGCTTATATATGAAGAACACTCCAAATTTTATTTCTTTTTATGTATTTCATTATCTACTTTAATTATTTTACTCCATTGAGAATTTTTCACACCAACATTAGTCGATGGTCTTTACCACAGATACATGGAGCCCAATAATAGCATTAGATAGAACAACTTTTTAGCCATAAAAGGCTTCATTTCCACAGTCAAAAGAAAAAAAAACATAAAATTCTCTGGGACTTTAAGATACTAACAGATCACACAATCCTAGACAATGCTGATTACCAAGAAGAGAAGAACTTGTCAAAAAAAGAATTTTGCTACTCCAATAGACAATTGAGTGAAAATAAAAGAAAATAAAAAAAATAGAAAAATACTAGGATTTTGCCTGAAAGCTGAAAAAACTGTGGAACTCAATACTAATTGTAGTTAGTGCTCTTGAAGTGCCCCCCCCCCCGATGCCTGGAAAAAAGACTAGAGGAATTGGAGATAAGAGAAAGCATGTAGACCACAGCACTGTTAAAATCAACTAGAATTACTTAGAATAGTCCAGAGGACATGTAGAAATTTGCTATCATTCAGACTTCAGTAAAATAAAAAAAGTATCAGTTAAAATTTCCATGAAAAACTTGCAATGAGTAAAATAAGAATAATTTATTTGCGCACAGTTTAAATTAAGTTGGCCGACCATAATTGAGGATGAGCTGAAGGCTCCCTTTTAAATAGCAACTACACCAAGGTGTAGAGGAGGGTGCAACTCTTTTTCCTGGATTGCTCCACTTACCTATTATTTGTAACTTATAATGCTGTGTTAAGCAAGGAGGCATCAAGTACCATGTTTTAAGTCTTGATTGAACCCTGGTCTCCTGGACCATTAGCAAACACTTTAAACATTATGCTAATAGGCCAGTTATTTTTTGAATTATTCCTAACGAATATAATAATTTTCAAATATTTATTTTTACACATAGATGGGATCCTATTAGGTATATTAAGTTACTAGTGTGAATGGAAAATAAGTATCAAGTCAGTAAAAAAAGGGTTTTATTCTAAATGAAGTTGTGTGACCAAATTTTGATATTCTAAACATGTCAATGAAGTTCATATGTCAAATACAATGTGATCACATTTAAAAAAAATTATTTCTAACTTTCAACAACAGCTGAAATGTAGTAAATCAACATATCTGGGAAGAACAGATAATAAATGAAAAAATGAAATGGAGAAAAGGAACATAAACAAGAAAAAACAAACAAATAAAAAACAGATTGACAAAAATTATGAAGGCAAACTTTAAATGTTTGTCAGTAGATTAAAAAAAAAGGAGAAATTTATTTTTTTTAAAAATCAAATTTAATTAGCATCAGAAATGCATTTTGGAAAGAAATGAAAAAAAATTGAATTCAGACTTTTCCCATCATACAGATATGTATGTGCACATAGATAAAATTATTTGTGGATGGTTGGGTTTTATGCTATATAAACCATTGCTAAATCCTGTTTATGCACACACACACACACACATATATATATATATATATATATATATATATAGTAAGTCGGCTTACTGTAGTTGAGGGCAACCCAAAGGCTACCTTTTCAATAGCTACTACACCGAGGTAAAGAGGAGAACACTACTCCACTTACCCTTGATCGGTACCTTATAATGCTGAGTATTAAGCCTGGAGGAATCAATTACCATGTTTTGAATCTTTAGCATGACTTGACCTGGGATTGAACCCCAGTCTTTTGGACTATTGGCAAACATTCTACCACTGTACCAATGAGCTGGAATATATATACCTATATATATACATATATGATTTGTAAGTGAATAATTTAAAAGTAATTTTGAATACGTTTGAGTTAATTTGTTTGCACACAATTAAGTTTTGCAACTGCTTGTACACAGTTAAGTGGTTTCAAGTATTGCTATCAAACACTAATGATTCTATTGAATATTAATCACTTGTTTGCACAGTGAAGTGGTTACAAGCATTGCTCAATCTAATAATATTATTTGTAAACAGCTAAATGGTTTCAAGTTTTGTTATGTAATACTAACAATTCAATTTAACATCAGTCATTAGAATTAATCATTTGCACGCACACACTTAAATGGCTATAAGTATTGCTATCTAATACTGATAGTTTCATTTGCAATCAAATGGTTTCAAGCATTGCTATATAACACTAATATTTCTATTTAACATCAGTCATTTGTTTGCACACAATTAAAAGGTAAAACAGTTCTATTTGATCCATAGATGAGACCGTAACAAGTTATACTACTCCAGGTCAGAGTGTACCGAACAGTAATAGCAATGAAGGGGTACTCCACATTCCCCAGAATTTCAAGACTGGAGCCCCACCATCAGATAGTTTGGTGTCATATCCAGGACACTTGGTGGAGGATCTTGCCCCACTGCAGAGATGCTGTTGGTGTATTTTACACTCCCAGCTGACAGGGTTGGTTATTTGTAGAGGTCTGGGTGTGTATATATATATATATATATATATATAAAGAGAGAGTGAGGTGATACACGTACATACATATATAGAACGAGAGAAAGATTTGTGAGTATATATTACTGAACTGTTTGCTGCTCATCTATCATTTACAACAGGAGAACCTTCATAATATTATAGGATAATGAAAGAATTTTAAAATAGAAAAGTGTCAAAGTGTTTGATACTGCTACAGCAGACCAGATTTAAAAATTAAAAATATCATATTAGGAATTCTTAAAGTCTGTCAGTATATATATATATATATATATATATATATATATATATATATAAAGCTCTCCTGTTTTAGCCAAAAGTGGTGAAAAGTTTAGTTTAAAATGTGAAATTAGCAGAGTTTATGCTATCCTTATATATATATATATATAAAAAAACCAAAAAGTTGCCTACTATAGTTTCTATACACGCACACACATATATATATATATATATATACACACACACACATGCACATACATACATATGGTATTTTCAAATATAAAATGGATAACAGCTCTGTACAGACACAGGATGTAGTCTAGAAGACCTTCTGGAAACAATAGAAGATAGGGATGAATGGCAAGAGAGAGTCAGGGAAATCCATGCTAGCAACATGGATTGATGATGATGACATTTATATATATATTCCAGGACAAAAATATAAGACCACCTTAAAAAATGAAGAAAAATGTATTGTTTATAATTTTTAAATCATAAAAATCAGATACATGAAATAAAAGGTTAAGAGACATTTAAATTTAAAATAAGAAATTTAATTTCATTTTTTATATGTATATTAGCATTTATGTTAAATTTAAAAACATTTTTGAAAAAGATATAACACCATCAATAAAAACTAAAGAAAAAAAGGACTTGATTTAATTGAAAAAGTTATTATATGTAGTCTATATCCTATAAACGCTATCAAAACTAATACTTAAAATACTAAAAACAAATGGCTAAAGGAACTACATTATCTGAATTTGAGAAAGACAAGATTACAGCTCTGAAAAGAGTCAGAAATTTCAAAGGTCTTAGGACACAGTAAAATTGTTATCTGCAATTACCTGAAAAGTCCAAATAAGTATGGAACAAGAAAACCGACTGGCAGGCCAGAAAAATTATCACTACAATTCAAGAGATTTGCTTGCTAAGTAAAAAAGAAAAGTTTGTCACCATCAGAAATATTGAAATCTCTCGTGAATGCTCCTTGCAGTACCAAAACAATTAGAAGGCATTTAAATAAAGAAAAAATTAAGCATAAGAAAAGAATTCATTGTCCAAGATTAACTATGAAGCTCAAAGAGAAACAACTGGAATATGCTTGTCAATATTAAACCAGGATTGCTAAAGAATGGTGAAAAGTTGTTTCCTTGGATGAAAAGAAATTCAATTTAGATGGTCCAGATGGCTTTCAGATGTACTGTCACACAAAAAATTTTCTAGAAGAGAATTACTCAACAAGGCATAGTGGAGGAGGATTTCTCATGATCTGAGTGGGGTGCCTTCTCATCTTCAGGAAAACTTAAACTACAATTTCTCAGTGGCAGACAAAAAGTAGCAGATTATGTGAAGATGCTAAATGATTTATCTCTCGTACAAGAAGGGCATCATCTCTGTGGAGAAGAATGGATTTTTCAGCAAGACTATGCTGCTATCCACAATGCATCAGTAACAAAGAAGTACTTGCTTGAACAAAGAATAAGACTTCTTGACCACCCAGCACGCTCTCCAGACTTCAATCCTATAGAAATTTGTAGAGATTGATTGTTGCAAAAATTTATGAAGGAGGTCTATAGTACTCAGCAATTTTTGAACTCAAAAACCCAATCTTAGACACATGGAAAAAATACCTTCAGTTCAACTTCAGAAACTAGTTGATAGTATGCTTAGCCAAATTTTTGAAAAGCTAACGGCAGATCTACACAAAATCAAATAAAAAATTTGCCTTTATATTCTATAGTTCTGCTTATTGTTTTATATTAATGTCAAAACAAAATTTTTAAATTAAGCATAAATGTTAATACATATAAAAAATGAATTGAAATTTCTTCATATTTGAAATTTAATTGTCTTTATGCTTTATCTTTCATAATCTAAAAATTGTAAACAATATATTTTTCTTTATTTTCGAGGGTAGTCTTATATTTTTGTCCAGGGATGTGTATATATATATATATATATATATATGCCTTCTTGTTGTAGTCAACAAATGAATTCCCAACAATTCAGTCTAAGATATAGACTGCTTATACAGGGGATTTGTTTAATAGTGCTGAAGGCTTGTGTAAGACCAACCGCACTTTTTGAATGAGCTGAAAACAAAAAAATGGAGAACCAGCGTACAACAAATTCTCTGAATTAATGCTGGTAATTAATTGAACTAATCATTAACTAGAAGGGACACACAATATTGCCATGGGAAAGCAATAATGAAACATAACACTATAATAATAAATGTGTTTATATATATATATATATATATATATATATATATATATATATATATACACACACACAATGTTTCCTTTCATCACCAGGCATATATAGGGGTACTTTATTATTGGGTTGCTTATTAAGTCAAGTCCTTGCAGTATCTATTATATAGTAACACTAAATAAACAAAAGGAAAGATAAGATAAACTTGTTTATACATAAAGAAACATTTAATGTATACATAATATACATATAAAAAGTATTGAAAAGAATATACAAGAGTGAATCCCAATTGATAAAGTATGTACATATTGTTCTGAGAAGAAGCAATATGTGAAAGATGGAAAAAAATCTTACGTGATAATTATAGAGCATCAAGTTACCATAAAAGGAGCAAAGACAAAAGAGAATAAAAATGGAATTCTGGGACTCTCATTCTTGTCCCAGATTTGATTTTGAACGAGTGAAAAACAAGGGAGAAAACTGTACTGGTTTGTTTAAGATCTGAATATTTTCCAAGTTGGGATACTCAAAGTATTTATTATAAATTGGATCCTAGTAATTGAATCAACTTGAAATCAATGTCACTTTCACCACTGAAAATATCTGGGGATACTTTATCATAGAAACATTTATGCTAAAATGCCCCATTTTACCAATAATTTCCTTATAGACAGACAAACAGATTTTACATTAAAATAGATATTACTTTTTTGAGAAATCTGAATTTCTCTTCCATATCTCTACTTGTGGGTGGAGAGAAAGAGAGTGAGAGGAAAATGTTTGTGAATGTGTAAGAAGAGATAGGATCACAAAATATTTTTATTTAAAAAACTGTCCATGTCACATGATGCCAGGTAGCTCTTGGCATTTCTATAGAATCTACCAATATCAATAGGATTTGGTAATTAACCTGAGAAAGTCACGAATTTCTCTCTTCCTTTTCTTTTGGCACCATACAGTGCAGGAAATACACCTGCCGAATATAAGTTTCACTTCTGAGGGAGTCATTTTGTGAATCCAGTTGAACACTCCTCTTTGCCATGCAAACACAAAAATGGTGTCAGGAATGCATCAAAATATGATTATGACTGTTTCTTTTTAAAATAAAAATAGTAATAGAAAAATTGGAAGTGTGCCACCCTCAAATGACATGTCTATATGTTTCCATGCAGTTATACACATTAAAAGAAACTAACATAAAAGTTAGTATTACTTGTTATTCAGTTGATTTTGGTTGGTTGTTTGTTTGGGTTTTATGGCATATCAACTGTTATTCAGTTGACAAAGTTTATCAACATGTATTAAAACAAGAACTACTATATAAACTCATTCTAATTTTTACCCACATAAAAGTTTTTTCATCATCGAATAGATCCCCTAACCTGGGCTATATTAACCAATAAGTATAGTAAGCCATTAGAGGCCCAGTGAAGCTTGTTTCAAGTGTAATTCAGATATTTTATTAGATAATATATTCAAAACTATAAGTGTAACAAGTATGTAGCTTGAAGTATAGGGTCCCTGTTAAATAACTATAGGGTCCCTAGTAGTCTTCAACAGATGGGCCATGAAAATTTGAGGCTCACTGATGCGTGTAGTCTATGGCCCCCAAGTAAGTAAATCCTGCCCCTAATTTTTGGTTATGCTAGTCTACAAAAATATTTTTGCCACATCCAATAACATGAAGGAAAAACACTCAATCACTTATTTATATTTTCAAAACTACTGTAATATAATCAAAATCAATGTAATACTGTAGATAAACAATATAGTCTAGACTAGTGATTCTCAATGTAGGCCCTAAGGCCTACATGCAGGTCTGATTTTTAAGTTGGTAGGATTTTCTGCAGCAAATAACGTATTTACAAAGAAACATAATTTATTGCAGATTGAAAAGAGAGGAGACACGCCTGAAGCTGAACGAGTTAGAATTTATATTTTCCACTTAATAATGATTGTAAATAAAATGTATTTCTTCTAAGATGAAATTTCTATTTGTGCTTATGTGGGCCTGGAATTTTTTTTACACTAAAATTTCAACTCATTCTGATAAATAACCAATTCAACTTGTGAAAAATATATAAAATCTGTAATATGATAAGGTAGTAAGAAATCTGTATGTCAATGGAATATAGTGATATATGTTTTGTATAACACTTTTTGGATCTATATAGCTATATCCCAGTGACAAGCAGAGCAAGATAACTGGGGACTATGCAAACTGCAGTACTTTTTATTAAACTTTTCTCAACAAAAGAGAACTAAAAGTCAGCAGAAATTTTATGCTGGATTTTCTCTCTCCAGTTTTGATTTTTGAGTTGACTTCTCCAAGAAGGGTTACTTTCACCACAGCTTTGTCATTTGACTGGAGTCCATTCTACCCAACAATATATACTCATGTGGAGTCGATAAATATGCATATAAGTAAATCAGAATATGATCTCATATATATATATATATATATAAAACAAACTTTTTTTTCAAACAAAAGTGTTTTATAAGCATATATCACTATACTTCATTGACAAATGGATGTCTAACAACCTTATCAGCTCAAGCATTTATTCACAGCCAATTATAAATTTTCATTTTGTAAAAACTGTATTGCATTTTTTATAAGAAAAAAATTCATCAACATAGAAATTTTTAATTTTGTGTTTAAAACTGTTTTATTTGCCTACAAGTCAACTAATATTTCCAACAGAATATCTAATAAATGTAATGTGTACATAAATGTGTTAAAATATTCTAATAATTTAAATGATTCTGAAATATTTAAATATAAGGAATTAAGGTACAAAGTTGAGCAAATATTCCCTATTTGTCATATCACCAAAGTAAATATACAAATTATTGTTTGCAACAGAAAATGATTGGTTGCTTTTACCAGTCATATATAATTTCATAATAATAAAAATAATAATAATAATATAACAAGCAAAATATCATACTAGAAGACTTGAACATGGCTAAAATAGGGAAATATGGATCTTTTCTGATAGCAGCAAAAAATAACACAAGGACCAACTACATCAAAGTAAAAATAGATAAGACATAAGAAAATAGCAAATTTAGGTTATTTAGTGATAGAGATGAAATGATCAATCACATAAGTGAATGCAGTAAATTAGTGCAAAAAGAGTATGAAATTAGACGTGACTGGGTGGGGAAGGTCATCCACTAGGAATTATGCAAGAAATTTAAATTTCTGGACAATGAAATACACAAAGTTCTCTGGGATTTTGAGATACAAACAGATCACCTAATCCCAGCAAAATGACCAGATCTAGTGATACTCAACAGAAAAAAAAAAAAAAAAGAAGAGAACCTGCTGAATAGTGGACTTTGTTTCCTGGCAGATCACAGAGTAAAATCAAAAGAAAGAGAAGAGAGAGACAAATATCTCGACCTTACAAGAGAACTAAAAAAAACTATGAAGCATGAAGGTGACAGTAATATCAATAGTAATTGGCATACTTGGAACAATTCCCAAAGGCTTGCTAAAGGGAGTGGAAGACATGGAAATAACAGGATGAGTGTAGACCATCCAAACTCCTGCATTATTGAGATCAGCCAGAATTCTGAGAAGAGTCCAGGAGACTTATTGTCACTCAAACTCCAGTGAAAAACTATCAGCAAATGCTGGTGTGAAAGACTCTCAAAGGAGTAAAATAATAATTTGTAAACAAGTGTACTTTTAAGTAATTATTTTTAATATAAATGATTTGCATACAGTCTTAGACATTACTAAATAAAAGTAATCCTTTACTAACATTTATTTGATCTATAGATGAGACATGAACAGGTAGTATGGGTCAGAGTGGACCTGAGGGTAATGATAACAAAGGTGTCTCTCCACATTCTTTCAAACTTCAGAAGTGCAACTAACAACAGATGCAGTTTGGCCTATCTAATGCTAAAGATTTTCCAAAAGATCCCTTTGACCTAGAGATGAGACCCAAATAAAAACTACTACTCTAGGTCTAAGTGGACCTTAGAGTAATAGCAATGAAGAGGTATGCTATACTCCTCAGACCTCCAGAACTGGAGTCTTACTATCAGATGGAGTTTAGTGTCATACTCAGAACACTCAATGCAAAATGAAGAATCTCTTAAAGCATATACAGTAAGGACGGCTCAATTTAGTTTCCAGGTTATAACCAGTTTTATAGCAAAAAAGAGTGGCTTCATATTCTCCCAGAATTCCAGAACAGGAAACTCACCACCAAATGCAGTTTAGAGTTATCATGAGGACACCCCACTTTTTTTAGGTCTTACTCTTCTGCAGGAGATACAGTCTGTGTATCTTAAGTCTTGCACAAGGAATTCTTCCATTTTACAAAAGACACACACTCATAAGATTCTCATAAGACAAGTAGACTCAATCTGTCCATGGCACTCAACTGATGAGCTCAGACATCTACAGTCATTAAAATATTAAATTAGCATTGTTTCTTATTGAGCTGACAAAGTTTATACAGGGATATGATTGCATTACAAATAAGACTGTTCCTTTGTCAGTTGGTTATTTGAAGGGATGTTTCAGAATCCTTAAGGGGGGCCAGAAAAGAACCCAAAAAACAAAAATGTTCTTAATCTCATCTCATTCTAACTAAACCTTTTCAAGATGTATAAATAGCCAAAAACATTTATTTGTTTACAACAAAATCCAATAATACTGATTGTCCCTAGAAAATCTTTATCAGCTATTTTGGATAGAAATAGAATATTTATTCTCTTTTTATGAATGAATAGAAAAATTTATTTTGTGTGAGTATCTTTTTCTTTCAATCAAGTTTGCCTGAATAGAAGTTAAAATGGAAAAGTTTCCACAAATTAACATTTTCAGTTTTTTGAAATCAATTGGTTGATTTTAATGACATGTCAAACCATCTTGAGTTATTTTATGCCTAGAGGTTAGAGTTGGTTGAGTTTTATGGCAAATCAACCATAGTGGGTAATTTAATGCCGAATCCTCTTTATACATATATATTTAATATATATGATTTGTAAATACATTTTGTAGATAACATTTTTAAACAAGCCTAAGCTCATTCTTTTTGCACACAGTTAAATGGTTTCAAGTATTTCTATTTACTACCAATCATTTGGCAGCACACAGCTAAATGGCCTTAAGTATTGTTATATAACAGTCACAATTTGACATCAGTCATTTACTTGCACACATAGTTTGTAGGAAATTTCATTTTTAAATGAGTTAGAACTAATTTGTTTGGACACTAGTATTGCTATGGTTACTATACAGTTTTATTTATTGCTATCTAACACTAATAATTCTATTCAACACTACTGATTCATTTACACACAATCAAATGGTTCCAAGTATTGCTATGTTATTCCAATATAACTGTGCAACAGTCAAAGAGTTTCAAGTATTGCTATTTAATATGAATAATTCTCTTCAACATTACTCATTTGTTTTGCACACAGTTAAATGGTTCCAAGTATTGCTATGTATCACTAATAATTCAATTAAACATCAGTCATTTAGTTTAAACACCATTAAAGGATCAAACAGTTCTATTTCTAACAATTCAATTTAGCATGTCATTTGTTTGTACACTGTTCAAATGTCAAATAGTTCTATTTGACCCATAGATAGGACCCTATCAGATGCTACCACTCTGAATCAGTGGACCTGGGAGTGATGGCATTGAAGAGGTACTTCACATTGTCCAAAGCTCCAAGACTGGAACTTTATCATGAGATGGTTTTGTGCCATTTCCAGGACACTCATTGGAGTCAGGGGTATCTTTATCCCTCTGCTGAGATGCAGTTGGCGTATTCTACAGTCCAAGTCAACTGGCCTACAGAGGTTAGGAGTTCTTACTCATATTTACATTTTTTGTGTTTTTGTTTTTTAAAGGTTCCTTTTTTTTCACATAGTTATGTGATGTCAAATATTACTGATACAAATAATTTGCATGCACTTGGATGGTTTCAAGTAATTAATAATAATAATCCTTTATAAATAATTGAACATTTTTATTTGACCCATAAATGGGACACTGACAGGTACTACAACTCAAGGTCAGAAGGGATCAAGGAGTAATGGTAATGAAGGAGTACTCCACACTCCCCAGATCTCTAGAAGTGGAGTCTCACCATCAGATGCAGTTTAGGGGAATATAATCTATCTTATAATTGTTATCTATTGTAAATACTTTACACACTAACCCATGTATTCACAATCACACTCAATTCCACCATCTATTAACATAGAGTCTCTTTGTTGGGCATAAGTTAATTATAACAGACAGCTTACAAATTAAATTTAAATTTGACTTACCTTAAAACCTGTAAAATTTAGAGATAAATTCAATCTTGAAAGGGTTAAGTAATCTCAACAAACATTTCCCTACTTAACACGGACCAATAGTCAATCAAATGGACAGATTAATTTGATTAGAGATTCTGTCATGAAGTAAGCAATAGATGAATACAGTGTTTTACATACACCTTTTGCTCATCTACAAAGTCATGGCTAGGAACAGAACAAATTAATTTAGGAAAGTAGAAAAGAATTTCAAATAAATGGTGAAAGCAATAAATTTCACTTTGATATAATAGCATGGAATACAAAAAATGACTAGAATAACGAAAGTTGTTTCTTAAATGGTGATTAACATAGTGCTGTTTTGCAATCCTCATGAGTTGCATCTGTTGGACACGTTCCAGTATTAAGAGAGAATCTTACCTGGAAGTTTAAATTTGGCCCCAGTGTTATCATCACGTGGTGAATGAAGAGGCCTAATAAATCCCTTCTTCAGTTATATCATCTTGTTGGACTTTATTTGCATTTTACCCTATAATTTGTCTAAAAGTTGAAAAGTAAATCACTTGATTAGGGTTTCAGAGATATAAATGCATCAGATGAATTTCTGATAATTTTCTGAATGTAGATCCAAATTAAAAAAACAAGAAAAAATATCATATTAATTATTTCTTAGTTATATATAACACAACTTGCAAGAATTTATATGCATTATTAACATGGGCTATTTCGAGGCAAATCTTACACAGCTCAACTCTGATGAGATATAATGATTATTGAAATAAAAAAAATTAATCAGTATTTAATCTTATAACTTCTTTAATAGAGACATCATTTTTTAAATAATGACTTCATTTAAAAATTTTTTTATATCAATAACTTAATTTCATAACTTCTTTAATAGAGACATCATTAATGAATAAGATGCTAATTAAGATTGAATAATAATTTTTTAAATCAGTAACTTTATTTTATGCTGAAAATATAGGAAAGAAGAATTTGATACTAAATGAATATTATTGACAAAATCTACAGGTGTCTTCATTGCTTCGTGATAGGCTCGTTACATTCACACCCTCGGTTGCTTTGCAAAGGACTTACAACCTCAGTAGACAGTATTTGAAATATCATCATCTTATTTCATAAACATTGTCTCCACACAAAATATGGAAAGGCATACTCGGTATTATCTTTAAAATCAAGAAATAAGTTTTTATTGAGTATTTTTACCTTTTACCTGGCTCACTTAACTTTTTACCTTGTTGTCTAAGTTCCAGTTGTAAAAATTTAGTCACTAAAATTTGTTAACAGCAAAAAGATAGCAGTGACTTAGATTCAAAAAGGGGAAAGTTAATAAACTGCTTCCAAAAACCTGGTTTATTTTGAGTCATGGGTAACCTACCGCCACCATCTATGACTCCTTGAGCGCATCCTTCAGCGTTGTCTCTGCACCATCCTCAACATTCATGGGAGTAGCTACGTCTCCAATGTTGAGGTCTTTGATCAGGCAGAAATCACCAGCATAGAGGCCATTTTGCAGAAGCCACAGCGATGATGGGCAGGGCATGTCCCCAGAATGGCGGGGGGGAATTGCCTGCCCAAGATAGCCCTCTATGGTGAACTCTCCACTGGCTACTGTGACAGAGGGGCACCAAAGAAACGTTTGAGAAACTCCCTCAAGGCCCTCAGTACCTGCCACATTGACCACCACCAGTGGTTGACACTTGCTGCTGACTGTCACTGCACCATCCACCAAGTCATCTCCACCTTTTTGAACTCTCACAGAGCCAACCTCAGAGAGAAACCGCACAGGAGGAAGATCCAGAGAGCCTCAGCAACCATTCCAGACCAGATCAGACCAGACCTTTAACTGCAGTTGCTGTGGACAGCCTCCTTCATAAATCTTCCTGCAAAAAGTCTAGCCAAGAAGAAGAAGAAGAGAAGAATACCATTCTCTAAATTGACTCTTTTAACGTTCACTTGAGATGACTGGGCAATTATATAAAACATTTTTTATGATAGACGAAGCCATATCTATATATAAATTATTATCTACATAAACCTGCAAGGGTTTCTTGCATGTATTTATCTACACAAGACCTCCATTTCTTCCTGTCTTTTACTAGTCTTTCCATTGATGGGATCCGAACAGGTACTCCCACTCTGGATTAGAGTGGAGCTGGAAGAAATGGCAATGAAAGGGTACACTATACTCTGCAAAGCCACAGAACTAAAGCCTCACAACCAGATGCAGTTCAGTGTCATACCCAGTACACAACAACAAAGATGGTAATATTCCAAAAATAATCACTGAATAAAAACTTAAAATAAACAACAAAATTAGTCACTCATGTAAAAATAGAGAAAACAGCTAGTTTACGAATGTTTCATTTTCCAAAGTAAGAAAAAAAAAAGAATTTCTTATGTGTTCACTTTTTTTGTTGCTGTTCCTGGATAGTATGCATTATTTCTTAATTGCTTATGTTGTAAAAGTATAGAAAATGGCCATTATTCCTTTAAAACTTTGTTTTTCTGCCCTGGTTAATGCTATGTAACAAAGTTTTTATTCCTGTAGAGAAGGTGTTATTCCTTAATTTATCTTATAAAAGTATAGAAAATGGCCGTTATTCTTTTCAAACTTTGGCTTTTGTGACCTAGATAATGAAATTTAGAAATCAACATTTTCTATGTAAAATTTTTCATTTACATAAGGTCTGAATAAAATTAATTAATATTTACATATTTACTTATATTCAAGTTATACAAAAGTGAACAAAACTGTTTCAAAGTGAGTAGTTTTTTGAGGTGTGCACTTGTAAATCACTTTCATATATCAGCCCCAAACAGTCTCCCATCAAGTATTGAAAATTTCATTACCCAGGTCAGAAAAGCAAAGTTTAAAGAAAAAAAAAAACTTTTCTATTTATTTTAGGCATAAGCAACTGGAAAATAACACTTTCTGTCCAGAAACAAGAAAAAGTAAAAAAATTCTTATGTGGTGTTATCTGCCTGCTTTTTTCTTCAAAACAGAGCGGCCATTTTGTTTATTTTTAGATAAAGTAAAAGATGTCTATTGCTCTTCTAAATGGAATATTCAATCTAAAAAAAAAATAAAAATAAAAATAAATCAAATATATCCTTTATTATTAGCACATGTAGTGACATTAATTACAGCCATGTTTGAGTCTAGATAATGCTGTATTTGCAATATTCAAAGTCCAACTTAAATGATCTGGTTGAATGTAGAATAAACATCCTTTTCAATGTAAACAAGGAATTTAAAACTATTTTTCAATTTGTATTTTTATTGATATTTATCTTTCTTACCTCTATAGCATTCTTAAAACAGGTGCTTTCATGTGGTATAATGGTTTGCAAGCCAGTCTAGATGAACATTGTAATTGAGCTTGATCCTCACTAATAAATTTGATAAACTAATTTAGTAACATAAATTATCTTCCATTATTTGTAAGAAAGCTTTTTGGAGTACCAAAGTAGAATATCTAGTGTTTAAAGAGAGTACAGCAGTATTGTATAGCCGTGATACAACTATACGTATACATATATATGTGTGGAAACATAATCAACAATAATGACGAATGAACACACTTTAGAAAAATATACCTCTCACACTTTATTCGCGAAAGGGTTGTGTCTGAGAGGTGAGTTGGAGACGGAATAGACTGCAACATATTGACCCCAAGTTCCTCTGACTATAGTATCACTTCTTTCTCATTCTGCTGGGCTGCTCAACCAGGGGTCACTGAGGGCCGCAAGCCCTCTGTCTGGAGCTGGTTCTCACTGCCTCGAACTGCAACTTGAACTCCAACAGCAACTGACTCCAACTAATTCACCCGGTTATATAATTGTTTGATGCCCACCTGCTTCCCGTGGGTGTTGCATGTGCACTGAATTCAACCTGTCCACAGGTCAAGGTGATATCTTCAACATCCTCGACCAGATGCACCTGTTTCTTGATTGACAGCTCGGTCAAAGGTCAATATGTTACAGCAGTACTATGTGCAGTCTTTAAACCAGGCATGGGCAAAGATTTTTTGAGACATTGCTTTTCATCAGGTAGCTGCATTACTAAAAGAAGTCAAGGTCATTTTTCATTGAAGGTACCTCAACTATTTTTATGGCCATATGTATAAGCATCTACCTTATAAAAAGGGAAAAAAAAATTAAAGTCTTGGTATAATATTTTCACTGATATCAGTGTGATTAACATATGCTGCTGTCATGATGCATCACGGAATAATTAAATGAGGAAATTGAATACTTAAAAGAAATCAATGTATTCAATATGCATATGATTTGTGTGTTGAAGAAAAAAAATTGAATATTTTCATAATCCATGGATCAAAATTCATCAAAACTATTTTCTTTGAATTACAGGAGCATATT
Source organism: Sepioteuthis lessoniana (assembly GCA_963585895.1). NCBI lineage: Eukaryota > Metazoa > Mollusca > Cephalopoda > Myopsida > Loliginidae > Sepioteuthis > Sepioteuthis lessoniana. The sequence goes on from OY757934.1 coordinate 7,438,117, forward strand.
TAACAATCTGACAATTAAATAATTTCATTATTCACTTTTAAATTGAAAAGTAATGTTGATAGAAAAATACATTAAAAAATGTACAGAAAATTAGTAAGATTGATTTCAAATTTATTCATTTGACAATATGAAAAATTCAAAAGGTATTATTAGGTAAGAAAGATAGGTCAAACATGTAATAGTTATTCCCCTTTGACACCAGCTTCTCCAAATATACATATATTTTTAAGTGAATGTGCGAATAAAATAAGACAAACAAAATTTTAATAAATGTTATTTTCCTCATGAAATAAGGCAGGCCATTCAGAAAAAACCTGCAGACCCATGGGCTGCAGTTAGCCCATGACTGCTTTAAACACAGGATATTCAGGGTTTTTTTGCCCAAAAGTACAAATATCCATGTTTGAACAACAGATGCATCGACTTTGAACAATCTGTCAAGCTTGTGGTAGAAGCAGAGCTGTACAGTGTAATTGTGCACATCCCATAACCCAGAGGTTCATAAATCTAAACTACATTTTGCTACTAGTTGTTCAAATTCCAATTGTAAAAATTTAGCCACCATAACTGAGAAAAATAGTAGTGACTTAGATTCAAAAGGAAAATAGTTAATATAAACTGCTACCAAAAAACTTGATGTATTTAAGACAGCAATTTTTGAAATGGTCTATTTATGACGGGTAGTGTGGTTTATACCATTCTCTAAATAGACACTTTAACAATAATTATTTAACACCGCATACTTCTACCATTGTGCCTAACTAAGCATTGATACCACTGACAAATAATTTTGTCGACTGACAAATGATACATGCTGATGAAACATTAATAATGAGAAAACTAACTTTCTCTGATAACTATAACATTAGATTATCCATATGAAACCAAATTCCACTTAGAAATTTATGGAATGTTTGTCAGATTTGGAAAGCATTGGTGAAAATTACTTATGGTTCCTTTCTGGAAATGATTTGCAAAGGAAAATGTAATTAACAAAAATATCAAATAGGTCTGTTAATAATTAAATGCCATTTTGAGATTCTATTCTTTAGATTAAATCAGATAAGCACATAAGATAGATAGATAGATAGATAGATAGGAGAAAACTGGGATATAAAATACCATCTCATCTTTATGATCAAACTTGACATATACATAACATGGAATGTTCAGAAACTATTAAGACTGAAGCTGTATTTGCCAAGATAAAAATGAACAATGGAAGAAAAATTATTTTCTTAAAAAAACAAGGTGTATTCACAAAGTATCCAGACTGAAGCTGTATTTACCAAGCTAGAAATGAACAATGAAAGAAACATTAATTTTCTTCAAAATACAAGTTTTGTTCAAAAACGTATCAAAACTGAAGCTGTATTTACCAAGACAGAAATGAACAATGAATGAAATGTTCATTTTCATTAAGTTCCAACCTGTACGTATAGCCATCACAGCTGTACATACAAGCACCATCTTGATGAGTCTGATTGCAACTGCCTTGTCTCAAATGACACCTCATTTATATTACCATAGTTTGATGCTGATTGGTTCAACCAACAGACTAACCAATCAGAACAGCTGATTGATCATATAAACAGACTGGTTTCCTTATGTGAATCTCTTTTTCATCACTTCCGGTTTCACGAGAAGTAAATCATTTGTATTTTCTCTGCAGTGAAGACAACCCCACATGTTCTTTTTGGCTACCTTGGCAACACATTGCCATATTTTCTTCAAAATACAAGTTGTGTTCAATAATTACCAATACAGAAGCTGCATTTACCAAGACAGAAATAAACAATGAATGAAACCTTACTTTTCTTCAAAATACAAGATGTGTTCAATCATTATCCAAACTGAAGCTGTATTTACCAAAACAGAAATAAACAACAAATGAAAAGTTAGATTTCTTCAAATCAGTTCCCTTGAAATTCAACTCCCTTATTCTAGTGAGTTTTCCATTGGTCAAAGCACCACTTTTGATATGGTGTTAAGCTTTTTAGTTCTTTGAATGTTCTTCATGTGCTTGTATCTTACCCATGAGATAGATTTTAAGTTAAGGAAATAAGCAACACACATAACTGTCTGGTGAGTATTGAAAGTGCTGATCTTGTACAATTCTGTATTTTGTCAAAATACTTTTGTTAAAAAATATTGAGACTAGCTTCATATTTTTTTCAAATTCACACTGACTTATCAAGACTGGAGACTTGATGTCAAGAGATCATCTTTTTATTAATTGTTCAGCTGTGTACATTAAATTTTACATTAAAAAAATTTTCAGAATTAGGTTTGATACATCTTCATTACACCCTGAAGATAGGAATTGACTGTGATTTAAAACAATATGTTATGCCTATTATCAAATTTGATTGATATGAAAAGACTAAAATAGATGTGAACAAACTGACTGAGATGGATAAATAGATTTGAATAGACGAAGAGATTGATGCAAACAGTGAGAGAGATATAAACAGACTGAAAGACAGAGAAAGATAAATGGGAACAGACCAAAATTGATGGATGTGAATATAATGAGAAAGATATTAACAGACTGACATAGATGGGTAAAGACTGATATATATATATATATATATATATATATATATATTAGTCTTTACCACACTACTTAGTATATTGAGCAATCTTACATTTAGCTTAAGATATTCTGTCAGTGTTTTTTTTACTTTTGACAAGGCATTAGAGTTGGTTGATTATTTTCAAGTAGAATGGATGTTTTTAGTTTTTTCTGTTTTTATGGAATTTTTTCCTAGATATCTGTATATAATTTTTTATTTACAAATTGTATCATTTGGATTTTTCACACACCATCAGTCAAAGAATAGGTATAAAGCTTATATATATATATATATATATATATATATATATATAACCCAACCACTTTACACAAGAAGGATGTTACACAAGGTCAGTTTATTTAAGTGGAGTTTAACGATCTTGAATTCAGAGTTTTCCTTCTCTAAGACTGATAGCCATATATAGGTTAAAAAGCCCAGTTTGCCCTACTATTTACCTGTTCATGGAGGGAGAATAGTTGGATTCACATGTTTCCCAAGCATTTTAGCACTATGTGAAATGCAAACAGTCTCATCCAGGAATTGAACTCAGGTTGCCATGCCCATTTCTTATGACAGTAATCATTACAACATGAACACCTTTAATACACACACACACACACACATATATATATATATAATGTGAACAGGATGAGAGAGATAGATTTATGCAGGCTGAGAGAGATTGATACAAAAAAAAAAACAAACTTCTTTTAATCAAAAACATCTTAAGGGCAGAAAGCAATGTATAATTGAGGCAAAGCATTTGAAAAATGAGAAGTAGCGGAATTGTTATTATAAAATGAAAAAAAATATTAATGAACATCAAAAGAGACTAAAATCAACGTCTGTTAGTAAATGATAAATTAAGAAGAAATTTAAAAAGCACCCCTCAAAAAGAAGAATACACAAGCAACAAGAAAGAAAAAGAATCAAGTACTTCTTTTTTCATTGATATAAGTATTTATGTACTTTGGAATCTGATGACCTAAAAAAGCACACAGCTGTCTACGCAACATTAAGTGAATATTATTTTATCAAGATTTTGTATTGAACTCTTTAGATCATTTTTAAATCTTAAATTCAATTACAGTCAATCATCTCATTTTCCCATTCAAGTTGTTCAAGATATACTAAACAGAAACAGTTCATCATAAGAATAACACAGTCAAATCTCTTTTCTTTCCCATTTTCAACACTTGAGTCCAAAAAAATCAGGAGGAGTTGATTACAATGATAATACAGTCAACCGTCTCTTTTATCACTTCTTTTTGTCAATCTGATTCTCAATTATATAAAAATAAGACCAAGTTCACTGCATCTGAAAATTATCATATTCATTTAAAAAATCAAATGACTTTTGGCAGAAAACAAAAATTATTATCTTATATTTAAATGATAACCCTCCCAGGGTCAAAAGTAAAAATATGCTTGCCATATCTGAAGGGTTCTAAGCTCAGTCATTACTAAATGCAGTTTTCACAGATTTTGGATAAAATGTAGTTTGATCTTCAATTATTTTCAAATAGATTAAATCATTAAAAGTTTTTGATAAAGAGAATATAAGTGGAAAATTTCATGTTGGTAAAAATGCACCTTTCAAAAATACATCATCATCATCATGATGTCACGCTACCAGCATGGATTTCCCTGACTCTCTTTCACTATTCATCTCTATCATCCATTGTTTCCAGCAGGTCTTCTAGACTACATCCTGTGTCCATACAGAGCTTGTTGGTCGACCAACACTAGTACATCTGTGTGAAGGGGTCAATTGGAGAACGTCACTTATGAATTTGTCCTTACTTCTCCAGCAGTGTCCCACATATCTTGTTTGTCTGATTTGGTTGGTTTTGGAGATAAGAGGTAGGTGGCCACACAACTACTTTTTTTTAGGATGCTTTTTTCGGAAGCACTTATCCTGTCCATAAAATAGAGTTTAGTATCATACCAAAGACACACTTTTTGATGGAATAGTTAATCTTCCCACAGGATGCAGTTTAACATCAAACCTTAGACTCACTTTTTGAAGGAGCAGTTTCCACAGGATCCAGTTCACTATCATACCAAAGACACACTTTGTGAGGGAGCACTTAGCCTTCCCACAGGATGCAGTTTAATATCAAACCTTAGACTCACTTTTTGAAGGAGCAGTTTCCACAGGATCCAGTTCACTATCATACCAAAGACACACTTTGTGAGGGAGCACTTAGCCTTTCCACAGGATGCAGTTTAATATCAAACCTTAGACTCACTTTTTGAAGGAGCAGTTTCCACAGGATCCAGTTCACTATCATACCTAAGACACACTTTGTGAGGGAGCACTTAGCCTTCCCACAGGATGCAGTTTAATATCAAACCTTAGACTCACTTTTTGAAGGAGCAGTTTCCACAGGATCCAGTTCACTATCATACCAAAGACACACTTTGTGAGGAAGCACTTAGCCTTTCCACAGGATGCAGTTTAGTGACATACCTAAGACTCACTTTTTGAAGGAGTGCTTAACCTTTCCACAGGATGCAGTTCACATATTCTAAGCTCTATTGACAGGATAGAAGACATGAAGAATCTATTCCCTACTTGATCATTATATCACTAACAGATTACTCAGTAATGTCTCCCCACTGGTCAAGTAACCACACAGAACAGTTTCTGTTTATGCATGCACTGTCAGGTCCTCTGGTTGGTTGTCATGTTACATCAATGCCATACAACTGATTTGTCGAGGTATTTAAAATTGCTGGATACTCTGCATATTGCACATGACAGTCAAATTTAGCAATTATACTTAATTCCATTTGGAATTGAAAAGTTCCAATCAGCAATGGATTTTCTTTCACACACAAATCTTCTTCACATCTTAAGCTGAGGGATACCTCAATGATTATGGAAATCCTATTGCCTTTCTTCAGATGTTTAATGGCAGAATACCAAACTTAAATACTCAAAGTCTAAAGTCTTAATTCATATACCATTTTAGAAACTGCTTACCACGCACACAAAGACAAGTTAAATATCAATTCAAATTGAAATGACCTCTAAACAGGTACCAGGGGCATATTTCTAAGTTCTAACATTCAAAAGTCAATTAAAATAATTTTTTTTTTTTCATGTCTGGGTATTCACTTTAATCTTTGTTGGGAAATACTCATAGTGTAATGGTTATCATTGTTGGAAATGGAATTGGCAACCCAAGTTCAAACCTTGGATGAGGCTCTTTGCATTTTCCTTTGCATTTTTGTCTTTTTACTTGAGCAATTTTATTTTAATCTACATCCATCCTTTGGGAAAGGCATGCATTTATTTGTTACCCCACCCAGCTATGGGTAAATAGTATTGTAGATTGGGTTCTTTTGTCTGAAGTAAACCAATCTAGGAGAAAGAAAAATCACTTATACTCCACTAAAATGTGTCACATCCTGCTCATGGAGGAAAGGTTGAGTTAATATACACTTCTGGTTTGCTAGGCCAATTGACACTTTACCAGAATCCTGTCAGTTACACATTGTGGGATTAATTCCTAAGAAAAAATAAAACAAAAATAAAAACTAATATCCAACTCTCACTCTCTCTCTGAATCTAAAGTTGTCCTTCTCCTAGACTGGTTGCTTATAAAAACTAAAGAGCTCAGTCTGTTTTGTTATGTGACTCATACCTAAAGTTAAAAAGATATGGTTTCATGCCTTTTACAAGGGAATTTGTTCAAAGTAAACACAAACTGTCTTAGGTGGAATTTGAACTCTGTTTGCGGATTTTATTTTTTGCATTTTTAGCCATTAAGCCATGTGCATCGATTTGTACATTAATAATTGACCACCAATAAGAATAAATTACCAGAGAAAAAGTGAGAGAGACATTTAAAAATCCATAACATTTGCAAATCATTGTTTCATCATGCCAGCAATGTTCCCACAACACTGTGCAGCTGTGAACAAGAAAAATATAATGGTGAGCAGTGAAATTCTAATATTCGCACAAATTTTGTTTCATTTAAAAGCATGTCAACTTGACTAGAGTTAATATATGCCAAGGAGTTAGGGAATCACATTCATTATACATTTATAGTCGTATTTTTTGTCTAGTAGTTTCTTAAGGGCTTTTTTTTTGGCACAAGGTAATACAATATCAAGTATTCCTATTTAATACAAATAATTTACACACAGTGGTATGGTTCCAAGTATTCCTATCTAATACTAATAATTATATGGATATAAGTAATTATTTCCTTTCAATAATACTCATTTGTTTGCACACAGTTAAATGCTTTCAAGTATTCCTTTCTAATACTAATAATAATTTTATTTTAATAATTGTTATTTATTTGCACACAGTTATATAATATCAAGTGATTAATAATTTTTAGTAAACAGAGAGGAGAGTGTAAAGTGCTAGACTTTGGCCTCAAAGTAAATGAGTATTAACTCCAGTCATGTTATTATGTTCATTTTTGGACTAATACCCTTAGGAAAGATTTGAACTCCCTTATTCCCTCAGCTTTGGGTTAAATAGTATGATTGCTGTTCTTCTACAAGGATTGCTTTGCCAGGAAATAAACCATGAAGGTTGATATGCTTAGTAAACAATTATAACTATTCTTAATACAAATAATTTAGTTATATGGCATCAAGGATTCTATTGAATACTAATAATTTTTAAACTGTTCAATTTGACTCATAGAAGTACTACCACTCCAGGTCAGAGTGGACGTGGGAGTAATAGCAATAAAGGGTTACTCCACACTCTCCAGATTTCCAGACCTATAATAATAGATGGGAAGAGTTTGTCTGTCTTTTATGGATAGCCAAACATTTTAATAAAGATCTACCAAATTTGGTATGTATAATTAATTGACCCAAGGAAAAGTTTTAACATAAGAAATTGGGGTAAAAGACTTTGATCAAGAAAGGGTTTTTAACAATAAATAAAAAATCTCAGGAAGCCATGTTCATTCAAGACATGAGTAATTCTATAATATTTACATTTCCAAATTCTCAAACCTAAAAACCTTACTGACATTGGTTTTATAAACTTTAGATTAGGCAAAAAAAAAAGTAATAATCTTAGAAGTAAAAAGATTTGCTGTGCACTTCTTCAGTTGTTTACTGGCTTTTTGGTCCACCAAAGCCATGAAAACATTAGAGAGAACATTAGCTGACTGACATTCATTAGTTCCCTATAAAGATGTCTGTGATAATCAAAAATTTAGAAAATAAATGAAACATTCTGAAAAGTCAGTTTGCAGATATTAAATAAGACTTGAATTTCCCCAAGGAGTGTGGATATACTGACCCTCGGCCTCAGAAGAAGATGTCTAACATTAGAGTATTTACTGACCATGCTGAGTCTTGCTTCCAGCCATTTCAAAAGAGGACAATTTTGCATATCACCAGTGAATAAGGAATTAATTGAATTTATGATTTGCTTTGCTTTTCCTTATTAGTAGAGAAAGAGAGAGGGAGAGAGAGAGGCCTTATACACCTCAAAATAAAAAAGTAAGAACTTGAAAACTTACTTAGAAGTTAATCCCTTCAAGAATTCAATCAATAAAATGACACCCATATATATATATATATATATATATATATATATATATATATATGAAAAGTTCTTATGGCATGGAGGGTAACATGCTGGACTGAGACATTATTGTAAGCAAGTCTAAACTTAAATCATACTACTATCTTCACTTTCAGAATAATATTTTGGTAAAGGTAAAAACCCTTTCATCTCTCAGCTTGTTAGAACTATGGGTTAAATAGTACCACTACTGTCTATCTACAAGGTTGGCTTTGATATTAAATAACCCAGGAAAGTTGATATGCATTTAAAGTTGGTTGGGTGGTTGGTTGGATTTTATGGCATACCAACCTTTGTAGGTTATTTAATGCTAAATCCATTTTTATGTAAATAATCAGTTCTATTTCAAACAATTCAGTTTATTCAAACAATTATATATAACAATTCAGTTTAGTGTAAGTACAGTTTCAATGTCAAAAACAGTTCAATTTCAGGCAATTCAGTTTAGCATAAGCATGCAGTTTTAATGTCATTATAGTTTAATTGTGAAAAACATTTCTATTTCTAGCTATTCAGTTTAGTCAAGCAGTTCTAATTCAGCTAATTCAGTTTAGTGTAAGTACAGATTTTGTTTACACACAGTTAAATGTCAAAACAGTTCTATGTTAAACAATTCAGTTTAGTGTAAATACAGTTTCAATGTAAAAACAGTTCTATTTCAAATAATTCAGTTTAGCATAAGCATGCAGTTTAAATGTAAGTACGGTTAAATTGTCAAAAATATTTCTATTTCAAGCTATTCAGTTTAATCAAACAATTTAGTTTAGCATAAGCATGCCGGGAGTTCTATTTAAACCATAGATAGGGCCCTATCAGGTGCTACCACACTGGCCAGAGTGGACCTGGGAGCAATGGCAATGAAGGGGTGCTCCATATTCCCAGAAGCCCCAGCATTACTGGAACCTCACCATCAGATTGTTTAGTGTCATATCCAGGACATTTGTTGGGGGGTCCTACCCACCTGCAGAGGTGCAGTCAGTGTATTCTACAGCCCTAGCCAACTGGGCAAATGCATTTAAACAAAGAAACCAAACCATATGTACATATATATATATATGCTTCCCACCCTCCCGGGGATTGAGCACTCTTATGAGGAATTACCAGTTGCCACTCAAATAATGCAAAGCTCTTCTGATGAATTGAGCATTCTGGTAGCCATTAAGCACAAAATGTAAACAAAGACAAAATACATAGGTGTTAAATTCCTTTACTTATGCTAAGGCTGCTGATGGATCTACAGGAAGATGCCTGACTGGCATAAAGTCAGCCAGGTTTCAATCTCAGCTTGTCTAGTCATACTGAGGAGTAGTGATACAATGAAACAGTCTGTCTGTGGATATATATATATATATATATATATATATATATACACTATTAAATTTCGGGTACAAGAAAATTTATATAAAGTGATTAGCAAAGACACCATTGGTAATGAAAAAAAGGGGAACTCTAATAAAATAATAAAACAAACAAAGGCCTTTTTGTCGGGTGCTTTTCAAGTTTTTATACACCAAAAAATTAGATAAAAATAGGGGTATATATTATATAATTTGGATTGCTAGATAAGAGGTGAAGGATATATATATATATATATATATATATATTGATAATGTTATTTGCTGTATTTATAAATAATGTTCAATATCATTGATAGGAACATACAGATTTAATTTAGGATAGCACAGACATAGAATCAATGGTGCTTGACAATCATCAGTTTCTATGTGTTCTTCAGGCCAAGGACTGATGAAAAGAAACTGACAGTTGCCAAGCACCATTGACTATGTCTACACAATCCTTACACACACACACACACACACACACATATATATATTATGTGCGTAATACTTTAACATGTTTTTTTCACCAAATTTACTCATCTAGATGTAATAGAACTGTTCTATTGAGAGTGTTATAACACAAGACATGCTCACCACCATTGAAGTAAAAATGTCATGCAAAAGTAACTGCTATTTTTAAAATTCTTTAAAGTAAAAATTTAAAAATTGAAACAATCAGAGAAATTCAAATATATATTTAATGACACTAATAAATAAATCCATGTAAATATCTTAGTTTATTTTCTAAAAATTAAATGCTGAAATGAAATAGAAATTTTAATTGAAATTCAAATATTTATCTATATTTCAAAGATAGGGAAGACGTTATCAATTACATGATTCAGATGATTGATATCATCTTGGTGGCTATGCTCTAAACATTTCTAAAATGAGGGAGTTGTTATTATTTACATGATTCTGAATATTGACACCGTTGACATGATCTTGGTTGCTATACTCACAATATTTAAGATGCTCAACTCTCTGGCCTACTTCAGATCCTTTCTGTCATACTTGGTAACCTTCCAGGAATTATATCTCCTTGGACACATGGCTGAGATGGTTAAATATCATAGCATCTATCGCCTTGAGATTATGGGCTTAATCCCAAGTCCTGATTTTAATAGCAGTGAAAAAGACGAAAAGTAGCTGATGTGAGATAGCCACAAGGTATGGATGGCAGAATGAGAACAGTTTAACCCACCCCATTATCGAAATAAATGGTTAAGTTCAGTATTACTAGAAGATTATCATGAGTGACAAAAGGTACCTGAAGAAATCATCAAAAATTTGTGAAAATAGCATCCAAGAGGAGTATAGCAGTCCACAATGTGTAGGGAATAATAATAAGCAGTATACCTTTTCAAATCAATTCAGCAGCAAGAGACAGTTTTATATATATATATATATAATTTAATTTATAAATAATTCAAAAGCATAATCTTTATATTTGCATGCATTTTTTATGCATGCAATGGTTGCAAGTTAAGTATGTTCTAAGTTGTGGAGCAGGTGTGTTTTGAGAGATGTAAAATGCCAGTTTGTTCCTTCATTTATTGCCTAGGCTGATTTGATACAAAAGCCGTAACAATGGATCTTATTGCTTTTGCACTGAATAAAGATGCTGATAAAAGCAAGAAGCTGTCATCATTGCATTGTGATTAAAAATTAAAATAATCCTTCTGCTCCACCACCTAGTTTTAAAAATGCTGCTTTATCCCAAAAATGAATGAAAAGGTCACATCTGAATGTGGAAGCCAAAAGAACTGCTTTTTATTATGAAAAGCAATAATAGAGTTTTGTAGTGCAGATATCTACTTGACATTTTGCAAAGAAAACTTAGAAATAATATGATTGGATCAGAAATCTGTAAATGGTTAAACCTGAACCAAGCCACCAAATGAAATCTAGAAATTCTTATTTTCAGTTACTAATTATTCAGTGAATAATTAGTAACAGAAGACATTCATGGTGTGATAGTTATTGTCAATAGCAAAGGGACATGGTGACTAGAGTTCAAATTCTTAATGAAGCTGCTTGCATTTCAAACAGTGCTTATACCTTTGAAAAAAGTACCTCCAATTATTTTCCTTCCCGCTATGGATAAATAGTCAGGAAGACTAGGCTTTTAAAACTTGGTATGGCAACTGCACTATGCAAAGGAAAACTGTGAATTCAAACTTGTTATACTCAGCTTAAAAAAGGACCTAGTATCACATCCTACTAGTCTAGAGGTGGGGTGGAACGATAAAATTGTCGCCCAAGAAAAGACGACATGATTCCATTTCTGTTAAATGAAAACCAGTTTTCTTTTTTTTTGTTGCAGACCATCTACTAGTTGGCCAGTTGTGTATAAATCCCAAGAGCGATAGGAGCCTTCTATCATGTCTGAAAGTGACACAATGTTCAATGAGTGAGATGTGCTGCTGTACAACTCATACGCTCTACCGATCCAAGTTATGACAACAGGACCATTGCCAGCACCCTCAAAATGCAAATCTGGATTGCTAGGAATAACAGAGAAGGGCCCAGGGTGAAGAAAACAAAGTTTCCGGCTACGATTATGGTCTTTGGTGTGGTTTCAAGTGAGAGCCACATCATGCCACCTTACATCTTCAAAGCCGGCTTGAAAGTCAACTCCAAAGTGTACCTGGATGTGCTGAAGAGTGTGGTGATTGCCTGGTGCAATCAGTTGGCCAGTGGCAGACCCTGGGTGTGGCAGCAGGACTCAGCGCCAGCCCAAAAGTCCAAAGAGACCCAGGCTTGGCTTCAGAAGGAGTGCTACGACTTTGTACCCTTCTCTCACTGGCCCCCCTCTCTTCCCCTGACCTGAACCTGCTGGACTACTTTGTTTGGTCATACATCGAGAACATCACCAACATGACCTCCTACAACACCAAAGCCAACCTGATTGCCACCATCCACCCAGTATTCACCGAGCTCCTGCCGGCGCTTGTGGAAAAGGCATGCTCCAAGTTCCAGATCCGTATCGAGGTGGTGATTGAGGGTGAAGGTGGCTACAATGAATAGATGTCAGCTCTACTACATAATCAAGTTACCTGAATTGATTTTTTCAATTAAAGTTTTAAAATAAAGCTGTAGTGTTGTTTTCTTTAGGACGACAATTTTATCGTTCCACCCTGTATATATATCTTCTCTTTTTTTTCATCTTTTTAATCTATTGTATCTCTTAGTGGTTTTATTTGTTTAACATCATTGCCCAATACAATCATCTGATAGTTTTTCCAAAAAGAATACTAATTAAATGACAGAACGGTAAAATGACTTTTCTTTGTATATGTTCTCCACCCCACCACTTTTTTTTGTATTTTATTACGCATCTATCATTGTTCTATCAACACTTGGTATCACCATTCTAAAGTCCTGATGAAGGTTCATTAAAACTGAAATGTTCATCTTCAACTTTCCTTTGTAAACAAATATTTTCCAAATGGTAATATTAGTGCCAGATGTTTATGATAGCAGAGATAATATAATGGTCAGTTGAAGATATCTGAATATATACCAATATATATTGAATAAAAAATAATTTTTATTCAATGAATGGATATGCTATATTACCAGTTCATTTTTGTCACTTCTTTTATTACATATCAACTCTTTTAAAACTAATTTTTTTCACAAAGACTTTTCTCCTGACAATGACCTATGGTCAAATAACAGTCCAAAATAAATAACAACTAAGAAATATTCCAATGTGTTAAATCATTTATGTTCATCTCTCTCTTTCTCTCTCTCTATATATATGTATATATATATAAAATAAACTATAAATAAGTATATCCCAAATAATTTTTTACAAAATGTTTTGTTTTTTTTCAGCTAAAGATACAAGGATTTTATTATTTCTACTCAAATAAATATGGATATAATTAGATATCATTTCTAAACAAACTCTAATGCAGATCAGTATGTGGTATTTCAATTCTATCTTATTGGAAGGTCATCATTTTTCTACTTATCATTCAAGTGCCCTCCAGAAATGCTTTAACTGCTACATATTCATTTTTCACCTCCAGAGTTTCAAGGCTGAATGGAAATCCTAAAATTTGTTATAGGAGAAAATTTTGTTTTATCATCAATTGAATTTCCCTTAAATATTTATGTAATTAATGAGAGACTCGAACTTATGCATCCCTGAAACATCAAAGATAACATTAGATTATATGAAGCTGTTTGGAGAGTTGGGTTTTGGTATCAATGACATGAACATTTGTTTTTGTATACTTGTTATACCCTAGTACCAAAACTCATGGACAAACATTATAGATAAAAGTCCTATCATGTAGTTGAAGGGTCTATTGGTATAAGTTGAGAGTCCTTAATAGAATGGAAGTTGTTGTGTGAAGACTTACAAGATTTGCTGGAGTGAAGCCCCCACTCCTTGACTTTGCTATGCCATTTTATATTCAAATTTAGTCATGCCACCTAGTGATCATTAAAAATACTATTTGGAAGGCAAGGGTTGTAATCTCTACAAGACTCTTTGATTTTTTTTTATCACAATGAAGAGTTTGTGAATCATAACAAGATTTGACTTAGAGTGTAACATTGCTAATTGCAACATGAATAATTTATATATCTTAGTATTACAGTGCCCTTTTTTCAGTTGGCTCCATTTACTGTCTTTTGTGGTCAGTGTGTGGATATTCCTGGTCAATCAATATTTCCAAAAACACGATCTCCAGCTGGAACAAAATTTGATTTAAACAAGAATCTAATGTTTGTTGACAGAGACAGAAAGGGAGATAATCAAACATTGCAGTAAATGTTTAGAATTAAAGTCAGGCAATCAGCATGGAATCCAAAATTAACTTGACTACTTCTGAACACTGCCTCAATTGAATATATGAAGATATTGCACATAAACTACATCCAATGGTGAGGCTCCTGTTCTTGAGCTCTGGGGAGTATTGAGTCAACCTGTTTGATGCCATTAACCCTTAGCCAACTCTGACCAAAGGGTTAGGGTTTCAACCATAGGTTTATGGTTTGGTTTGTTTAATGGCATATCAACACCTTATGGATTAGTTAGTGCCAAAATGCCATAAAGCTGTTAAGTAATAAATTGCATATAAAATTTTTCAGCTAGATGACCAGGGTGAAGTGACCCACAGGTGTAAGAAGCTCAAGTTTCTAAGTATTAAGAAAAAAAATTTTCAAATAAATTTGCATCACATTTTTAAAAAACTTTAATAATTTTTATTATGTTTTAAAAAACAAATTTTAAGACAACTTATATCATCATTAAGGGATGCTGACTGAATTTTCTTGACTCTCTCTCACCATCTGTCCCTCTTGGTCATCATTCTTGGCAAGTTTTCTTGGCATCATCCTGTATCTGCACAGAGCTGATGAAAATAAGTGTTGGCCAACACTTGTGGATCTATTTGCAAGTGTTCATAAGAGAACATCGCTAATGAGTTCATTTGTGAGAACAACTCCTGGAAACACCACCTTACAAAACAGCTGCTGTATGGCCACTTACCTTCCATCTCACAAACCATCCATATAAGACAAGGATGAAATGCTTAGCACAACTTGCTGAATCCTGTAAAATATTTTCAAACAGCAAGTTGCTTCATGTTTTAACAAACATGTTTTCAAACATGAAGTTGCATCAGCTAAGAAACAAATCTGAGCCTGGCCATTTTATAAGTGTTAAATAAATCAAACAAATAATGAAAAGTCTCAACTCTTAATGAATTTTTGTTTTTAAGGAATGGCAAGGGACAACATATAGGAGCTGGGAAGAGAAAGAAAAATAAGTTTAAAATACTTACATTAACTTCACGTCATTTTATCATGTTTATTTATCAATCACATTGCAACACTTAAACATAAATAGAATTAATAGAAGCAATTAATTAATTTCACTTAATTTTCAATTATGAACACACAAGAAACTTTATTTAAATTAAAATTTTTCTTTGTAATTTTTTCAAGCGCCTCACCTTAATCAACACATCCTTTGACTGATTAGAAAATGTCTTTTCACAATATTCTAAGAGGTTTTTAGGTTTTCAAAAGTTTATCAAGCAATATTTTTAAAGAAACCAAAAAGAAAAATACATAGTCTGTGATTTGTCAGTTTCAATTCAAATCAAATTATTCCATGATCAAATAGATTGTCAGAGGAATAATGCTGAGCTTTATGATATTTCTCACGGAAATAAAAGTTACTTTAATTATCTTTCTAAGTACCCCATGACAAAGTAGATTATCTGAGGGACATACTACATCCTTCAGGGCATTGTTCAAGGCTTTGGCAATGGTATTGTCCATGGCATCCTTCATAGCATTGTTCAGGGCAGACTTCATAGCTTTTTTCAAGGCATCTTTTATGGCACTGTTTAGGACAGCCTTCAGAGCTTTGTTCAGGGGATCCTCCATAGCATTGTTCAAAGAATTGTTCATGGTATTATTCAGACCATCCTTTTAGGGCTGTCATCATGGCAATAAGAATCACTTGCAATGCCCATCTCTTCTCCAAGCATCATATGACCTCATGGATCATTGAAAAACCAAATATTTACTCAAAATTAGGAGGATAAGTAAGGGATTCATGCCTTTTCAAAAGACATTAGTGGGAAGAGAAATCCAGGATTTGATCTTGGATTGCTGAAGTTATTTTCCAACAATGATGATTATTCATCAAATAAATATGTCAAAACTTTCTTTAAAAATTACTCCACTATTGGTCCCATCTACTGGTTTTGGTTGTGTAGGCACATTCTGGGTAGGAATAGCCAGGTAGAGCCCATCCCTCTCCAGGTCTACAACTGGTTTGAATTCAGAGTTTTCCTCCTTTAGATTGGTTGCCAAACCAAAGTTCGAGAGCCCTACTATTTACCCATAGCTAGAAGGAGAATATCTTTCCAAAGGGTATTAATAATGTGAAATGCAAACAGCCTCATTTGGGATTTAAACTCAAGTAGCCAACTCCACTTCCTGTAATGATAACACTACACCACCAGCAGTAAATAAATGAAATTTTTTAAATGAAAATGTACCAGGTGTATTTAAGAATTGTCTCAAAACTTTACTTCATTCTAATAATTTCATAGCAACTCAACGACTAGTTAAATCTTATCTAGAAAATAAGGAAAAGCTAATATTTCAATAGTTTATTGAGCAATTCAAACAAATATAGTAGATATTAATAATTCAAACATTGATCATTTCACGCTTATCTATATCAGACTAGAAAACTTATGTAAAATAATAACAACCTTAAAGTTGTGGTGTGATGGTAGACAGAATGTACACTTTAGCAAATAACATCACCCTCACCCCCAAGGAATTTGTAATTGCACACTGTTAGTGAGTATTGATTTTGGTGCAAGAAGTTAAAGGTTATTCACAGACTTGTGAATCAATGAAAATCACCATGGTAACATTGGTGCTTTAAAATGGAATTTTGTGATTTAAGCATTCAATTTTCTAACTTAAAAAAAAAAATAATTTAATTTCTTTTTCTTTTTATTATTCAACCCTTAGAACCCGAAGTCTCCCATACATGGGATCCAGACGGAAAAATAGTTGAAAATATAAAATGTTATAATCTGTTGTTTTGTAGGCTATGAAATAACAGATAAAAATATTTTATAAGCAATTTAAAATATTTTTAAAGGGATTTTTGTAGTCAGGAATTAATGCAAGCATTACTGAGACAATAAGTTTATATATATATATATATATATATATATATATATATATATATATATATATATATTATGTAAATTCATTGCTAATGATTTTACAGTAGAAATACATTAAAAATCAGAAAGGTAATGTCAGTGATCAGGAATTAATGCAAGTATTACTGAGTCAAAAGAGTTATTATATATCTAATGTAAATTCATTGTTAATGATTTTACTATAGAAAGGCAATGAAAATGAAGAAAAAAGGGATTTTCAATGATCAGGAATGAATTTTTTAAAAATCAGATGTGACAACAGTTGAATTATTGGCACAATGCTGTTTGTAACTATGAATGAATTTCATAGCATGTTCTATTTGCTATTATTTTCAACACCCTGGGGAATATTACAGAGAATGTTTACACGTATCTTCCAGACTGAATTATGTAATACCACACAAAGTCAAAGCATTACAAATGCTAATTATACAAAAAGAGATAGAAATTTAAAAAAAAACAAGAACAAAAGAACAAATTTACTGATTTTATTCAAGAAATGTTTTGTTCATTTGATCTAATACTAATTCATAATATTTATATAGATTATCATAACAATTTATAGTGGATTTTAAAGTAGCATTTTTTTAGCCCAGTCAGCATCTCAACAGAGGGGTAAGACTCCCCCAACAAGTGGCCCAGTTGGCTGGGGCTGCAGAGTACACTGACTGCATCTCTACAGAGGGGTTAGACTCCCCCAACAAGTGGCCCAGTTGGCTGGGGCTGCAGAGTACACTGACTGCATCTCTACAGAGGGGTTAGACTCCCCCCAATGAATGGCTCAATCAGCTGGGGCTGCAGAATACACTGACTGCATCTCAACAGAGGGGTAAGACTCCCCCAACAAGTGGCCCAGTTGGCTGGGGCTGCAGAGTACACTGACTGCATCTCTACAGAGGGGTTAGACTCCCCCCAATGAATGGCTCAATCAGCTGGGGCTGCAGAATACACTGACTGCATCTCTACAGAGGGGTAAGACTCCCCCAACAAGTGATCCAGTTGGCTGTGGCTGCAGAGTACACAGACTGCATCTCTACAGAGGGGTTAGACTCCTCCAATGAGTGGCTCACTCAGCTGGGGCTGCAGAATACACTGACTGCATCTCTACAGAAGGGTAAGACTCCTCCAATGAGTGTCCTGGATATGACATTAAACAATCTGTTGGTGAGGTTTCAGTAATGCTGATCTTTGGGGAATCCGGAGCACTCCTTTATTGCCATGGTTCCCAGGTCCACTCTGGCCTGGAGTGATAGCACCTGATAGGGTTCTATCTATGGGTTACGTAGAACTAAACAGTGTACTTATGCTAAACTAAATTGTTTGAAATGAAATTGTTTTTGACATTTAAACTGTGTAATTATGCTAAACTGAATTGTTTGAAATAAAACTATTTTGATAAGTGAACTGCATACTTAGGCTAAACTGAATTGTTTGTATTAGCCAAGTGGGTAGAGTGTTCACCAATGATCCAGGAGACCTGGATTCAATCCCAGGTCGCATCATACCAAAGACTTTAAAAATGGTACTTGATACCTCCTTGCTTAACACTCAGCAATATGAGGTATGTATGAAGGGTAAAATGGAGCAATCCAGGGAAAGGAGTAGCGCCCTCCCCTACACCTTGGTGTAGTAGCTATTGAAAAGGGAGCCTTCTGGTCGCCCTCGACTATGGTCGCCAACTTTACTTTACTTATATGTATAAAAATGGATTTGGCATTAAATAACCTACAATAGTTAATGTGCCATAAAACCAAACCAAACCAAAATGACCTAATTTGGCATTAAATGACCTGAAAATGGTTGTTACACCATAAAACCAACCAACCAACGAACCAACCAAAGTAGCATTTTTTAAAAATAGTTATTTATTTTTGCTGGAAAATTTTGCATTGAAAGCTACTAAAGATTGGAAAAGGAGATGATGAAAGGGTTAAGGTAAGTAATAATGAAAATCTAAGTCCAATCTATGATAATTATAATATAACATATGAATGCATGTGTTCAAATGTTACATCCTGTCATCACCTCAGATAGATCATGGACCTTTCAATTTTGACTGTGATGAAAGAAAGGGGACAAAAAAAACAAAAAAAAAAAACATAATAAACATTGGAAAAAGAAAGAAACAAAGAAGAAAGGAGAGAGAGAGAGACTTTGGTATGACTTGACCTGGGATTGAACCCCAGTCTCCCGGACCATTGGTGAGCACTCTAAACATTATGTCAGTACTTTATTGTAATGTTATATAGTCACATATGCAGATTCACATCTACATACATGCACATATATATGTAGAATAATTCACAACGACACAATAATAAAGACAGACGCAGGAAGTGACAAAGACGCAGGAAGACTTCTTTAACAATATATACCTCTCACTTTATTGCAAGGGTTCGAAAAGGTTGTTCAAGGTTTGTATGTGAGAGGGAGTTGGAGATCGAACATAACTGCAATATTTTGACCCCACTGTTATGGCTGTCAGCGTTGTGTCTTTCTTGTTCTTTGATGCTCAACCGGTGGCCTAGGGCCCACTCCGCTGGATGCTGGCTTTCTTTACTGCATCTTATCAGCATCTTCTCTGGACCCCAAACTCCATCGGGGTTCCCGAGTGCCCCCTCGGTCGGGTGTGGCTTTCCCTACCACATCTCACCTCCAACTGTCTGGAACTCTACTGGCAACTCCACTGGCTCGTCGAACTCAACTGAATTATATAATCATTCGACACCCACTCAATCTTTGAAATCGAATGTTTAATCGTCATCAAGTGGAAATAACTGTCATGCAGTTCAGAGGTCACTCTCTTCCTGTGCGTCAGTCTATGAGTGTACCATAGGAATCTTTTAGCTCGTCCCATTTCATCAACCAATTTCTGCCCAAGCGATTTCCTCTCCTAACTGCCATTAGAATGTGTCACCTCCTTCCAGTGCATCACCTTGGAATGGCATTTTAGGCTGGGTCAAAAGGTCAAAATATAACAGGAATATCATTATGCTGAGTTAGTTGGTTTTATGACATGTCTATTCTGGTTGACAGTTTAACAATAATGATTTCAAATAATATATGGAACAAAAATATATCTTTAAGATCATTTTCAGGAAATAAATACTTCATGCTTAATTGCAATATCAAAATGTTTTAAGAACCATCCTATCAAGTAGCTCAAAAATCATTTTAAAGATCATCTCAAACAGCTCTATTGGACCCATAGATGTTACTCTAACAGGCACCACTACTGTGGGTCAGAGTGGACCTGGAGGTAATAGGCAAAAAAAGGGGGGGGGTGATTTCACATTTTTCAAAACTCCAGAACTAGAGCCTTTCAATTGAATGTAGTCATACACAAGATACTAATTTTTCTTTTGTCCTATCTCTCAACTCCAATTACTCATCACACAACCTGGTGTCACTATGGAGTTTTAAAAAATTCTGTTGCTATGGTAATCAAAGACCTATGGAAAATATAGGTAAATATGCTATTTAGTTTCTTTTCCAAAGAAAAAAAGTCTCATAGTAATTCCAGTAGATTCATAAATTGCCTGGAAGACTACATGACAATGTTTCTCTCTCTCTCTCTCACTCACTTACTCTCTCTCTGGTTCTTTCAATTTTTTCTTGTTTCTTTTCTATGTAAATCTGTACTTTCTGTCTTTGTGATTTTCCATTTTTTCTTATTTCTTCTCTATATTTCAATACTCTCTCTCTCAAATTCTTTAAGTTTTTTCTTTCTTCTTTTCTATATAGTTCTATACTTTCTCTCTCTCTCTCTCTGTTTTTCACTTTTACCTAATTTCCTCCCTCTATATTTATATAAATTCTTAACTGTAGTAGTACTTGATAGTCAATTCGAACTGTTTAAAAATTATTTGTATTTGACAAACCAAAAATAAAACAAAAAAACCTCTGAAGAAAAAACTACACCAAAATGTAAATATAACAGTACAATGAACAGGATTCCTCAATCTTAAGGTAAAATAACCCTAGTCAGGTTGATATGCCAGAAAATCAATCAATTATTAACATAGTCTGATTAATGAATATCACTTTTAGAGATTGACTGCAAATCTGAAGCACTGGTACTGGTGCAGCTCTGCACTAAATAATTAAGATGAAAATAATAATTTTGATGCACTTTACATTGGCTGCAGAAAGATGTTGTCATAATCAATTAACAATATTTGTTATATTTAATTAGATGAGATGAAATAAAGACAAGGATCACAGTGGGGAATCTCTGTAACGTAATGGTTAACATGTTGGACTGTGACATCATACTAAGCAAATTCTAGTTGCTCTATCATGTTTGATTTTGGACTAATATACATTAGGAAAGGTATAAACCCTGTTATAACCTCTGCCAGCTATAGGTTAAATAGTACAATAGCTATTCTTCAACAAGAATGGCTTTAGCATTAAATAATTCACAAAGGTTGATATGCCATTAAAAGCAAAGAAAGAAACCAAAGACCACAGCTACAGTTTTTGCTTTCATGAATTTAATTTTTTCCAGAAAAATTACTCTTTCTTGAAACCAAAAATGTTCAAGCAAACAAGAGTGAGGATTATATAATTGGAGAGATTTTATCAAAGGGGGAAGTAATCACTGCTTCTTGTGTATCAAAAAGATGGCAGTCTAATCAAATGAGAGGGATAAATATATGATATTTATGTAACTGCACAGATTTAATGTATTTTTCTGCAAAAAAATAGAAAATTTTCTTTTATTAATTTATACAGGAATCAAATCAAAGAGAAACAAACCTGATTTGCAATTTATTACTCGGATAAAATAATTACTAATTAATTTCTGTCATGAAACCATTAGCAATACACACACACGTGATGGCAATGAAGGAGTACTCTGCATTCCTCAAAGCTCCAGTATTACTGGAATCTCACCATCAGATTGTTGAGCGTCATATCAAGGACACTCATTTAGGAAGCAGGGTTACTCTCTCTGCAGAGAAGCAGTTGGTGTATTCTATAGCCCCAGCCAACTGGGCAACACACACACACACACATATATATATATATATATATATATATATATATATATATATATATATATGTGACAGATTCAAAAGTTCATACAATGACATCATATCTACTGTTGACTTTTTTGAGCAATGGGATCCAAGCACTAAAACACTAAGAACTGTATAGATTGTAAGGAGGGTGTATATTGAAAAATAAACTTTATTTGGTCACATTCCATGAGAATATTTTGAAAATTTTTTTCCGTATACACTATTTGTATCATGTGATGAATTTTTAAAATAAAAATGAAAAACAAACTGGAAACCATTTTCTATAAGATGATCCCAGTGATGCATGAAACTCAGGATAACAGCTGGCATACAGCACAGTTGTCATTATATATAAACATACACAAAATTGATATTAGTATTCGTGATTGTTCAAGATGTAAAATATTTTTCTAAAAAGTGCTCGATAGGAATTAAGCAGAATCAATATAAAAATCAAAATATTAAAATTTTCAATGTCAAAATTAATTCTGACTTCAAATTATTTATATATCAGAGGTGAAAGGTTCATATATGCAACACGTCTTATATTTTTTGTACGATAAATAATTTTGTATAATATAAGATTAATTATTAATAATTCTCATGGCATTTGTATTTTTTGTGTTTCAAATTTTTCCATTTCTTAGGATAATTGTTACAAATAATATTATTTGGGGAGGGTGTCCTCATGGTGTAATGGTTAAAACACTGGACTGTGTAGAAAGTGAATTCAAACTCAAGTTGTGCTATTATGTTTACTTTCAGACAAATAACCTTGGGAAAGGTATGAACCCCCTTATCCTCCCAGCTATGAGTAAAATAGCATCACTGTTGCTCTTCTAGAAGGATGGATTTGGCATTAGATAACCCACGAAGGTTGATATGCCATTAAATCAAACCAAATAAATCAATCAATCAAAATATTATCTAGGAAGTGTAAATAGAGAAAACACCTGTTGGTTTAGCAAGAAAAGATGCAAACAAAAGCTATGATTTTAGTAGCTTCCCTATTGCCTTTGTGTAGGGAGCATGAGAGATAAAACAAAATAGGGTGGGTGAAAAACAATTATAGAAAAGCAAAAACATTTTGCTTACACACAAGCCAAAGTTTAAAAAGGCTGCAGCTTTAGTCTTCCCTGATTTATTATTCACTTCAAGCTGGATACACAAAAATTACAGACAGAACATGATTATGAGAGGGTAAAAGAGAAACTGTCAAAGAAAAGCAAAAAAATACTTTTGCTTGCACTCAAGCCAAGGTCCAAAAAGGCTGCGGTTTTAGTCTTCCCTGATTTATTATTCACTTCAAGCTGGATACACAAAAATTACAGACAGAACATGATTATGAGAGGGTGAAAGAGAAACTGTCAAAGAAAAGCAAAAATATTTTTGCTTGCATTGTAGTCATGTTCAAAAAGGGCCATGATTTTAGTCTTCCCTGTTTTATTATTTCCTTTAAGCTTGGTGCATGATCAAGAGAAAGACAGACTGATAAAGTGAAGAGTCAGAAAGTGATAGCCATCAAAAAGAAAAAATTCTTTTGTTTGCTTTTCATCCCTTTAAACAAGCAAACACTCTCTAATGAAGAGATCATATTTTTATTAACTTGTGCAGCTAAAATCAAAGACTCACCTATTCAAAGGACTTATAGTTGGATAGATTTAGATAAAAAAATTGTATTATTTGATTCTGAACAACATTTTGGATGAAGTAATTGTTCATGTTGAGTAAAGATTAAAAATAATGCGAGAGTTCAGATTTGTTGAATTGCTAAATCTGAAGCTTTTTCGCACCTCCAAGAAAATTCTAAGAGAAGCATTTTCAACTTTGGATACATATTTGATTTGAATGAATTGAAATATTATCTAAAATC
The DNA here is from genome assembly GCA_963585895.1 of Sepioteuthis lessoniana. NCBI lineage: Eukaryota > Metazoa > Mollusca > Cephalopoda > Myopsida > Loliginidae > Sepioteuthis > Sepioteuthis lessoniana. The sequence goes on from OY757934.1 coordinate 7,462,229, forward strand.
AGTTTATGAAGCAGATTTTACAAAGCAAGCATCAAGCATCCAAGAAATTACAGAAATAATACATGAACTTGAACTAAATTAATTCAAATCCGGTAAAGTCAGACTTCAAATGATGCTAGATTACTCCAAGATTGAAGTGATAAAATCCGTAAACCCTACGTTAAAAACAGGAAGAAAGTGGAAAGTCAAAGACACTATAATAAGTGCTAAGAAAAACCTAGCTTTCAAGGAAGTAATTGGTCTCACTCAAACAGGGAGACAAGGTTTAGGAGTGAATGAAAAGAAATGGTGGTCACAAGCTAATGGTAATAATCGCCGCAACATGGTCATTCAGGAAGTAAGAAACAAAGAGGATAAGAAAAGACTCATAAAAAGAGTACAACAGACCCAACAAGATCAATGGACAAGCTGTGAGGAGGCACTGCAAAGGTCTATTACTTGGAATGACATTTGGCAAATGGCTCCACTCAAGTTGAGTTTTTTAATACGTTCTACATATGACCAGCTTCCATCAAAGAGCAACCTTGTCAAATGGAAGAAAGAAAGCAATCCAACCTATCCCCTGTGTAATGAGAAACCTCAAACATTGGAACACGTCCTCAGTTCCTGTAAGACAGCTCTTGCTAATGGAAGATACACTTGGAGACACAACAGTGTATTGGACGAGCCGGTCAGAATTATACGGAACTTGATGATACCTGAATCAAATAAGTCAACCCAGAAATTTGTAACTGAGGGGGGCAAAATATATCTCGGTTCAAAGAAATCGACTTACCATCAAGCTATACCTGGTCAAAATCTTCTTGGATTAGATGATAATTGGAAGGTATCTGCAGACCTCCCTGGTTGGCGTAATGATTACCCGAAAATAATATCTAAGGGTCTTTGACCAGACATTGTTCTATTTTCAAAGGAGAACTCAAAGGTCATCCTGGTAGAATTAACAATACCATTTGAGAGCCGACTAGAACAAAGCCACGTTTACAAAACAAGCAAATATGAAGATCTCAAAAAAGAACTGGAAAAGGAAGGGTATAGCGTTACCATTAAAGCTGTGGAGATTGGGGCAAGAGGTTTCGTTGCAGGCACCCTGGACCAATTTCTGGGACAAATTGGAATCAATCGGCGCAATAGAAGCAAAAGTATGAAATGCCTTACAGAAATAACTGAAAACTGTTCAATGTGGATATGAAATAAAAGAAACGTCCCATAGAACATCTCAAAATAAACTCGTCATAGCATCACCTAGTAGAAGTAACCAAATTACTACATCTGATTCTGATTGTACTTGCCATATCTGCTTCCTGTAAGAGATCGTCTTCTTCACAAAAGCATGTAAATAACTATATTTGATGTTACCAAAGTGAAGAGCTATAAGGTGATTTAGTTTTGATTTCCTTTTGGAGAAGATAAAGGTAGAGCATGGTGCTAATACTTTCTACAACAAAGTGATTGATGAATTTGTCAAAATGAAATGAAGAGTTGAATTGATTTACAAATAAATTTTAATAATTCATTATTTGTAAATTTTATTATTTTCTCTTGTAACTAATAGTAGTCATCATCATTGTCAGGGTATTGCAAATGGTAGGGTGGAATATCAAGTCCAGCAGAGAGGAGTATTAAGTCAAAAGCAGGACCTGTTGATAGAAGAATACTTTCTCACATTAAAATTAGTTCACATCACATTTACGTATGATTGTTGTTGGTGACCATGGTCAAGGGCTACTACTCCGTTTTAGCAATTAGGCGGCATAATGGACTCAAAACCTCTGACAGCTCTGCACACCTAAAAGACAAGACAGTGCAAAAAAACAAAAACTCTTTCATTCAGCAGTGACTACTTGGACTGGAAAGACCTACTTCTCTCTTGCTGCTGGTAGGGAAAACCACATGTCTGCTTAGGGGCATGCTGGCTCACTCTTCTACTGCTAACATCTGTTGTTATACATATCTACTACACACAGAAATGACTCTCCTGTAAGTAGCCATCTCTGCTAACATACCTCACAAAAAACACCAACTAGACATAACTACTGACTTTGGACTTAACACCCTCTGAAAATGACTAATATGTTTCAACACCTTGTTTGGGAGATGTGACTGTTTCTCTAATAGACCAGGAAGACCTTTCTTTGCTACGGAGTAGCCATATGAAACCCCAAAATAAAGTTGAAATTTAAAAGGTATCTTTGTCTCCTTTCTTCTTTCCTTCAGAAATTCTTTTGCAGCTTTCACAGACAAACAAGACACCAATGAGTTAGATATAGGTAAAAAGAAAACAAACGGAGTCAGATACAACAACCAACAAACTACAGAGCTAAACCAAATAATCAACCAAATCTTCTGGACCCCCATAATTACATGCCATAGTTCACAAGTCACTCTTCACCACTGAGTATTAAAATATTATAAACATATCCAACAGAAGAAGAAACTACTTTTTTTCTGACAAGACATGGTATCGAATATATTATTCATTTTCTATAATTTAAAAGACTTTTTGTGCTGATGACAAAGCTATATCTTTCAGATTAAAAAAAAAAAAAAAGAAAAAAGAAAAAAAAAAAAAAGAAAAGATTTCTACACGAACTTAAAATAGAAACAAATATCACACCTATTGCATTTTTTTTAAATTGGAAGAAAGATTGAAATTTTCCCCATCCAGCATTTTTCAAACTTATGTCTTACTATTGCACAGAAAAAAAAATAAAACAAAAAAAAAACATTTTTCAGAAATTTGTGTCACTGAAGAGAAATGATTAAAGGGAGATAATCCATTTTTGCATGCACAAAAATTAACAGGCTGATGAATCTAGTGATAAAATATTTGTAAATGAAGAGCAAATAAATCATCAAAATAAAAAAGCTTGACCTCTCAAACAATTCTCTCCAGGACAAAGTAAATGTACATGATAATGTTTTGGTAAACTTTATACAGTAATTAAAATGTTGATAAACTCTAATCCAATTTCTTTCTTCAAAACTGCTCATCTGCAATGCTGGACACCTTCCGACGAAAGTTCAAAACTGCTACTGGTGAATAACACTGGATACCAGAGTCTCTTAAAAACAGTATTTACCTGACATCCCAAAGAGCCAGAGTATGTCACAAATTGAGACTCATGCATGTGCAAAAATTCTTGACCCCATTGGCATTCTCCCTTTAGGGTGCCTCATGCACCAAGCAATAAACTTAGTCTTGCAAGTCGGCAAAGACCTGGGGTGGGGGACGGCTCCCTGAGGCCAAGTCAAAATTTAGCAAACACAACCATCTGGTACAAATGCAAGCACCACAAAATGAGTCCCCGGAAAAACTCATCACTCTCTTACTGTGTGTCAATTTTAAGCACTTATCTGGGCACTTGAAACTTGGTCTGTCAATTTTTGCACACAAGTTTCCATACCTCAAGGTGCCTGAACCAAATCATGAGGCCTGCCAGATGCACAAGTCGTTTTTTTTCTGTAACTTTAAAAAACACACATTCAATCCAGCCAGGCCAGACACAACCAGGTTCTCTTAGAGTTTTTTCATAGGTTTATCTCTTAAATCTATTTTAAATAAAAATATTTGTATATATGTAAACAACAAAACATTAATATCATCATACAACACAATTCAACATCAAAATTAAAAATATAGCCAATATCATATCTCTGAGAATTTAACCAATTGAAAAATAGACTTGCTTTAAAAATTAATGGGTTAGATTGATGCTAGGGATAATATCTAGTTGAGTCCTTGATTATCAAGGTCAGATACTAGCATTTTTATATCCAATGATACACTAATACTGAATTAATAGAAAGATAATTCACAAAGATAGAAACATTTTACACATACATATTATACATACGAGTATTGACAAGAATATACAAACATGTCTCAACAGATAAAATATGCATGCACTGTTCTGTGAACAAGTAGTATATGAAAGGAGTACAAAAATAATAAAAGTCTTACTTAAGATAGATAATTACTACATCCATGACGAGGAGAGGCGACAACAGAGATTATCCATGACAAGGAGAGGAGAGAATAGAGATTAAAAAGACTGAGATGGATTCTGATTTGTCACATGTCCAATGGATATGCCCACTTTTCAAGGGAGATAATCATTTATTGCTCCTTACAAAAACATACAGAAGCGATGATTGCTTTTTAATTATACAAATGTATAAAATGAAAAGCTTATATACTGTTAAGTAGGTAAACTGATTTTAGATATGTACAATGTAAGATCTTTGTCCATATGGAGAAAATTCATGGGGTCTCCTTTTTTGTTACCCAATAAATCTCACAAAAAGGATTTGAATTAGAAGGACTCTACATAAAAAATGGACCCATACCTCACCCACACTTCACCAAAACTTCAATTACAGACATTCTCCCAGAGAAATGAACATTTCAGGCATTAGGGTTCAGTTTTATACTTTATGTGAAAGAACATTCCTCGAAACAATGAAGTGCATTTTTCTTATAAAACTTAAAAAAAAAAAAAATAAAACCTGCAATTATTCACTAAATTCATATTTGTCTTGACTTTTGTTTGCATTTTTGAATTGTTTTTTTTCTGCAAATACCATTTCCCAGATGAAAAAGATTCTTGATTCTCATTTGCACAAGGTCAAACTGAGACTAGTCAAAAAAATGAATTTTCATACTTTCTCCTCACTGGTTATATCACTGAATAAAATCAAATATACATTTTAAAAATTGAAACACGGTTATCTGCATTTGCCATTGAAACTCTTAAAAGTAACATGTTCTTGTAAAAGACATGTGACAAAAAAAGAATTGGGTCTTTTTACCCCAATAGCCAAATATAATGATCATGTTAGTTTTGAGATTCTGACCCCAGCAAAATTCACGAGTGGAAAAGTATGTACGTCTAGAAAAAGATATGTCCTTTTTTCTTTTACCTAAAAGACCATAAAAAATTACAGACATTCTCCCCCTAAAAGTGAACCTTTCGGGTATTTAAATTTCATATCCCACATGTGAGATACAAGTATAAACTCATGTCTATGAAGAATATTCCTCAGTATAATGAACTGTATATTTCCTAAAACTTCTAAAATAAAACCTACATTCATTTACTTCCCTTGTCTTTTAATTGTGAGCATGCTGAAATGTTTATTTTTGCATGTACCGTTCCTCATATAAAAAGGCTTACAGAGCCTTATTTACCACAAGACCAATCCAGGTCCACTCAAAAAAACAAAAAGAACAAAAACAATTTTCATACTTTTTTCTTACTTCTAACTTACCAATGTAATTTCAAATCCAAACAGTTCATATTCTTTAAACTTATATACTATTCACTAAGTAAACTCATTTTAGATATGGCAAGGCACCTTTTCTGAAGATCTGACGATTTTGGAATACTCCATTATTATTATTATTATTAATATTATTATTACACCATGGTTTACTCTGACCAGGTGTGGTAGTATCTGATAGGGTTCTCACTATGAGTCAAATACATCTGTTGAAAAATTATTTATGTTCGATAGGACTGCGTGCCAAAAGAACTTCTTAAGAAACAACTCAACAAAAAAAAAAATGTAAATTTAAACATACAATGGATATAATTCCCTAACTTCTCATCATAAAATAATCATAGATGATTTGACATGCCAATAAAATCAAGCAATAATTTTTTTTCATGGAAAATATAAGATCTTGCTAATTTTAAATAAGAAAAAAAATTTAATACAGACTGAATACTAATGCATAATAAATAGAAATGGGCTGGGTATTGCGAAATAATTCAACATGCTCTTGAAGACAATATAAATTTTTTTTAAAAAAGCATAGCACCAATAATCTCCACATTTTTACACCAAAACTACCAAACTAAAGAACCAAATACTAAAATCCAATAACAAAGTTAGAATGAATCAATTTGATAAATTCTATAATGACAAATCTGACAAGAGAGAAAATTCTGTTTCCCAAAGCCAAAAAAATTCTGAAGTGTCTTTAATTTGACACTCTTTTACTGAACAAATTATTTGCATTTCAAGACTGTCATCAAGAAACCTGGTTGGTTAACTAAACAAGGCATTTTTTTAAATTGTCTACCTGAAATATTTCTTTACTTTTCATCTAAGATTTGTGTCAATAGGTTAGTTAAGGTTGCTTGTTCAGGTCTTGAATTATTTCCTTAAGGAAACAAAACGTTTATAGGGAGACGAATACACACCCTATATTAAGAATTTTTATAGTCATACAGACATTCATGAATCTGTACACCTATACCTACATATTAGTGCTTATATACATATATATAAAAGTGATTATTTATATGTGCTTATATATATATATATATATATATATACACACACACAGGTGCTTGTTTTTATATATGTATATATACATATCTCCAAGAAAAAAAAACACATATACATATATACTTATTTTCATACAGTTATATATATATATATATATATATATATAGTAATGTTCATATGTATGTACTTATATATATATATACACACACACACAGATATAGGCACTTTAATATAAGTGTAGTATTTTGTTCAGTTACATGCTCATATTTTCTGTTATAGATTTTGGCTCTGTCACATTTCTTGTCATTGTAGATCATCGATCCGTCACATCATTCATTATTGTAGATCTTTATCCTGTCACACTTGCCTCTTTCAATTGTAGATTTTCATCCTGTCACACTCACCTGTTGCTGTTGTAGACTTTCACTCCTTCTGATTTTAAAACCAAGAACAACTTCTGAATGACTTTTTTTGCTCTGCCAGTCCTCAAGGCATACTGCGTTTTGGAGTGGGAGGTCATCTTCCATTTGTGTATGAATTTGCACTCTCAACATTCTGGTTCTTCATGTGCAAACCAATCATTAATAAAGAGCATGTGTCTTGGATCTCTTACAAATGGTAGCTTTGCATGCCATGCACTGCGGACACTTTGAATCAGGTGTGTGCTAATGTCTATCGTAACAGTCCCCACTGATTGTATGATCACATAATTGATAGTGTGGCAGCGATTGCCTTCAACAAGCACTTCTTTGTAAAAGTGAAGGGGATTCTTCTGATGGTATCACCTCTGCATCTGTAACCGAAGGATCCATGTCATTCCCAGTGTCATGACTATCTCCATCATGGTCTGACTCCATCTCTTCTAACTTAGCAAGTGAACTGTCTGAACATGTCCTATAAAGTAGCAGTGTCCCTGATTTGAAATCAGATAATGCACCTTGGTGATCGTTTCATCCCATGGATGAAAATCTTTCATGTGGTGTGGCATACCACTGACCCAAATGGTCTGGGAGTTGATTATTGCATCAACTCACCCTTTGTTGAATTTAATGGTACAGTATTCATTTGGGGGTTGTAACAATAGATAGCCTCTTGAACAGAACACTGTGTCTTGGTGACTGTTGTCTTAATGGTGCGGTGAGACCGCTTCGCCATCCCATTACCGTCTGAAGTGTATGCACGCCACGATCATACTCACACTCCCTATTCAGTCACAATGTCCTGAAAGTCTCGACCACTGAAAGTCTGGGCGTTATCCATTAATATATCATCAGGATGAAGGCATTCATAAAAAAACAGCTTTCAATCATATAACTGAAACCACATCCTGGTGCAACAGTGGCCGCCACACCAGGAAATGTGTTGGATCACAATCTGTCAACTTTAGAAAATGTTTGTCTTCATAATGAGTCATGTTCAAACCCAGTTGCCACCAACCTCAAGTTTACCTTTCTTCCACTGGATGGAGGTAGGGTCCACTGCATGATACTCCTCACAAGTTTGTATAGCTGATCTAACATTTGCCTTTGAAACAGTGGGACACTCTCTTCGGACGAAATATGTTGTGCACTGAACTCCATGATGCCTGCTCTTTCAGTGTATTGCGCAAATCTGCTTGGTAGTAAACTGGTCTGTAAAGGCCGAGCATGTTGACGGTTCTTGCTCCGTCATTTTAAGCTGCCTCTTTGGAATGCAGGTATGCTTATCTGGCAGATTTTTATCTGGTGTGATCAGGTTCACATCAATTCCCAAGCCATATTCTTCAATTAGTTGTCGTAAAGTTGACTATTTCTTGCACACCATCATTTTGCTTGTGGCTTTTGTCCTTAATCAGACTTCACACATCAGAGTGTGTCAACCAGTGGTACACGCATTATGAATCGGTGTAAAGGTGTACCACCTTGACTCACAACTGTAACATGATATTAAGATCTTTCAGGGCTGCATCAAGTTCTGCCATATTGATATGTCAAACATCGCCAGTCGGATGAAGCCAGCATGCATCTTCCAGTACAGCACCATTGCTCTCCAATATATGCCCATTTCCAGGGAGCTCGCATCAAACCATGCATTCATTTCTTCTCTGGTCACACAGCAAATTCCTTGGGTGGGGTCATCTCGGCATACTCTGGTCAGTACTTCAATCATCAGTTGCTTGAGGAGGACATCTCAACTTGCATGCATTTCACTGGAAAGTTGAATTCACTGACTGAAAGGAGGCAAGGGTGGCAACAGTGCCCTGCCACCAAACCTGTTTTCCCAAACAGGATTCTAGCATGTGGCCCAGTTCATTACATCAGAAACAACACATGTCACGCTTTTGGAGTCTGGAATTGTTGGTTACGTTGAATGAGGCAATTTCTGGCCTAGTGGTTAGGCTCATTGCATTCATAGCACCTTAATCTTGACAGCTGAGATTTTTCTCTTTTTATCATGTGTCTGTTTAACGGCTGCTGTAATTGGCACAAACTGGAGTAGGTTGCTCATCATTATGGCTGCTGGTTGATCTAAAATTTGGGGAATATCAATCTCCTTCATTTGAGAAGATGTGACACAAAAGCTGCCAGTCATGCTCGGGTAACCCATAGACAAAGGAAGCTTTGAGACCTTGTTCTGTCATGACATCAAACAGCATGGGAATCCTTTTCAAATCTGCTGAAAAGTTATCCACCATCGCAAGCGACATTTTCTCATTATGGTAGAGACATTCGACCTGAGGTTAATACCTGAGTTTAACGGCGTCAATCCTGACCAATCCATAATCAAATTTATTGGAAAGGCTGAATTAGTATACCAAAATAGGTTGTAGTGTTTTGTTCAGTCACACTAGCCTCTTTGTTGTCCTGGATTTTGGCTCTGTCACACTCGCCTCTTGCTATTGTATATCTTTGCTTCATTATCTCTCTCGTTATCGTAGCTCTTCATTCCGATACATCCCCTCACTATCATAGATCTTCACTCTGTCACACTCGCCTCTAGCTATTATGGACTTTCACTCTGTTCCGTTTTATTAACAAGATCAATCTATGCTACGTTCCAGAACAACTGCCAAATGACTTTTTTTTCTTTGCCAGTCTTCAAGGCATACTGCGTTTAAAGGTGAAAGGTCATAGTCCATCTGGGTGCGTGAATTAGCACCCCCAACATCCTTGCTCGTCACGTGCAAACCAATTATGCTTATGCATGTGTCCAAAATCTCTTACAAATGGCGGCCTTGCGTGCTTTGAATCAGGTTACATATACATGCGAGTATGTGCTTAATTTTACACATACAGGTACATATGTTTATATATATCATTATGTACATACATATATTTGTAACTATAATTATATATATGCATATACAGTGTTTTGGTTCATACATACATTATAAAGCTGTGTGTATATATATATATATATATATATATATATATATACACACACACACACACACACAGAGAAACACTCACATACATATTATATTAAACACTCACACACATATACATACATATATATATATATGTATAAATACGTGCACACACACACACACACACACACACACACACACACAAGATGTAACCCAAACATTGTGGAAATTCGAACAGATCTGTCAAGTTATTAAGGATTTTCCAAGACTAGCTAGACATTTTACACATATCTTAACATCACTTCCCTATGGAATAAAGAAATAGATTTTTTTCTTTTAAGAAATCTTTTCACTCTCTTAAGTTCTCAAAACTCTTGGGTAAAACTGTGTGTGTATATATATATATATATACATATATATATGTAAAAACCTGAAATACATGAAAACTATATATGTGCAAAACAATAAAAAACAACATAGGAACGATGCAAAAATGTAATTATAAACATTAAATGAATACAATTCCCTAACCTGGGATGGATTGACATGACATTAAAATCAATCTGTATATTCAATACCCCAGTTCAACACATTTGGTACATGAATTTCTTAAGTTTTTTTTTATTAAAAAAAAAAAGAATTCGTGTTAGGCCAAGAATTTTTCAGCAATCATTTTCTACTTAAAACTTAACATTATCACTCATCTTTTTTTATTTTCTGCAACTGATCTCAATAAAAAAATATATTGTTTGAATTTTATCAGATATAGCAAAAAAAAAAAAGAAAAGATAAATTCTACCCTTTTATCCCATTAATAAATCACAGTGAATACCAACAAAAAATACTTTAATGATTCAGTTTAATACATCAAAACTGAAAAGACTTGGGGTAAATTGGGATTTATATAATTTTGTGAGGTAGCAGAGATTTCTCCATCTAATTTTTTCAAGCCTATAGGCTTGAATGTGGGAAGTTTTTGAAAAAGTTTATTTAAAAATTAAGCAAAATTGTTTGAAGGGATTCTATTTTTATCTTTTATTATTGCAATGCACTGGAGATTCAATCATATTTTTGTTGGTATGCAGTTGCATATTTTCTGGAAAATCAATTTTAAAATTAACAGAGTGAAAGGAAGGACAATTTTTGGCATTTATTGAAGATATCAAATATTCAGTGAAATTTCTATACATTTGAGGATAAATTTTTCACTGGATATCTGAAATGATGGTAAATATAGAAATTGCAGTATTTTAAGGATTTAAATGAGTTTTATAATCTTTTTACAAGTAGCTAAATAATTTAATCCTGGAAACAAGTTGTTTCTAAATGATAGAAATAACAGGTAAAATACTTTTTAGATAATCTATTAAGAATTTGAATTATAATTATCTCACTGATGATACCAATTTTAGTTAGTGTCCTTGGAACAAGCAACAAAGGCTTGGAAAAGAGACCAGAAGAATTGCAGATCAGAAAAAGAACTGAGACCACAGATTACACCATTGTTAAGATCAGCTAGGATACTGAGATGAGTCCTAAAGATCTGAAGAGACTTGCTGTCACTCAGTGTTGCAATGTTACATATTGACCTTTGACAACCAGGTAGTTAACAGGATGTGTAGCTGTGTCTTAAGGTAATCAAGGGACAGTGAAAATGAATCACGTGAATTGCAGTGGAAGGAAAAATGTCATGGCATCTAGAAAATAAATAATGACAGTCTTTTGAGTCAGGCAGTCAATCATTCAGAGAAAGCAGTCAGCTGAGTAGACACACCTTGTTATCTAGGGTGCCATGCCAGAGGTGGGGTTGACAAATGGCCTCCAGGATGTATCAGCCTCCTGTCAAAGAAACAAGGAGAAGCTGGTTCTGTATCAAACCTTCTGTGAAAGAAGCAAGGCTCTAAATATGTCTGTCTCAATGAGGTGCAAGCATAATAGTTCTGTCTCTGTCTGTCTGTCTGTCTGTCTCTCTTACAACTATTTCGACCCTTTCGTGGTAATAATGAAAGGAGTTTATTTTTTTATAAACAAGTATTATGGCATCCTCTCTTTCCTTCTGTGGGTATATGACTATAACTCATATATTTGATTTAACAGAGAAAAGAAAAGAAACCCATTTAAAATTGATAAGGAAATACATTTTACTACAGTGAACGAACAATCAGTATTTGACAGGTGGCATTCCACAAGTTTTCTTTGCCCTAGTCTGTTCTAGCTCATCTGAAGGTTCATAGGAAACAGATGATTCCATTCTTTTGCCTTTAGACTTCAAGGAAAGCTCCCCATCTAATGATGATATGAAAAACTTGCAAGGAGCAAAATAACAATAACAATGATAATAATTTATTATAAATGTGCATAATGTAAATATAGATGTGATGAAAGAAAAGAAGAATGCAGCCTAACAAATACAACCTCTCCAGGTCAGAGTTAATCTGTTTGTTCAGGTTTTATGGCATATCAACTTTTCAAGGTTATTTAAGGCCAAATCCATTTTCATACTAATAAACAGTTCTATTTCAAACAATTCAGTTTAGCATAAGTAAACAGTTTAATCCTATTTGACCCATTGATAGGACTATCAGACACTACCACTCCAGGCCAGAGTGTACCTGGAAGTGATGGCAATAAAGGGTTACTCTGCATTTCCCAAAGCTTCAGTATTACTGGAACCTCACCATCAGATTGTTTAGTGTCAAATCAAGGACACTCATTTGGTGGGGTGGTCTTATATATATACACTGACAGCCCCAGCTGACTGGGCAACAGAGTGGATCTGGGAGTAATGACAATTAAGGGATGACTCCACATTCCCCTGAGCTTCAGAACTGTAACTCAACGACTGGATGTGGTTTAGTGACAAACCCAGCCTGTCATTTTTGGGGTGGGGTGGGGGGTGAGGTGGTCTCACCATTCTATAAAGTATTCATTTGGCATATTCTAAGCTCTGCCAAAAGGGTTTTATGAATCGAGATTAAAACTGTAGATAAATCAGATGAAAAAAGTCAATTACAAGAATCAGGCATTATTGCATTGAACTCATTGGAACACGAAGGAGACTTTATTGGCTAAAAGAAAGCAATTACAAACAAAATTGCTACATTCAAGGGAATAAGTTTTGCTAAAGTGAGGCTGACACCTGGATGCAGGATGAAGGTGATAATTAAGTCAATCTTGCCAAAATTTCTTCGTATTACAGGAAGGAAAGAGAAAGCATTGATAATTGCAAACGGACTGCTCATAAGGAAACAGGTGACATTTAACTATTGGATAAGTGCGTGCGTTCATCATGTCATCAAGTAATTCTGCCCCTGACATATGCACATGAAAGTTATAAAGTACGCAATAAAAGAGACAATTGGAAGTCGTTTTCTGGAATAAAGGAATCTTAAGGAGAGGACATTATAGAAAGCAATTTTGCACTACATAGCACATCAGAGATAAAATTATGACCAAGATGAAGTCAACAGTTCAGCACTCAATGCCAGGACATATGAAAGGATAAATAATAGAAGGTTTTATTCATTTCTTTTAAGGAAAGCATTTTGCAAGCCATAACCAAGTGTTAATTAATACAATGTATCCATGATTTGTCTCTTTATCATAGAAATATTGAAAGGGCTTGAAGATCAATAATTATTCTATCTTACTTTCAAGTATTATATATGAAGCACTTATTTTCATAATTTTCTTCCATATATAGAAGCTGTTCAAGATTTGATTGATTGATAAATTGATTTTAGCAAGATTCGAGGGTTATTTCATGCCTATCGATTGAGGAATTATGTTCCTTTACATTTTTGCGTAGTTATTTGTTTTGAAATAGTTTTTTGCACACAGTTATATGAAATCAATTATTCCTATCTAATAATAATAATTATATAGTTTTCAAATAATTATTTCTGTTTAATAATTGTCATTTGTTTGTTCACAGTTATAAGGTTTAAAGTAACAAATAATAAACTTTAGTAAAAAAATTATAGCTTTAAGTAACAATTCTTAAGGCTGTAGAATACATAGACTGCTTCTTTGTGGAGGAGTAAGACCCTCTCTGAGTGTCCTGTTTATGACACTAAACAATCTGATGGTGAGGGTCCGGTAATGCTGGAGCTTTTGAAAATGTCAAGTACCCCTTTATTGCTCACAGATCCACTCTGGCTTGGAGTGGTAGCACCTGATAGGGTCCTATCTATGGGTCAAATAGAACTAAACTGTGTACTTATACTAAATTGGATTGCTTGAAATAGAACTGTTCTGACATTTAACTGTGTGTAAACAAAAAACTATACTCATACTAAACTGAATTGTTTGAAATAAAACTGTTTATATGTATAAAAATTGATTAAGCATAAATAACCTACAATGGTTGATGTGCCATAAAACCAAACAAAACTAATTTACAGCTATACAGATTCAAGTGACAAATGATAATAATAATAATAATAATCCTTAGTAAACAATTATAGCTTCAAATAACAACTCTTAATACAATTTAAAACTATATGGTATCAAGTGTCTATCTTAAACAAATAAGTTTTGGTAGGTTGGTCTCTGGTTATTTGGTTGAATGGCATATCAACCTTTGTTGGTTATTTAATGTCAAATCTTGTTTATATATATATATATATATATATATATATATATATATAATTTGTAATCAAATAGTTTGTAGATAACATTATTCTTAAATGAGTCAGAGATCATATGTTTGCACAAAGTTAAATGTTTTCAAGTATTCCTGTTTAATACTTATGATTCAATTTAATAATTACCATTTGTTTGCACACAGTTAAATAGTTTCAAATATTGCTATTTATTATTAGTAATTCTATTTATCAATTCCAGTTTTCTAATATGAACAATTTGCACACAGCTATACGGTTTTAGATAAGTGATTATAATCATCCTAAGTAAATCATGGAACAGTTCTATTTGACCCATAGATGAGGACCCTAACAGGTAGTACAACTCTGGATCAGAGTGGACCTGAGAGTAATGTTAATGAAAGGGTACTCCACATTCCCCCAAACTCCAAAAATGAATCCTCACCATCAGATGCATCACACCCAAGATACTAAGAGCTTTCAATTATTGTTATCTAACACTAATAATAGTATTATTCATTTGTTTGCAACACAGTTAAATGATTTCAAGTATTGCTAACTTATATGAATAATTCTATTTACTATCAATTATTTGCTTGCACACAGTTTAGATTGTTTCAAGTACTGCAATCAAACAGTAATAATTCTATTTAATATTAATCATTTGTTTTCACATAGCAATACTTGAAACCATCTAAACTAACTCAGCACAACTGATCTTCAGCCAACTACCTTTGAGCACCTTTAAGGGTTGGGTATTTGTTTGCTACAAGAGCAATTTGAAGAAAACAGTTAGGGTACAGGTGCTAGGACTTGAGATGAACTGTTGATAGATCAGATCAGGTCTCTCTGACTTCCCCATCTTGTCCAGTGAGGTCCAAAGTGGAATGTTACGGGACACATATTCACTTTGGTTGCCAGATCAAGGACTGTTCAGCCACTAAGATCCTGTCCTTAAGCATTACAGGTAGCTTACTCCAGTCAACAAGTAACCTTGTTGGGAGGGACTTACTACTCTGCAGAGATGCAGTTGGCATAATCTACAACCACAGTTGACAGGGCGGACAGAAAATTTCCAAACAGATCTATTTGACCCATAGATCTAGCAAGTGCTACTACTAACGGTTAGAGTGGACCTGGGAGTAATTGCAATGAAAGAGTACTCTATACTCGCCTGATTTCCAGGACTGGAACCTTAGCATCAGATGCAGTTTAGTATCATTCATATGATATCCCTTTTTGGGAAGGTGTCTCACCTCTCAGCAAGGGATATGGGTCAGTATATTCTGAGCCCTACCAAGGTGATTTGCAATACTTGGCCATTTTACTGAATTCAGTTTTCTTGAATGTTTGGTTTGGTATTATGCTATATCAACCACTGTCGGCAATTTAATGCCAAATCCATTTTATACATGTATATAAATATATGACTTTGGTTTGGTCGGTTGGCTGGCTGGTTGGTTTGGTTTTATGGCATATCAACCATTGTAGGTTATTTAATGCCAAATCCATTTTATACATGTATATAAATATGTGATTTTGGTTTGGTTGGGTTTTATGGCATATCAACCATTGTAGGTTATATAATGCCAAATCCTCTTTATACATATATATTGAATATATGATTTCTAAACATATTTTGTTGATAACATTTTTAAACGAGACTGAGCTCATTTTTTTACACGGTTAAATGGTTTCACTTATTTCTATCTAATACGAATAATTCTATTCACCAACAATCATTTGTTTGTGCACAATTTAATGTTTTCAAATAATGCTATGTATCACTAACAATTTGGTTATATGATGAAACAGTTCTATTTCAAACAATTCAGTTTACCATGTAAACAAAGTTAAATGATTCCAAGTATTGTTATTTATTACAAACAATTAAAACATGAGTCATTTGTTCACACAGCTAAATGATCAAACAGTTCTATTTAGCATAAGTACACAGTTTAAATGACAAACAGTTGTGACGCGAAATTGTTTAAAATCCCAAAACGGGACTTTATTTTCGCACGTGTGAAGACGGGGCAGGTTGGCACTTGATCCCCTACAGAATAAGTCCTGTTCAGAGTTCTTCTCTCAGGCATATAAGAACTGGCATATTACGTGAGGGAATAATTTAGGGCCAGACTGACCACCGCTGGCAAAGGGGTTCCAAATTTCACACTATCACACACCTACCAGGCCGCTAAACTTCTTTCCCTTAGATAACAGAAGAATACGGGCCTATAGGTCTTAGTCGTAATAATATTAATATTGTAGTAGTCGGCAACTCCGGTTTCCCGTGTGATACTTTAGGAATTAATAGGACAATTCTAAGCAAGATAACATAAGGCGAATAGAAGCTGGAAAGAAAGCATGAAGTAACAACATCGACCACATGGTAAAATGAAAATACATAAAATCCTTTACTACTTATATATACACGTTCAGAGTGTCAAAAACATATAATTGGACAGTCCACGAATATAAACGTCTTTTCTGACTTTTGTCCTTCTTCTAATTGAGAGAGAGAGTGGTAAACGAAATTTGGGTATAAAGGAAAAATGTCCCCAAAGTTACTTATCTTATTTTTGACGGGGTTCCACTGGAGAATTTTCTTCTTTCACGGGCCAATAGACTTTGTTCTGTTTTTAATACTGGCTTGAAGGATTTTGGAGTCCTTCGTGTCTCAGTTAATCTTTTGTCTTTAACCCGGAGTAAGATGGCTATGGTTCGTCTGCCCGTTATGAACACTGCTCAAAAACTCCCTTCTTACTATTTACTTCCGCTGAGGGGAAGGGAGTCCCACTTCCGTTTTGGGGTCCCAGCCAATCATTTGGCTTCTCTCTCTTTCCCCTTCCGATGTCCGGCGACCTGAGGTCACTAAATGCGAACATCTGGTCTCCCCTGCGTGACCCACATTCTCTCTTAACGGTCACTTTTTGACTGCTAGATAGTGCTAGTTCAACACAGGAGAATAGTATCAGTCTTATCTCTTCGTCTCCGTGAGCTATCACGTGACACAGTTCTATTTGACTCATAACTAGGACCCTATCAGGTGCTACTACTCTGGGCCAGAATGGACCTGGAAGCAATGGCAATGAAGGGGTACTCCACATTCCCCAAAGCTCCAGCATTACTGGAGCCTCACCATCAGATTGTTTTATATGATAATCAAGACACACATTGCACGAGTCTTATCCCTCTGCAGAGATGTAGTCAGTGTATTCTGCAGCCCCAGCCAACTAAGCCACTGTTTTCTTTAATTGGCCTCTTGATCTCATTTTTTTGTATGAAGACTCACAAGACCTTCATTTATGATGTAGGCGATATTTGATTTTAGAGGTCAAACAATAAAAATCTCCAGTTCTAAAAAATGTAATTGATAACTTTTTATATCAGAATTTTCCAACTTTATTCTTCTTATAAGTGGTAGAATAATTTATTACAATAAAATTGTTTTTCATTAGAGAATTGGTTTGATCTTTCATGAAATATGCAGGGATGTAACAATTACTTCAGTAGGAATATACAGTTTTTAAATATTCTATCACCAGAGAAAAAGAACATCATCAAACATATATAAAATTATTATCTGATTCCTTTTGTCCTTCATAAGAAAAAAAATTGATACAAAATTTATTGAAGTATGTATTTACCCAACCACTCCCCTATGGGAAAGCTGTGACACATGGTCAATTTTTCAGCTGAGTACAGGTGGTTTCAGAGTTTGACTTCTAGATTGGTTGTCTAACCATGGCTAAAGAACTCAGTCTGGCCTATTTACTCATAATTGGGAAGAGAAGAGATAGGTTAATGCATTTCCAAAAGGTATTGGCACAAATTCAAAAGCAGTTTCACCCAGAATTTGAACCTGGGCCACCAATTCCATTTCCTATGACGATAACCATTATGTTGAATACTCCTCCATTTTATTTAAATAAATAATAAAATAAAGGAGAGATATTTTTGTTGAAAAATTATTTTACACAGTGTAACGTAAGTTGCATGAGAACATTTTTTGGTTAAAAAACACGGCAACTTATTTGGTTCAGTTCAGTTTGGTTTCTTTGTTTAAAAGCATATCACCCTTCATGGTTTATTTAATGTCAAGACCGTCCTTGCCGAAGAAGAGTCATGTTACTTTTGAACCCAGAGAAGAGGGTTCATACATTTTCCATGGGCAATAGTCTGAAAGTCAATTCAATAAAGGGAACAAAGTTTGAATTCGCTTACTATTTCACAGTCCAGCATGTTATTCACTATGCTATGGGGACTCTTGCCCCTTATTTAGTTGATTTTATTGTATGTCAGTCTTTCTTGAGTTGCTTAATGCTAAGATCAGTTTTATTTTGTGAGCAATTATGTTTTCAAGTAACTTGTTTCCATACAAATAATCTGAATCTGTTTTTCATGTATCCCTATCTGATAGACTAGTTCACACAGAAATATCTAAATTATTAAAGGTAATGTTGCATTGGAAAAGCATCGGCTGCTATCGACAAGTCATCAATCATTTGGAAATCTGGTCTCTCTGATAAAATAAAATAGGTATTCTTCCAAGCTGTAGATGTGTCAATACAACTGTATGGATGCACCAATTGGACTCTAACAAAATGCATGGAGAAAAAGCTAGGTAGGAACTACATAAGAATGCTATGTGCTGTTTTGAACAAATCCTGGAAGTAGCATTCTACAATATAGCAGCTGTACTGCCATTTACCTCCCATCTCACAAGCCATCCAAGTAAGATGAACAAGACATGTGGAGCACACCAGCAAAGACTTACGTATCTCAGCTTCCCAAGAGCAATGACTATTTCGAATGGCTGATGAGAGAGACAAGGGATTCCAGCCTGAGTTGATGATGTCTAATAATTGATACAAAGCTATATAGTTTCAAGTAACTATTTCTATTCAAAAATGATATTAATTTGTTTCCACATAGTAATGTGGAACCCAGTCAGCTGAGGCTGTAGAATACACTGACTGCATCTCTGCAGAAGGGTAAGGCCCCTACCCCACCCCATTAAAGAGTCTCCTTGATATGACATTAAAGATTCTTTGGGGAATACAGAATCTCCTTTCATTGCCATCACTTCCAGGTTCACTCTGGCCTGGAGTGGTTGCACCTTTTAGGGTTCTATCTATGGGTTCAACAGAACTGCTTGATATTTAAACTGAGTGAAAACAAATGACTTATGCTAAAATTAATTGCTTGAAATAGAAATAGAACTGTTTTTACATTTAATTGAGAGTAAATAAATGACTGATGTTTAATTAAATAGTGATACATAGCAAAAGTTGGAACCATTTAACTTTGTTGACTCAGGCAAAATTGAATTGTTAGGAATAGAAATGTTTGATCATTCAACTGCATGTATCTGCAATGTATGTTTACAAATCATATATATTCAATATATACGTAAAAACAGGATTTAGCATTAGATAACCAATAATAGTTGATATGCCATAAAACCAAACCAAACCAACCCAACCCAAACAGTACTCTTATCTACTTCAAATAATTTGTACACACTTACATGGTATCAAGTATGACTATTAAATACTAATCATTTTCAAACAATCCTATTTGACCCATAGACGAGACCCTAATAGACACAACAACTCCAGGTCATTGTGGACCTGAAAGTAATGATAATGGAGGTGTTCTTTACACTAATAAACAAAACCCTCCAGAATTACAACATATTACTAACAGATTCTACATACCATACTTTCTTTCTGTTTACTCTACTCCCATGTTCTCAACTCACAAATATGGTTGATGCTACCATCTTAAATCATAGTGCCAATCTCTGTCATTTTTTATGGGTTCTTTGCTAATTTACAATATAAATTCTATGAATAGATTATAATTTGATATTGACCTTAATACTTTAAGTGAATAAAAGTGACATCCTTTTATGATATTTGAGCAACACAAGATAATATAGTAGTTTTAAAATATTTTCTATTAAATTACGATAATCTCCTGATTTCTGCAACTTCTTTAAAAGACAGCTTTTTATACGATAACCTCCAGCCCAACTTCTACTAGTTTAAACTGCTCAGAACATTAAATATCTTTTCTTACTCATTTCACTTCCAGAACATAATAACTACAAATTACTTCTGAATTTTAACAATTGTTCCTAATGATCCACCATGTAGTCTCTTAAGTAGTCAATCATTTTTCTTTTGTGCCCTAGCAAAGAGAAGAACTTTGTCTATCAAACCAAAAGGACTTAAGCAGCAATTAATATGCCAAGTCTTCAAAAACTGCAGGTGAAGTCTCCTCAAAAGTCTCTCTCTCAAAAGTGATTAGGAATAAGAATAATGCTACAGATTTGCTGTATTGATGAGTTTCATGCACAAGATTTTCAGTGGATGATCAGTTTATCATGAAATCAGGTATAGCTGATCATGTGTAGAAAGAAAAAGCGTAGCAACTTTTTAAACATAGATTATATGCTGAAAACTTTTTGTATCAATAAATTTGCATATAAATGACAATTAGGAAATGCAACTAATTGGCTGAAAATATGACAATCATGGCGGATTAATTTTGGTCTGAATTGGTTTCTTTGTTTAATGGCATATCAACCTTTGTGGGTTAGTCAATGTAAAAGCCATCCTTGTAGAAGAACAGCAGTGATTATATTTAACCCATAGCTAGGAGGATAAGGAGGTTCATATTTTTTCTAAGAGTATTAGTCCAAAAGTGAATGTAATAGGATGACTGGCATTTGAACTGGCTTATTTGGAGGCCACAGTCCAGTACTTTAGCTATGATACCATGGGAACTCTCCAAGATTATTTTTACAAATGACATACAGAACTGGAAAAATAACAAATAAGGAAAAAACTGAACTGCTTTTTATTATTTTAATGAAACCTCAATGGCTTACACAGTTGTAGTGAAAAGCTATAATTTTCTAAAAAGATAATTCTTAAAAATACCAAAAATAGAAAAATTTCTTTGAATTTTCATTTCCTTAATATGATATCCTAATTTGTGATTAGTCCTTTGCAAATGGCTTTTAAGAAGTTGCCTGAATTGTGGCATACAATGATTGTGGACTGTTACTTTGGAATATTGTAAAGAAATTAGATTGCAATCATTCATCATGTAAAAAGAAATATAAGAAAACACAAAATTATCATGAAAAAGGAGGCTGTGGCTGTAAAAGAAAAACTACTAAATCTGAAGATACAAAAATTGTTAGAGCCAGAAAGTGGTAACACACAGTAACATCACAACAACTCCAAGTTGAAATTAAATGTTTCATCAAAAACTCTTTAACACCAATTCCATGAATTTGTGTTTTCAAGAGTCTTCAAAATTAAAAAAAAAAGCATTTGTTAGTGAAAAGAATCAGGTTGTGTGATTAAAATGGGTACAGGAACATTTAAGTTGGACTCTGGATCAATGGAAGTCAGTTTTAGGGTCTAATGAATCACCAATTTTCTTAACAAAAAAATTCTTATGTCAGCTGTGGGTTTTTGTTTTCTTTTGTTCAGTACTGTAAATAAAATGACTAAAACATAATAAAATATGAATTCATAGTCAACTTTTGCAACAATATGGATAATCATTTATTTGATTGTGAGAACAAACTTAATTTCTGACCACATGAGTATAAACTCCCATCAAAACATTAAAGAATCTTATCTAATAATCAAGTAAATTGCATAATTCAGACTTGGGTGGTTTGTATCACATCACACCCAATCCTTCTTGTCATCATGTTGGGCAGAAAATGAGCTGCTGGGAAAGTGCTTCAAGGAACATACATAGCACAACATTGGAGAATAAAAAGATTGAAAATCAAAATCAGCATGTGATATTCACATATAATTTGAATAGAAGCACCTGTCGGCATTGAAACGTTCAAGGTTATCAGTGTATCACTCTACTTCAGAAGATGAGTGGAAAGGTTTCTCACCAAAGAATGAGCCTTGTGATATGGAGTGGTTGATACAACACATCTTGCTGGCCATTGTTGCTATCTTATCAGCAGGACAAGACAAAATTAATAATAATGATTTGAGAAAAAAAAACAACAGATCCCCCAATCCTTGGCAGAAAACCAGACTTAGTTGTAATAAATAAGAAGAAACAAACTTGTCAGCTAGTGGACTTCATCGTTACAACAGATTGCAGAGTTAAAATAAAGGAAAGAGAAAAAATTCAAGAAATATCTGGACTTTGCCAGAGAGTTAAAAAAAAAAGGGTTATGGAATATGAAGGTAGCAGTAAGACCTATCATAGTCAGCATATACAGAATAATCACAAAGGACATAGAAAAGAGAATGGAGGAACTAAAAATCCAAGGAATAATTGAGAATATCAAGACCATAGAATTACTGTAATCAGCTAAAATACGGAAAAGAGTCCTAGAGGAGACTTGCTGTCACTTGGACTCCTATGAAAACCGTCAGGAGTAAAATGATGATGAATAATTAAAACAGTAAAATCTATAAATACTAAAAAAAACCAAAAAACTTTTTTACTATTAGGCTTAACATCTATATCTTAATACTATATAAACTACCTACCTATCTTCATCCTTCAGAATTGCTATGAACCACACTAAACTGAGGTAAATAAACTAATTTCTAGAAACCTCACCTTCAAATTCATATATGTCTGCTTTCATTACTTGGATTAGAAGGAGAATCAATAATAAAATTCTTAGCCCATCCCCTCTTCTTGTGATTTTAAGTTAACACCTGTCTCTGCAAACCACTCTCTTCCATAGTCCCTCACTTTTGCTAAAATACGACAGCAATATTGGTATTGTTTTTGAGAATTGCTTTATTTTTGTTTAATTCTATAAAATTTAATTATACTTCAACAGCTAATATGCATACATCAAATTTTCATGACTTGATGTCATATTGATATGGTTAAAGATAATGGAATGTAGTGACAGTCTATAAATATATATGAACAAGTCCTTAAGATTTTCTATAGTTTCATTTCTGAAAGTTTAAAATGAAAGTGAAATTTATGTAATCCAATATTTTAAAATCTAAATGAAAACAAGCATTTACCCAACTCCTCTGCAATGAACAGAATGTGACACAAGGTCAATTTTTAGAAAGAGTACAACTAGTTTAAATTCAATTTTTTTTTTTTCTATAGATCAGTTGTCTTATCAAGGTTGAAGACCCTAGTCTGCCCTACTATTTATTTGTAGCTGGGGGAAGAATAATTGGATGCATAAGAGTATTAGCATGATGTGAAATGTAAACAACCTGATCCAGGATTTGAACTCTGCCTGCCAAGTTCATTTCCTATCATGATAACCATTACACCATAAACATTTCCTTTAAATGAGGATTGGTGAACAGCTGAGCAATTTGAATAATGAACTACCAATGTCTAGACGTCTAGATACCAGACTAAACATCTATATGAAATATATATGAATGAAAGCCAACTTTAAAAAAAAACCCATGAAGCTAATCTTGATACTTTTTGAAAAGAAAATTTTGGTGAAAGACTGAATTGTGCAAGCGTGAGACATTCCATACTCCAAAGACTTAGCTTCGTGCAACTTTTTCTTGTTTCTTAAATTGAAAATTAATCTCATTGGTGAGATTTGAGACTGAAAGATATCAAAAGAAATATACCAAAGTGAAAAAAGCCCAATTGAAAAATTCAGGACATAAAAATGGAATTACTTATAAGAAAAATATTATCATGAAATTTTAAATGAATAAAATATTATTTCCGGCTTAATTTCCCATTTACTTTCTTTCCTTATATATATATATATATATAATAGAATGCGAGTTCTTCCAAACTGTAGCTGTGTCAGTACTACTGTTTGGTTGCACGACTTGGACTTTAACGAAACACATGGTGAAAAAGCTAGATGGGAACTACACGAGCTGTTTGGAACAAATCCTAGAAGTAGCACTCTACAAAACAGCAGCTGTATGGCCACTTACCACCCATCTCACAAACCACCCAAGTAAGAAAGGTAAGACATGCTAGGGCCAACTGGAGAAGTAAGGACAAACTCCTAAGTGAAGTTCTCTTTTGGACTGCTACACGTGGACCCACCAGTGTTAGCTGACCAGCAAAAACTTACATTCATCATCTCTGTGCAGACATTGGGTGCTGTCTAGAGGACTTGAGAAGTGTTATCATTAATAGCAACAGATCCTTTTAGAGTTGAATTTGGCTTGGTTTGATTTTATGGCACATCAACCATTGTAGGTTATTTAATGCCAAATCCATTTGTATATATAAAAACAGTTCTATTTTAAGCAATTCAGTTCAGTATAAGTACAGTTTTAATATTTACACACAGTTAAATGTCAAAACAATTCTATTTCAAACAATGCAATTTAGCGTATGTATACAGTTTAGTTCTATTTGACTCATAGAAAGGACCCTATCAGGCACTACCATTCCAGCCCAGAGTGGACCTGGGAGTAATGGCAATGAAGGGATACTCCACAATCCCCAATCCTCACTATCAGATTGCTTATTGTCATAAACAGGACACTCATTGAGGGAGTCTTACCCATCAGCAAAGATGCAGTAGGTGTATTCTACAGCCCCAGCCAATTGGGCCAATTAGAGTTGAAGAAATCCATGTTGTTGACACACTTTGATGAGGATGATGACATATTTATTTCCTACTAATCATGTTTCATAAATGTTGATCCTCAGGTTTGCAACAAAAGGAAATAACTAAGGAAGTAATTATTTTTTCTGCTTTAAGTCATATAGGACATGGCTGGAGAGGCAAGGGCGTACTCATGTGATGTTTTCTTGTGACCCCCAACATATGGACATGTCAGTATTAGTTGACCAGCAAGAACTTAACAACAACAGCTTTGTACAGACACAAGATGCAGTTTAGAGGACCTGCCAGAAGTGATGGATGAGAGAGAGAGAGAGAGAGAATCCATGCTAGCAGTGCAAATGGCACCTCATCTCATAGGAGAGAATTACTTGCTGTTCATGAAGAATATCAAAGAATTCACAAGAACAATTTACCTTCTAAACTAAAAATGGAATTAAATGACAGCTTATAAAAATCAACACTTATTAACGAGTTTAAAAGATTTTCAATTGTTTCAGTTCAAAAAATTTTAAGTGAAAGTTGTGCGATCTAAAATTGAAGAAAATCAGAGAACTAAAATTGGAATTATGTTCATACAAAATATTGTTTATCTTTAAACCTCAGGGTATGCACACTTTTTCAGCTTGCAAGCTTCTTTTGAAATGACCAGATCAAAATCATCAACCAATATTTAAAAAATGCTAAATATATTCATTCATATATGTACTGAGTATTCCCAATATATACAATATATGTTCATCACCACATGAATCTTCATACAGACTAACATAGACTAACATCTAAAAAAAAAAAAAAATTCTTTTTAATGACCTGCAAACTACTCCTACTATCTTTGTGATCTAGTGGTCAATCATGATTGACATATTAGGCACCCTTGATTAAGCCTCTCAAATCTCTTTCCATTTTGTTAGCCAATCTTTAATCTAACTGAAAAAAGCCTTTGTTCCTATGTTGGTATTAACCAATCAGAATCCATATTTTCATTCCAGCCTTGTTTTATGTTTTAGTTTTATCTTTGCTAAAGGAAACACCAGGCACACTTACCAAAACAGGTCAACCATTAAGCCAGTGTCAAAATGAACCAACTACAATCAAATTTTCTAAAAAACTAAACTTCAAAAATCTGCAACCTCCTGTTTAAGAGGGTAAAGTGTGTAGCAGATTAATGCAATAAGTAACTATTACCAAGTACAGCTTAATATTATAGCAAAGGAGTCTTCTGGGTAATAGCGATAAAAGGAACATGCAAAAACAAACAAATAACAGGAGGTTGAGTTGAGCAAACTTTGTTTTGTAGGTAATGACAAATATTTCACAAAATATGTTTTCATGTGTAGTTAAGAATGTGTACAATGTACAAAAATATTTCAATTAATTAATTTTTTTTGTTGTTGTTGATTACATGTGTGTCAGGCCTGAATTCCAATGAAGTTAGAATTTGGTTATTATAAGAGAACTGATATTCTGGTTTAGCAGCTAGTGGCAGAAAAATATAATAGGTCTGTTCTCTTTGAATATCAAACTTCTACTGTCAAGGCAGAGGATAGCTGATTTTAGACCCACAAGATTTAAAAGAGAAAACAGAGAAAAGTTTTTCTAGGAAATGAAAAAACACACTTGCATTTTTTCTTGGACAGGATAATTCCGTTTTTAGAGGTGACAATCCTTTTCAGTAACATCATAAATTTTAAATAATTTCTATCAGTTTGCAATATGCATCTATTTTATACAAGCAAGGAAAAATATCAAAGTAACTGACCTTTATATGGGATAAGCCTTTTTATTACAAAAATCCAATCTGTTGTCTACATGCTCATGAATACCTGAAAAGAATTGAAAAAGAAAAAATAGAAACAATTTTTTAATTAAGACAAGACAAATGTGAACAAATAAGATCTGTGTAGAAAGTAACTATTGATTTAATATCAACACTTAGAAGCTGAGTGGCTTGTATTTGAGCTGATGACCAGAAGTACTGTATATTGTAAAGTCCAAGTCCATCTTTTAAAGCCTGCAAAAATCCCAATAAAAGAAGGTGTCAACTTATATGGCTGGGCGAAAATCCAAACCTTTACTACCACAGAGTGGTCAACCAGTGGAACAGTACTCCTACCAATTGATATACACCACTTACCATGACTTCAACAGACGGCCAGAAACATTCTAACTTAAACTTGTGTTTGTTTGATGAACATATTTAACAAATGAACACTGATGCAAATTAAATATTATATTAATATATTAATTAATACTTAATTTGCATTATATCAGAATGATAAAAAATCTGAATTCTAAGATATGACAAGGTAATTTTGAAAGTATTTACTTATACACAAAGTTAAACTCCAGTAAATTTTTGCAACAGGTTACCATAGCCTCTCCTTATTAAGGCCAACTGGGTAAGTTTTGGGCTACCAGTATCCTACTTATGTTTGGGGGTCAACCTATACGGCAGATACAGTTCTAAACGAGAATTTAGTGGTAACAATCTTTTAGTTGATTTATATGCTATATTGGCTTGTATGCAACAATTTAGAAATACAGGAGCATCCATTAAAAAAACAAAACAAAAAAACATCTGGATGTCTTCAGAATGCTCAAATCCCAGAAAAAGTCCAGACTGTAATACAGTCTACTGTGCAATCCTCTAGATCTTCAGCCAGTAAACATGCAACTGCGTTAGGATTGTCTGATTGGACAAAAAAATTTTTTAAAACATTAGCTAGATGTAGCTACCATTACCACTTGCCTTAAGTTCACTCGCACCACACAGGTGAGAGTTTAAAATGTTAGAGGTATTTCCGCCACAGTGTGTGTGTGTGTATATATATATATATATATATATATATAGGCTAGCAAGAGGCATTATGTTTACCCACTCCCCTTTAAATAGTCTTAGAACAGCAGAAATGAAAGCTATTTCAGGAAAATTGTGGAAAATAATAGAAAGATGAAGTTAATTGTAGGTTAGCATCACCCTCATGTCATATTTTTTATTAAATCTAGATGAAGAGAAATAGAATGATGGATATCTTCAAAATTTTGACAAATGAGTGTGAAAGGAGTTAAAGTAGGCTTGTATAGGTAGATTTGTTTAATTTTCCTTTTTGAAAAAGGAATTATAAAATTAAAGTTTTGCTAAGTGAAAAATATTTTTTAAGAATGAAAAGATAAATAAGTTAGAAAAAATTGGAGGACAATAATGACAGGAATTAGCACATTAAAGATACAAGATTTAAAGACAGAAATGAATCAAATGATATACATGATAAACATACCATAATAGGCATCTGTGAGTTTGTAATCGAGCAAAACAGGTGCAAAACGTAAATGTCTTTCTATAGGTGAAGGTAGAGGAATGGACTCTTCCCATTGGCTATCACTGACGATATATAAACGTTCAAGTATTTGCTGTTAGTAGGTAGGCAGTTAATTCGTAACACAAAGCTATTAACTCGGTAGCCTGGAAATCTAGGATCTAGGTTGGGGTTGCTGTCAGAGCCAATATGACGTGCAACAACCCAAAATTGGTACTGAATATGATACATCACTGACGATAATCCTTGAGGCATATGGAAATGTATTTTCTGAGTATATAATGAACTCTTCTATTGGTCTTGATGATATGAAGAGCCAATAGTTGGGATAAAGACGTGAACTATCAGACTCCCTAGATAGGTGATTTATTTATAGTGGCAAAGGTTAGTATAAAACCAACCACACTTCTTGGATAAGCTAATAACTAAAGAATGGTACTTTAATGTGCCACAGATTCTCCTGAACAAAACTCCTCAAGTTTTAAATTCAGAGTTTTTCCTTCTCCTAGATTGGTTGCTCTACCAATACCAAACTGCTCAATCAATGACACAATTTTACTCAAAGCTGCGGATTAGATCCCTAGCCATTTACACCTAATGTCAGAGACATATACAAGTAAGCTTTTTTAAGGTCAGCTTTTTTAGGCCCTTCCATGAGAGGAAAGCAGTGCCATCTCTAGAAAGGGCTGTTTTGATGTGAAATAAGGATATGAAGATGAAAATTATACACAATTTGGAGGTGCCCGTGGTGTAATGGTTATTGTCACAGGATATGGACACGGCGATACGAGTTCAATTCCTGGACAAGACTGACTGCATTTCACATAGCACTAATACCCTTGGGAAAGGTATGAATTCAATTATTCTCCCTCCAGCTATGGGTAAATAGTAGGGCAGACTAGGTTCTTCAGCCTTGGTGAGGCAACTAGTGTAGGAGAAGGAAAACTCTGAATTCAAACCTGCTAAACTCTGCATTAAAAATTGACCTTGTGTCATATCCTGCCCGAGCGGAGGGGTTGGGTAAATAGGATTATACACAATTGTTCTGTCAGTGATCACTTATCTGTCAGCACCAATGTGTGAGGTTTTAACTGAGGCTTCCTAGTGGCATTTTCCACCTGCCTTCATCTCTATTTCTTCCTTACAACAGGATTTTGAAATCTACAAGTCAGGCAAAAGATCAAACAGAATGCATGTACGTGTATACTATTGAACAACTTGCACTTGTGCATTGTTTTAAATGGCTGTTGCTTGTATTGCACAATGCACACTCTCTCCACCATACTGTTGTAGAAAATAGACCTGCTGACACAAGTTTGAATCCTGGATGAGGTTGATTGCATTTCACATAGCACTAATATCCTTGAGAAAGGTATGAATCCAATTATTCTCCTTCCAGCTATGGGCAAATAATAGGGCTGACTGGGCTCTTTAACCTTGGTTAGGCAACCAGTCTAGAAAAGGAAAACTCTGAATTCAAACCTGTTAAACTCCACTTAAAAATTGACCTTGTATCTTATCCTGCTCATGCGGAGGGGTTGGTAAATACCTATATTTACAAATAGGTATTTGAAAAAACAAGTGTTGGATATTGACTTGAAGACCTCTTTGACATATCAGTGTAGCAGAAGGAAGATTGACACTGGGAACAAAAATTACAGGAAATACACCAGGTACCTAAAATAAACAGGACTGTTCTCAGTAGAAGGAGGCATGCCCATGTACAATATGTCGATGGCCGTCTGAAGGAGATGTGACCACAAAGAATTTGCATGGGCATTTCAAATAACACAAGAGATTTTAACCCGAAAAGCAGAAAGAAAAAGAGGTTTCATTGAAGATTCGTACTTCAGCCCCTGTGTGGATAGCTTAGCTGTCTTTGACCCTCTCTTACTTACTTGTCTCTACATTCTGGGTAATAAAAGGAAAAAAAAAGAAGCAGATTATATTTTTTATTCGTCAGCCTTGTTGTCTTTCTCTACTATGCAACACAAGATATTCAGAAGATGAGTTTATTTATAGTTGAATAATCTGCCAGTGTTAAACATTTCAGTTTTAATATAAAACCATCGTCAGGGCAATGCTACATACATAATGTTGTTTATTCTGAATTACATTTAATTTTAAATGTTTATAAAGCTCTGGGTAAATAAAAGATTTCATGTATTATATAAATCCTATTTCTGAGCATTCCGAGTATGACATTAAACTGGATCTCATGTGAAGCTCCTGCTTTAGAGTTCTGGCAAGAATGGAGTCAATTATTCTTAGATCTACGATTGGAATGATATAAAGAGTCACTAATTTTAATGCATTATTTAATTATGATTTATTACTAACATAAACTTATCCCTAATATTCATTAATTATAATTTATTATTAATATTTTACAGCATACAAAAGAGGGATATTTTCAAATCCTTTCATTTACAGGTTAAAAAATGGTCATAAGCAAAATTTTGAATGTTTTTTGTTTCCAGATTAGAAAGTTTCATAATGATTGGTGTTTCTAAATATATTACCATGACAACCTCATAGAAAATTGTTTAACTTTCTGCAGTATTCTGTCTGCAAATTTTTTTTCCCAAATCATTGCTTGATAAAGCCTTTTATAGGGTGAAATAATATAAATTAAATGAATAAATTTGGTTTTAATCAGGCTTATTTTTCTTCATTCTGTTGGATATATATATATATATACATACATGCATATATACATATACATATCATTCATCATCATGTTGCACTGTCAGCATGGATATCCCTGACACTGTCACACCACCCTTCTTTATCATCCATTGCTTCTGGCAGGTCTTCAGGACTACATCCCATATTGGCACAGAGCTGCTGCATGTAGGTTCTAGCTGGCTGTCCTGCCTTTGCTCATCCATGTGAAGGGGTCCACAGGAGTACATCACTTATGAATTCATCCTTACTTCTCTAGCAGTGTACCGAATGTCTGGTTCATCTAACTATGATAGTTTTCATGATGGGTGGTGCTGCTTCCATGACTCAGGATTATGTGAAACAAGTAAATTGAATGAAAGTATAAATACAGCATAGGTAAAAGTGTGTTGAATGTCAGTCTGACTGCCAAAAGTGTTAGGCTGGAGTTAACTTAACACCGAGATGAATATTTTACTGGTATTTATAATAGGAAGAGTTCATTATAGTCTGTAAGGTAGATACCATAGCAGTAGTTACCATCAGGCTTTTTTACCATATGTTTAGCTAGCGTTCATGTAGTGCATCCATAAAGCAGTATCGACACGAGTGCTGCTAGAAAAAAACTGCATTTTATTTTATCAATTAAGTCTGATTTTCATATGACCGATGGCCTATTGATAGCTGTCCATATCTTTGGTAGTAACGTGTTGATGACTGTCTCGGTTGCTAGGGAGGTGAACTTGTATACTAGTTTCAGAGAGCTACTGTTTTGTGTGGAGATGTCGCCTATTTGATTAAAGCACATATATTCCATCTTGTGTGCATTGACATGGAGGTCTATGCCAGCAGCTGCTTGTTCCAGACTATGTAGCAGGGTTTCGGCTTGGGCAGATGCATTTGCCAGAAGCAGACTTTGCCAGAAGCAGACTTTTACTTTTTTGTTTCCATATAGCATCATTATGACTGCAACGGTTTCTTTGGGTAGGCCGTAGGTGAATAGTATTTGATCCATCTTTCCTCTGTGTATGAAGTCAAAGGCCTTGGCAAAGTCAACAAATAATTTTTTCTGCGTCTGGGTTTTTCCCACATACACCTTCAAGAATTCAATGGATAGTCAAAATTTGTGAAGTCATGGATTTATTTTTCCAAAAGCCATTTTGGTTATTCCTAAGTATGTTTTCAATTTAGGGTTCTATGCAGTTGTGTAGTAGAGCATTGTATATCTTGGCTACTATGGATGTAAGGGTTTTCCTTTGGTAGTTCTTGGCTAATCTGAGGTCACCTTTTTCAGGGAAGGGGAGGATGCATCCCTTTGTCTATCTGTCTATTGGGCTTTGATTATATATGGCATTAAAGTCTCGGAGCAGTATGTAGCCAAATTGCCTGGTCTTCCATACTTCTGGGGGTATTTCATCAAGCCCTGCTGCTTTTACACGCACATGCATATACACATATATAGATATTCATACACATGCATATATACATACACACACACACATACATATACACACACACACACAGACATATATATATACATATATACACACACACACACATACATATATACACACACACACATACATATATACACACACACACATACATATACACACACACACACATATATATATATATATACACACAGACACACACATATATATATACAGACACACACACACACAAACACACATACATACAGACACACACACACACACATATATATATATATATATACATATATATATACACACACACACATATATATAAATACACACACACATTTATTTATTTATACATACACACACATATATATTTATACACACACACACACACATACACACACACACACACCCATATATATATATACACACATGAACATATAGATGCGCGCGCACACACACACACACACACACAGAGAAAAAATACACACACATACCTTTCCATTTTAGCGATATAATACTGCCTTGTGACATAATTAAAATGGGTAAATGATTATCAGGATATTCTTCCTTATTTTTGCAATAATAATTTACCTTGCAATCCCTCGTTTTTTATACATAAATATATATAATTGAAAAAATGATTTTGTTTCAAAATATTTTCATCATTATTTCATGCTGCAATTATTATTAATCTTTTCCTTTCTTTAATACTTTCAATAAAGATTTTCTGACACAGGCATAAAAAAACTAGATCATTAATAACAGGTATGAATACATAATTCACATTATTATTAAGCAGCATATTGAACTGGTAAGAGTAACAAATTATTGCATCTAGTATAATAGGGAACAAGATAATCAAGATGAAAGAAATACTAGTTAAAAATTGAGACAGTAGGTTTTCTTTGTTTAATGGTATATCAACCTTTGTGAGTTATCTAATGCCAGAGCCATCCTTGTAGAAGTACAGTGGAAAGGATGTGTTTGTACTTTTCCTTCAGGTATTAGTCTTAAAGCCAACATAATAGCACAATCGGAGGATCAATTTACTATGATGTTGCAGTTCATTACATTAGCCACTATGTCACGGAGACTCCCTACTAAAAATTAATAATATTTCATGTAATAAAATCAAGGTAATTGAAATGAAAGAAATGCTAGTTGAGAATTAATATTTCATTAAAGAGTTTATGGTGGTTGCATCCCTTGCTTGCCAAATAGTTCTGTTGTTTGAAATTAGGTGATACTAAAGGCCATTAACTCCAAATTGCTCTGGTAATGGCCACAAGAGGGCATAGTCAAAATGGCATTTAACACAAGTATGTTAAAGTCAAATACCTTTTTGACCTTGACATACTCATCAAAACAGACTTAATTCCTGTTTGCATGGACAGGGACCTTGCATCACACCCAATAGCCTTTCTTAAGCCAGTAGGTCTTCATCAAGCACTTCAGTTCTTTCTCACACATATGTATATTAAGAACTCTGTAACTCAAATAAAAAACTTTTTTAGCCACATTGGTTGGTTTCTTTATTTAAAGGCATAAACTTCAGGGGTTATTTAATGCCGAAGCCATCCTTCTAGAAGAACAGCAGTGATGCTATTAAACCCATATCTGGGAGGATAAGAGGGTTCATACCTTTCCCAAGGGTGTTTGTCTGAAAGTGAACGTAATAGCGCAACTGGAGTTTGAACTTGCTTACAACAATTTTGTAGTCCAGCGCTTTAACCATTACACCTCGAGGACAGCCCACTCAGCCATATTAGGACCTTTCTGTCTAATTCCCTTATTATGTAAATTTTATGTATTTCTAGTCATTTTTGTCGTAATACAATTAAATTTACTCAGACGATAAAATGTTGTTGATTTGGAACAGACAAATAACCAAACAGGTCAAACTATTTCAATTTTTTTCTTTTCTTTTTTTATTTACTGGGGTGGGAGATCTTCCTATTTCTTTTTTAAATACTTATTCCAGAAATGGGGGATCCTTCTACATTGAATTAAAATGTGAAAGTGAACTGCCATTTTTTTCAAAAGATAAAAAAGATTGCAGTGAGTTTGAGGGTCTAATTAGTTCAAATCACAAAAAAAAAAAAAAATGTTGAGAAAATCTTTTCTCCCAGTCTATTTAAAGGGGTGCACATATAGAATAATACCAAAAATGATATACCAAAGAAATTTAAAAAAAAGAACTAAAAAAAATATTTCATCTAATACAGCCAGGGTCAGAAGGACGAGCAGAAATAAGATAAAAGGCATATGTATAAAAAAAATATTCAATCAATAAACTAACTAATATAATGAAATAGACAAAGCAAAGAACTGGTGAGAAATGAGAAAGAAAAGATGTTGAAAACTGCTGGAAAATTATTTTGAATCAGGTTGCTCAACTTGAATAAAAAAGATCTTATCCAAAAGAGGACCAGGTTCAAACTTTGCAAAGACACTGAGAAAACTGTTTGGAGAGAGAGAGAGAGAGAGAGAGAGAAAATGGCAGTAGCAAATCAAAGAACAGGTTCCCAATGATTAGTGGTCCATTTCAACCAGAAAGTGGAAACTAAGTATCTTAACCGAAAGCTCAGATAAGACAAGATCAATTTGCCTTTGTGTTGCAGCAGAGAAGAAAAAAAGAGGTGATTAGGTTAAGTGTGAAATAACTTTAGAGAATCAAAAAGAAATTAGAGAGAGAGAGGGGGGGAGAAAAGAAGAGAGAGAGGGAGAGAAAAAAAAGAAGAGAAAGAGAGAACACTTCTTGGTCATTCATGTTTGAAGTTCCTATAATGAAAAGCACCAATCAAGCATTTTGAATGCTGTACAAAGTAGATGTCCATTTGAGTTGCGTAAATGTCATGTCAGATAATTTGATTGCAACAACCTACAGGTATAACTAACAAATTGAATGAATAAAAAGCAAAACAAGACAAGAAAATAGTTTTACAGAAAGATGAACTGATTAAGACTCTTCCAAAGTAATCAATGTGTGAGGATTTTTTGTTTGATCAAAAATTGTGACAAAGAGTGTCATTGATCTGAGTAAGTTTTAACTTTGATATTTAAGAGAAAAAAAAAGATTCCTTTTTTTTCAAATTCTTCATTACTCTATTAGTAGTAGTAGTAGTAGTAGATGTAATAGTCTCTGAATATCTAACATGAATTGCCTAGTTGGCTGGGGCGGTAGAATACATCGACTGCATCTCTGCAGAGAGGTAAGCCCCCACAAATGAATGTCCAGAATATAACACTAAACAATCTGATGGTGAGGTTCCAGTAATGCTGGAGCTTTGGGAAATGTGGAGTACCCCTTCATTACCATCGCTCCCAGATTCACGCTGGCCCAAAATGGTAGCACCAGATAGGGGTTAAAATCTGTACTTATACTAAACTGAATTAGCCGAATAAAAAATGTTTGAATAAACTGAATAGCTTGTAATAGAAATTTTTTTTTTTTCAATTAAACTGTTAACTCATGCTAAACTTAATTGTTTGAACTAAAACTGAGTATTTGTATAAAATGGATTTAAATAGAACTAAACAGCATATTTATGCTGAACTGATTCGTTTGAATAAGAACTGTTTGATTTAATTGAATAGCTTGAAATATAAATATTTTTGACAATTAAACTGTGTACTTATGCTAAACTGAACTGTTTGAAATAGAATTGTTTTGATATGGAAACTGTGTACTTAAGCTGAACTGAATTGTTTGAAATAGAACTTTAACTAAACTGAATAGCTTGAAATATTAATATTTTTGACAATTCAACTGTGTACTCATGTTAAACTGAATTGTTTGAAATAGAACTGAATATTTGCATAAAAATGGATTTGGCATTAAATGACCCACAGAGGTTGCTATGCCATAAAACCCAATCAACCAAACAATCTTACATGAAGCATTGTCATTTATTAATTTTTACAAGTATTTCTTCCATTTTTATTTCTGTTGCTTTTCATTAAAGTGGTAGCAGTAGATGTAATACTATTTTAATGAGGGATAATTAATCATTATTCATTTTCTAGTACAAGGGTTGTTTAAAAAGCTCTAAGTTTCACTAAGAAAAAACATCCATTTTTATAGAGGTAATATGCTACCACTTTTATAAACTATGAAAAAAATTCAGATTTCAGTTTTAATTTGTATCAGATCTAATTAGTAGTAAAGTATTTGCCAAAAAAAAAAGGTATGACATCCAAGGAAATCCATGAAGACATGATATAAATACTTGCTGAAAAATCCCCTTCCTTCACAACTGTGAAGAAAT
The DNA here is from genome assembly GCA_963585895.1 of Sepioteuthis lessoniana. Classification (NCBI taxonomy): domain Eukaryota; kingdom Metazoa; phylum Mollusca; class Cephalopoda; order Myopsida; family Loliginidae; genus Sepioteuthis; species Sepioteuthis lessoniana. The sequence continues at coordinate 7,498,770 of OY757934.1, forward strand.
GGATGGGATTTCTTAAATGAAGCATTATCAATTATTATTAATTTTTTGGCTAATTTTTCTTTCATCTTATTTCTGTTGCTTTTTAATATTCTAGTCATATTAGACATAATAGTTTTTTAATTTCTTAAATGAAACTATCCGTTAATATTCATTTTTTTACTAGTCTTTCTTTCATCTTGTATTTCAATATGCATTCTGAAGCAAAAATTAAAATTTAGAGGATATTTTAATAAAAGTATAGATATATGTTTACATATGGTCTTTGATTTTTTTTCATCTTTTTTCTTTTGTTTTGAGTAGTAGTAATAATAATAATAGGAAATTTTGGTTTGGTTTAGTTTTTTGTTTAATGGCATATCATCCTTCATGGGTTATTTAATGCCAAAGTCATCTTTGTAGAAGAACTGCAGTGATAATATCTAGCCCATTGCTGGGGGAATAAGCGGGTTCATACCTTTCCCAAGGGTATTAGTCTAAAAGGGAATGTAATCATGTGTCTGGTGTTCAAACTCATTTATTTTAAGGTCAGAATCCAGTTCCTTTGCTATTACACCAGGGGGACTTTCCCACAGAAATTCTGGTTCAAGTTCTTTTGAAGACCACAAGATGCTAAATACAAATGAAGAAGGCTGAAGAGTTTAACAGCAGAAATCTATTGATTGAAACAAAAGTGAGAATACAAATCTCAATAATTGACAAAATGTAAGCTTTGTCCAGAAAGAATTTAACCATTCTGAAATTTGGAATATGTTTAGAACCAGTTGTGTTGCCTTGATATAACTTGTCAACCAATCAAAGAGGGCCTTACTGTGTCAACCAATCAAAAAGGGCCTTACTGTGTATTTGTCAACCTGTTATTATGAGTTTATTCAGTCAGAGTATTGAGATACAATTGAGTGATATTTTGTACTCTGTAACCATCACATTCTTCATGACATTGCAACTACCAATTCCTCATGTCTTGTACAAGGTTCTTGGTAAAACATTGCAATACCCAAGTATGTTAGATCCATATGACTGCGAGTTTTCCATTCAGTTAGAATCCCCATTAAAACGTCATAAACAAGATCAAAGAGGATGTGATGTCATTCACAAAGAAAACATTACAGACAGTCTTGAAAAAAAAAAGATATTTTTTGCTTGAAAAGGGGTTTTAATTTAAAAGGTAAGTGGGTGAATATAAATAGATGAATCAAAGGAAAGAGTGTTGAGACCCTGGATGAGATTAAAGAGAATGTGATGAAGCAAATGCATGCAATCCTGAAAACTTCTTAAAAGTGAAAGGAAGTCTGAGAAAAGTGTGTGAGATATTAAGAGGTGTACTTTGATGTGGACTTGTAGGGAACGAATAAATAAAAAAAAAAAATTAAAAATTTAATTTAAAAAAATGAATAAATAAATAAAAAGCAAACTATTGAATTTGAAGAAACTCCCAGAGGTCTCTAACGGAAAAGGAGATGACGCATGCGTAAAAGAAAAAAGGCTTTCCTCTTGACAAAGGGAGCAAAGTTTTCTTTCTCTTTCAGGCAGTGTCCGTCGAACCAACAACCCCATTTTGCTGTCTGGTGTTTTGGGCACCACGCATACGTCTTTGGATGTAGCGTCGGTTAGTCCCTTCACCCAGTAGCAGTCCTCTCTCTATCGGTCAGCAAGACCCACAAATGAACTGTAAACTAACTCTTACCGGACTTTGACAAAACTTCCAAAAGAAAACTAACCCTTATGGAAGCCTGAAATACCAAATGCGGACACATACATAAATAAAACGAATTAACGTATTTTTGACACCTTAACTGGGGGATTCAATCATTTTAATGTATTCAGGAAAAACTCTCTCGGAATGGTTGGTGAACCCAGTAAATAAAGGAAAGTATAAGAGAAACGTCTTTGTCTCTTATCTGTTTCTATCTTTTCTGTTTGTATATTTCTTTTGGGACTTTCTTTGGGCAAGGCATTGCGCCGGCCAGTCAACGTGGGGTAAAATAAAATAACCAAAATAAGGAGTCAGATATCTTACGGCAAAACAGCCTTGCCCTTAGCCCCTGACCTTCAAGCCTCAAACCCCACAGACTAAAGTATTATTACCCTAGGTAGGCTAATCTTTGTTCATATTAAATGGCTAGACATTCCTTTGTTTGATATTTCTTTACCACATTAAGGCAAAAATAACAATGATTTTTAAATAAACCTCCAGGAACAAAAAATGCAATCATCTATAGAAGATGATAAAGAAAATTTAATTGAAGATTTATTGTTGACGTATGATATAGAATTATTTGGTTATAAATTGATTAATTTGAACTTTGTTCTCATCTCAATTGTTATACACACACACACATATATATATATATATATATATACACACATACACACAGTATTGAACAAAAATGAGAGAGAAAAAACAGAATCACTTTTTATTATTGCCACAAATTTTAAAGAATCTTCAATGACTTACACACATAGGAAGTGATTATTTCCCTTCATTATTGCTGTCAAAGTTCTTTTTGGAAAATTATAGCTTTTCTTTATAACTAAATTATAAAGAAAAGCTATTATTTTCCGAAAAGAAATTTTTCAGAAATACAAAATAACAGAAAATTTCTTAGAATTTTTATTTCCTTGATTTGATATCCTAATTTTTGATTAGTCCTTTGCTAATTGCTATTAAGCAGTTGTCTGAATTTGAAAAAGATCAAATTATGTTATACAATGGCTGTGGACTGTCACTTTGGAATTTTGCAAAGAAATTAAATCCCTATCAGTGAAAGTTTTTCTCAAAAAACAGAAGAAAAATGGAAATTATCCTTAAAAATGGTGTAACTGCAAGAGAAAAACCACTGCATCTAAAGATACAAATTTTTTTAGAGTAACAAAGTGACAGCACACAATAACCAAGGTTAAAGAACCTGGTTTGCCCTACTATTTATCCATAGCTGAAAGTGAGAGAACAAAGATTCATGCCTTTCTCAAGGGCATTAGTGTGAAACAAAACACAAACAGCCTCGTTCAGGATTTGAACCTACTTTACCGATTCCATTTCCTACAAAGATAATTGTTTACCTAAGTATACCTCTTCTTCATTGGATTTATTTGTTGGGATATCTTATTCAGAGGACAATTTTTTTGTTGCAATTATATGGATTCAAGTAACTATTCCTATTTAATAATAATAACAATTTGTTTGCATACATTTATAAGGTTTCAAGTATTCCAATCTAAGACCAACACTTGTCAAACTATTTAACACTCAAATGGAACGTTAACAGATACTACCACTCTGGGTCAAAAGGGAACTGGGAGTAATAACAAAGGGATGACTCCACACTCCTTAAATCTCTAGAACAGAAGCCTCACCATGAGATGGAGTTTAGTATCATATCCTAGACACCCTCTTTTGGCAAATATTACCCTTTCTACAAAGGATGCAGTTGGTATATTCTCCAACTTGTTGACAGGATGAAATAAGATGAGAACTTTGAATAAATCAAGAATATAAGAATAATTCCTCTTGTAAAAATCTGACAGAAACTATTAGGTTATTATTAATATCTGTCAAACTTTTCTAAAGATTTCAATTTTGATGAAACACAAAGTTTGTTTGTAAAAGGGTAAAAGTCATAAAAATCAGTCATTATTTTTAAAGCAAACAATTATCCATTTTTTTTAAAAACAAGGCTGACTGACATCAGTCTTGACCATTTCATGATTCCATTTTTTCTAATTTCTAGAGATTCTTCTTCTTGTAACCCAAAACTATGAAATAGAAGCACCATTTCCTCCATTGTACATGACCTGGAAGTAATGGGTCAGTTAGTTTATAATTGTTGAATATAAAAGATGGTCGTTTCAATCAACCAGCAGACAGCACCCAGAACACACCAAGTTGTGTTCTATTATTTTATTGGATTCCTCCCTCCATTACAACATTTTTCAAGTCAGATCTTAGGTGAAAATCATTAGAGGCGAACAATAATGAATTCCTATATTACTTAAATTCTTATTATTTTTGCATGGATTTATCTGTGTTTGGTTTGTTTTGGTTTTATAACCATTGTTGGTAATTTAATGCCAAATTCCTTTTTATACATATAACAGTTCTATTTCAAACAATTTAACCCATAAATAGGACCCTATCAAGTGCTACCACTCTGGGCCAGAGTGGACCTGTATTCCCCAAAGCTCCCATATTACTGGAGCCTCACCATCAGATTGTTTAGAGTCATATCCAAGACACTTGTTGTGGGAATCTTACCCCTCTGTAAAACAAACAGTTCCATTTCAATCAATTCAATTTAGCATAAGTATGCAGTGTAAATGTAAGTACACAGTTTAATTGTCCAAATCATTTCTATTTCAAGCTATTCAATTTAGTCAAACAGCTCTATTTCCAACAATTCAGTTTAGCATAAGTACACAGTTAAATTCTATTTAACCCATAGATAGGACCCTATCAGGTGCTACTTTTCTTGGCCAGAGTGGACCTGGGACCAATATGGCAACGAAGGGGTACTCTATTTCCCAAAGCTCCAATATTACTGGAACCTCACAAATTAGATTGTTTAGTGTCATATCCAGGACACTTGTCAGGGAAGTCTTACCCCTTTGCAGAGATGCAGTTAGTGTATTCAACAGCCCCAGTCGAGTGGGTCATATATATGTGTGTGTGTGTGTGTGTGTATATATATATATATATATATATATATATGAACTTTTCTTGCAGAAAGACCAGAAAAGGCATTTGGGCTGAAAATAAACCCTCAGGAAAGCCAAGGTTATGTACCAACCCTCTCTAGAAACTCATGGCATTGGTTAAGACATACAGGTAGAGGGCCGGGTACTAACCCAAGTAAACAAATTCAAATATCTCAGCTCCATAGTTACCACCAACAACAGACTAGATGTGGAACTAGATACACAAACATCAAATACTTCAAGGGCCTTTAGTTGGCTGAGGAAGTGAGTCTGGTATAACAAAATCCTCTCCATAAAAAAAACTAAATTGTTCAGTGTACTGAGCCAGAGTTCTATCAAACCTCTTTTATGGTCCAGAAATTTGGACAGGATAAAAAGCGTATACCCAAAGACTTTATATCTAAATGAGACGACACTTGTACAAAATTCTCAATGTCAAGTGGTAAAAGCTTATCTCAAACAAATTCATCCTGGAGAAATCTAAACTCCTTGGCATGTATGATATATGTACCTAACACAATGTCAGATGGGCTTGCCACTTGAGGACTGCAGACTACCAAAACAGATCCTGTACTTGCAACTTAGAGAAGGTTCATGCAAAACAGGTAGACAAAAACTCAGGCATAAGGACATCTTCAAAAGAAACCAGGGGGTCATGAACATCCCTTTAGACAATTGGCAATACCTGTCCAAAAACTGAAAAAACTGGAGGAGAAAAATCAGTAGGATGTCATCAACAAATATGATGGACATCAAGTCGTAAAAGTAAAGTTGGTGACAATAGACAAGGGTAACCCAAAGGCTCCCTTTTCAATAACTTCAACACTGAGGTGTTGGGAAGAGCACAACTCCTTTCCCTGGATTGCTCTACTTTAACCTTGATGTGTACCTTATAATACTGAATGTTAAAGGAACATCAAGTATCATTTTTTGAGTCTTTGGTATGATTCTGTCTGGGATTGAACACTCAGAACTATAAGGTATGTATCAAGAATAAAGTAGAGCAATCCAGAGAAAGGATTGGAGCCCTCCTCTGCACCTCGGTGTAGTAGCTATTGAAAAGGGAGACTATGGTCGCCAACTTTACTTGTAGTAATAGTAGTAGTATGTAAGTTGGTGACTGTAGTCGAGGGCGACCCAAAGGCTCCCTTTTCAATAGCTACAACACCGAGGTGTAGGGGAGGGCGCTACTCCTTTTCCTAGATTGCTCCACCTTACCCTTGATATGTACCTTATAATGCTGAGTGTTAAGCAAGGAGGTATCAAGTACCATTTTTAAAGTCTTTGGTATGACGCGACCTGGGATTGAACCCAGGTCTCCCGGACCATTGGCAAACACTCTACCTACTAGACCAATGAGCAAATATATTTAATTCTAATTATAACAGGGTTATTCAATTCCTAAAGGTTAAGGCATAGTGTACTTTCATATTTGGTGTCTTAATGGCATATCAACCTTTGTGGGTTATTTAATGCCAAAGCCATTCTTATAGAAGTACAGCAGTTATACAAGTGAACACATAGCTAGTGGAATAAGAAGGTTCATACCTTTCTCAAATGTATTTATCCAAAAGAGTACATAGCAGCATGACTTGAGTTTGAACTCTCTTACTCTGAGGCTGCAATCCTGCACATTAGCCATTACACCACACAAACTCCCTCTCATTCATACATTTTTATGTAGTTGTTTCTTAAGGATTTTTATAAAGAATATTAAGTATTCCTATTTAATATGAATAATTTTCAAACAGATCTATTCAACCGATAGATAGGAGTCTATCTGGTAATCCCATCTTGGTAAAGAGTGGACCTGGGTGTATTGAAGCCTTACCATCTGATGCAATTTGGTATAATACACAGGACATTTCTTTATTTGGAAGGGGTTGTACCTCTGAGCAGAGGATACAGTCACTGCTGACAAGATGAGAAAGCACTAAAAGAAACATATCAAAGAATTGCTGCTGGTTCTATCCTAACCTCAAATTTGGCTATTCAATAAATGGAGAAGAATTGCTAATGACAGCAATTTTCTCCACTGTCAGAGAAGCAGAGTGTATTGATTTCACTACCTGATACAGGAATTGAACTCATAACTATTAAGTAACTCAAAGTAGTAAAAGCAGCATATCAAAGAATTGCTACTGGTACAACCCCAAGCTCAATTTTGGCCATTCAACAAGTAGAGGAGAATTGCTAATGACAGCAATTTTCTTCACTATCGGAATAATTACCAAATAAACAAATTCAAGACAACAAGCTGGGAATGCCATGCGCCCGACCACAGAGAAACAGGAAGCAAGACAATTCTAGTGTTTCATTGGATCTGCATGTAATAAAATCCTCTTTGATGTGTAAAGTTGGATCTTAATTTAGCCAGGTCAAGAGTACACTGACCAAGAGTCAATTGATTTTTAGCTTTCTTTATGCTTGTAGCACTAAGCCTGTTATGTGATATTCTCACTTAAAGGCAAACAATAATGAAAAGGCTCCTTTCTTGCCAGCCACCATAAACACCTAAACCCATGAAATAATAATAATGATAATAACAATAATAATATCAAAGAATACTGTTATTTTCTAGCATATAAAACATGATATGCAAAGGTATTTGGAGCAATACTATTCAGTACCATTCATTCAAGCTCCATAGTCTATTTTGAGCTTTGATAGATGGCTGCCTCGTCATAATACTGTATTTCACACTGTTTATTTCTATTTCACATTTATTTATCATTGCTACTATCTATCTATCATATGATCTCAATTTCACATGGCTTACATTTATCTATCCATCTTATAACTCTCTCATATAGTTCATATTCATCTCTCATAATTTACAAGTCGCTATGGCATAGTGGCTTATGTGTATGACTCTGTGACAGTGTAAGTAAGTTAGTTCAAACTCCATGCTGCTATGTTCACTTTTGGACTAATACTCTTGGGAAAGATATAAACTGCCTTATCCACCCCCAGCTATGAGTTAAATAGGATCACTACTATTTTTCAACAAGGTTTGATTTGGCATTAAATAGCACATGAAGATTGATATGCCATTAAACAAAGAAAGTAAATCAAACCATCACATCTTGCTCTTTCACGCTGTTCATATCCAACTCACACTGTTTTTAAGTATTTATTTATCCATCTCATATTTATCAAGCCCAATCTGTTCCTATTCATCTACCTTATAATGTCCATATCTATCTATCTATCTATCTATCTCATGTGGTTTATAGCTATCCATCTCGGTTCATATTTATTCTATACTCTTCATATATTTCTTTTTATCTCACTTTTCATTATCTAAATCTATGTATCATAATGTTCCTATCTCTCTCTCTCACACACACACACTGTCATATTCTACATAATTATTTGTGGAACTACCATTTCCTGCAACTCATCCAAACTCTGTAGCTGCCATTTCAAGCTTCAGTGGACATTTTGCTTATCATAATACCAATGTGAAGATTGAGAAAAATTTTTTCCCATATTTCTTTAAAATTTAAAACTGCATTTTACATGCCTGTAAAGACAGTAATGTAGCTCAAGGGGTAAAACCAAAATGAAACAATATCACTTCAATAATGCAGTAAAATGTTGGCAAAAGACTTAAAAGTTCAAATAATCTACAGGAGATTTTCAAATGTAGTTACTGTATATGCTGGCATCTAACAAAAACCATTTTCATTGGCCTTCAGCTATGGATTAGTGTATATTATCTGTTCACTTTTTTTGACTGTGATCTTGTCTTCAGGTAGAATTTCAAGTGGGAAAAAAAGCAAGTAAGTTTGGTGCTGAGGATTCTTACCCAGTGGCAGCACCTTCCCCATTGCACTAAGTAGGGAGAGTCATTTGTTTTTTACAAAAGTGAGTCAAAAGTTTTGCAAACTTTTGGTAACATGAAGAATAGTTAAGCCCTTCCTTTGTCAAGGTCTTGAAGGTGAAAAACCACACTGGACTGAGAGTTGCCAACCTCACCTGATACTCTTTGAGTGCTACTCACAGTTTTGCCTCAATGACTTGAAGCACAGTCTCAGAATTCATGCTTTTAGAACTATCTGACCTGATTGTTGAAGTTCTTACAACCAGAGCAAAATTTCTTCAACTATTTGGCTACTATACTGTAATGAAATGTACCTTTACTTTTCACACAACAAATCTTTTTGGTTTGTTTTTGTAGCATTTATGGCTCAGTTTGAACTCTTCAAGTATAAATTCCCAAATTAGACAAGAACACAGCATGTTGATCTGTGAAGCTTTCAAATCACATACGGAGCGAAGCAATACACAACATGTCAGAGCACAAACAACCACAATGGCTTGAACTGCTTCGATCATATGATATACGTGCTGCAAACTTGCACATACCTAAATACTGCAAATCTTTCAACTCACCCTTGTAATAATGATTGTCATGATTTGATTCAAATTTGAAAAAAAAAAAATGATTATTATTTTCATAGAAAATTGAAAAAGAAAAACATGATGCTTGATATTTTGTTCTGTTAAGATGATAAGAAAATGAAACATGATATAAAATAAAGACATTTCTCTTAAGTACAGAGATCCATTAAAAAATTGGAGAAAAGACAACAACATCAAATAAGCAGGAGATAATGGAACATCATAAAATAAGTCTTTAAAACTACTTTGGTAAAGCCGAAGAAATACTAAACTTTAGTGAAAAATTTTTTTAAAAAAGACAAAAAAAAAACATAAGAAAACATTATCAAATGCCAAAAGAAATAAAAATCAAAATCAGAGAAAATTTACTTGTGAGCCTCTCAACAAGAACAACAAAAATTAAATTCATTCAGCAACAAGTTTAATACTTGCTTGTTTCTTATGCAAATTAATTAATAATGTGCTTTAATAGTCTTTTAACTGATTATTTCAAAAATACTTTTTTGAAAAAAAATATCTTTGACCAAAAGGTAAATCATTTCTATAAATTTTACAGAAAAGAAATGTTTAACAGACAAAAAATAAAGTACTTATACAGCATTTTAATCCAGACATATTTAACAGAAAAATAATAAAGGATTATTTCTAGAAAAGAGACATTTTACAGACAAAAATGTAAATCCTATCTCTGACTTTCATGGAAAAGAAATGTCTAACTAAAAGGAAAAATGCTCGTAGAGAAGGCAATAATTGTCTCTTTTGGAGAATAGGTGTCTCTGTTCGGTGGCTTGCGAACTATTACATGATGATCTTAGAATCAATTCTTATCTTCTTTTGCTGCTGTTCTTTGAACAGTTGAGACTTACTCTCCCTACTGGTCATTGAATAGTAAAGCCAATGTGTTTATGACCATTTGTCTAAATTTCTGAGATGAAACTTGATAATTATTATAACTTAGAATATTCAGACTATTAACCTTATCTTTGATATAATCACAAAGTTTTGGCTGATTGTCTTTCGGCTTTCTTCAGGTGTTTTATACTGAAATTGGAAGTCCACACTGAATCTCAAACTGAACCCTTTCTTTGAACAACTGGAGTAGACTGTTCCTAGTCTGTTAACTGTAATAGGGCATAAGTGTTAAGTTAAGAGTAAATATTCCTTGTTAGTCTTACTGGTTGTTGGGACTGAACCTGCAACCTCCAGCTGATTTCACTCAGAAGCACCTTCCAACCAAACACCTTATCCACTGTGATGGTTTACCAGTTATCAGTAGGAAAAATGAAATTGTAATGGAAGTGTATATATATATATAACTCCCAATTTAAAGACCTTTTAGAGTTGACATGTTGGACAAATCAAAGAGCACTGGCACCTACTAACCCACATGACATGCAAAGCCAGCCAGCTAACAACAACATACATCCACTCACCTCCTGATCCTTATCTGGTGGACAGAGAGAACATTTACCTCTTCTAACCTACCAACTTCCTTTTTTGATTTTGAAAAGGAGACATTGGTTATAACAGTCAGGGAGAGGGAGTTTCGTAGTCGCAGAGATGTGAGAATAAGACACACAAGCTTGAAAGATACTCAGTTTTAATAAGCCTATTACATCTATGTAACCTGTTATAAATTGTACAATAATAACAATTATATATATATATATATATATATATATATATATATATATATGAAAGACAATTTTGTTGTACTTAAAACTTCTTGTTTGTTGCTTTAGATGTTTTGTTTACTTCTGTTGACTTGTTTCACTAGAAATTTCTGTTCATTACCTTCCAATACAGACTTGGAAGCATATACGCTAACAAACCCAATATTACCACAATTACAAAACTGAGTTTGAATTCTAGCTAAGACGATGTTTACTTTATACTAATCCTCTTTGGAAAGGTATGAATCCACCTCTTCTTTCTCTATGATGGGTTAAAGAGCAGGGAAGACAGGGTTCTCAAGTCTTGATTGGGTAATTGGCCTAAAAGGACAACTCTGAAATTCAAACCTTCACTATTCTGCAATCATATCCACTGATGGCAAATAAATCCTGAGAACAAATCTACAGCTGAAGTTTAAAACTGGCAACTTCTGCTATAGCATTGATGCTAAGCCATATCACGTCTTGTCCTTTTGCCTTGGAAAATATTAGTGGCATGGATAAATGAGACTTGCAGCATGATCAACTGTCTTTTTTTCATACAATCCTGCCCAAATTTGTACACTGGAGAAGAAGCAAAAATTTCTAGATGTAGATCAAAGGTTCCACAATGCTCAAAGCTAATAATAGAAATGTTTTTAATTTGATGTTAAAAAGAATGTAAAAAAAAATTCTAAATGACATTGACAAAAAAAAAACCCCTCAAAAAACTAATAAAACAAGGGAAGACATTAATGAGAAGGCACACTTTTTAGACAATGATAACCCATTCATATATCAAGATTTGTTTCCTCATCACGTCTTGAAGATTGTTCAAAATTATTACAGTGACTTGATTCATGCATCAAATGCAGCAACTGCTAAATAAAAAGAAAATGCAAGCAAGAAAGAAATTAAGCCTGAACAGATTGACACAAAAATGACATGCACAAAAAAGTGAAAGTCCAAAGAGGCTTGTGGAAGTGTTGGATATAGTTGGGCTTGCATCAGTGCCCCCAAGCATTTGATATCGACAAGAAGAAGACAGGAGAGCATGTAACATTAACAACATTTATTTTTGAATTGACCAAAGTACAAGAGAGAACTCAGAGCATGGACAGATTCATAATGTGTCAGCAAAATATGCAGCTTGAGTGATGGATATGCAGGTTGTTGAGTTTGTAAGGATAAAGAAAAGGTTTGTCGAGAGCAAAAGGAAGTGAGAGAGAAGGAATGAGAAAGCATTCACATTGTAGTAGTGGTTGTCAGTTGCTGAAGTTGATTCAACCATTTTCGAATGTTAGCATCTGAAGACAGAGATTTTAATGGTATTCTTGGATGCTGGAAATCTTGTGGTAACTCATAGCTGCTAGTCTTACTATGAAGAAAATGTTTCAGGTATTTCAGTTGAAAAGCATCAAAGATTGTAGGTCCATGACTGCTGAATCTTGACTGGCAATTTAATCACTGCTGACTGTATTTATATAATTCACAAATTGAGGAATGAATCCTTCTAATTTATGCTTAAGACTGGCTCTGGCAGAGTTATGTTGTAACAGAGGTGTGTGTGAAGCTGATTGGTCGGAAAATGAATTGGCAAATTCTATAGCGGCTTTATGACTTTTGAGTATGTTCCAAACTGGGTCACACTGAGATTATTTTATTTGGTCACCACAGGTTGTTATCCGACACATGTCATTCTGAATGACTCACCTTCTGCCCGAATGGCAGACAGGTCAAGCAGAATTTCTGTCCAATCAACATTCAGGACATCCAGACAAAGAAGAAAAAAAGTCAAGTACAAGATTAAAGTGTGCATCTAAGCATGCTACTTTGTATATGTTCAGGTGTAAAATTGTAATCCGCCACATGCTTTATCAGGTGTTTAGATCGAGCAGGAGGAGGAGGAGCTATTGCAGATAAACCTTGGTTGGCTCCCACACTTCCCATCACAGAAATTCCAAAAGCAAAAAACTCTTTCGAGAACATAATATGCTGCCAGGTAGTGGACTGTGATGAAAATCAAGCCTGTGGCTAATGGTACATGAATTCCTCTATCATAAAACTGTTAGGTTCCTCTGCATGTTAATCAGACCAAAAATACATTGGACTTTTATAACCTTTTTAGATTCATTTATTTTTAAATAAGTATTACAATATCACCAAAGACTACATGGTGTTGCCCAGGCTGAAGCAGTTTGTACATAGGAAATGTACTTTTACCCAACTGATAATTAAGTTGGAATTTAAGTGAAAGAACAAAAAGAATTGATTAAATAAAAAACAAACAAAACAACTACATTTCTTCCTGGAGTTGTGAACTGGTGCATTGTCCTGGTGGAAATGCCACTGACCCAAGTTGAAGAGTGTTTGGCTCAGGTAAATGTAATGAGAATAGGCATGAGTCAAAGATAACGAGACTTTCCAATTAAAAATAGAAAAATGAGAAAATGAAAACAGTAAAATAAAAATAAAGAAAATTCCCTGATGTGAATTTCATCTTAAATGGACTTGTTTTTATTTTTATTTTTTTCATAATTATTGATTGAAATGAAGATTGTCACTGATTTTAAATGTTTAAACTGATCAAAGTATCATCCCTTTGCTGAGGTTTAGAATAGACTGATTGTATCCATTGCAGAGGAATAAGACCCTCACTTCCACCAAGAGATACCCTGGGTATGACATTAAACTGTATCTGATGGTGAGGCTCTTGTTCAGAAGATTTGGAAGAGGGAAATTAATCTCTGAACCCAAACTTTTCTCTTTTATCTAATTTTATGTACCTTATCAATTTCTACATTGCACAGGCATGGCTGATATATTTTTACTTTCAGATTTGAAAACAATGATATATGACAGACCATTCTTCACTGTTAAAAGCAGCATGACTGCCATCTAAAAATAAAATGAAACATAATTGTCTCAACTAAAGATACACAAAGAATGAGTCCAATAGTCTAATAACTCTTTGAAAGTTTACTCAAGTAAAAACTATAGATGGTAGTTTATTCTATTGAATATGTCAGTTGTAATTAAGGATGGAGTTTTAGCAAAGACCACAGCCACATGCATTTATGATCAATAAGCTAAAAGATGATAAAAGAAAAAAAAGAAAATAAAAGCAATTACAGTTAAATATTTGCGATGTCTGTCCTTTTTAATTCAACTCTGCATAAAATAATAAGAATTTGATCAATAGATGTAGATGCTCTCTCCCTCTGCCGACAGATTAATGTAAAAATAAGAATTCCTATATTTTATCTATAAGCATATGTATCGACAACAGGACAGATTTATTCTAAACTACTTATTATCATCAGACCCAGAGATATTTATGAGCCAGACAGAGGCAGTTTCCAAGAGGTTAATATGATTCAATGTTAACAAATATTTAATAGAACCAAAAAATTTCTTTATACTTTTCAATTTCTCTATTCTGAAAAATAAAAAAAAACTAACTTTCATTGAAAGAATGAAAGGCAAAATAAGATATATGATCTTTATAACCCTCTATCATAACAACACATTCATTCAGAAGTTCTGGGTATGACACTAAAAGTGAGCTTGAAATATGTTGACTGTATCTTCTGTAGCAGAGTGGTAAGACCCTTTCACAAAAAAAACCAAACAAACAATAAAAAAAAAAAACAATGCGTGTCCTGGGTATGACATTAAATTGCATCTGATGGTGAGGCAACAGATTTGAAGATCTGGAGAGTGGGAGCAACCTTTCATTGTTCCAAGTCCATTTTAACTTGGATTGGGTGTACTTGTTAGGGTCCTATGTATGGGTCAGATACATCTGTTTATAAATCATTTGTATGTGATGCGACTGTTGAATTGAGTGAGTCAGTGTGCTGTTGTATTGAGCACCAATAATAACTGATGAGCTAATTATGATGGCTTTCTGCATAAAACAATTGGTATTTAAGGTACACTGGAATATTCCATTCCTGCATCTAGGTGATCTCATTCCTTGAGACCTGATTGACTGCTGATTTCAGCGTGGACATGGCATTAGATAAATATCTACCATTCTGCATTATGCTCCTAGCGACTGTACTTAGTTATGGCTTGTCCCCTTATATGCCAACTGGATGCTCGTTGGAATCCCATTGTAATAGCGAGTACCTTATTGGGCGGGGGGGGTAACTTCTACAAGGACCATGAGAAAAAAACCTCTCAAGAAACAACTACACAAAAAATATAAATGTATGATGAATGCAATTCCCTAACCTCTAGGCATAAAATAAATCCATACAGGTTGATATGCCATTAAAATCAAGCAATCCCAGTTTAGACAGTTTGCATTCACTTTATACAAATACCATTAAAGAAGACGTGATTAGGATAATGGTTGTTGTCATAGTAAATGGTATAAGTGATCTGAGTTTAAATCCAAGATGAAGCTGTTGCATTTACACTTCATGCTTATTTATAGTTTGGTTTGCGTTTATGGCACATCAACCATTGTAGGTTATTTAATGCCAAATCCATTCTTATACATATGAACAGTTCTATTTCAAACAATTCAGTTTAGCCTAAGCATGCAGTTTAAATGTCAAAACAGTTTTATTTTTAACAATTCAATTTAACCTAAGTACACAGTTTAGTTCTATTTGACCCATAGATAGAATCCTATCAGGTGTTATCACTTCAGGCCAAAGTCGACCTAGGAGTGATGACAATAAAGGGATACTCCACATTCCCCAAAGCTCCCACATTAGTGGAGCCTCACCATCAGATTGTTTAGTGTCATATACAGGATACTTGTTGAGGGAAGGGATCTTACCCCTCTGTAAAGATGCAATCGGTGTATTCTACAGTCCCAGCTGACAGGGTAAATGCTTATTTATGCCTGTGGAAAGGTATGAATATATTTTCTCCCCCCCTGCAGTTATGGATAGTAGGGCAGACGAGGCTCCATAGCCTTGGTAAAGCAACTGGACTTGAAGATTTGGTTTGGTTTCTTTATTTCATGGCATATCAACTTTCATAGGGAATCTAATGCCAAAACAATCCCAGTAGAACAATGGTGTTATAATTTCATACCTTTCCCAAGAGTATTAGTCTGAAAATGAACATAATATCCTGATTGGAGTTCAAACTCACTTTTGTTGAAGTCAACATTCTTATGTGTAGAATAACAACAATAATAATAATAATAATTACTGGCTCAGGGATTCCAACTAGCATCCAGTTGGCAGACAAAAAAAAAAAAACAGGATATAACTTGATGCAGACCCAGCGCTACTACTAAGCCAGTATATATACACTAATATGTCTACATGTAGGCCAATGACCAATTACCATCCAGGAAATGGACTCACGCACATAGCCACAATTGAATTCCCCAATGTGCCATAAATAACTCACCTTATTCAGATTGTTTGGGTTTTATAACATATCAACCTTTGTAGGTTACTTAATGCCAAATCCATTTTTATATAAATTGATAGTTTTATTTCAAACAATTCAGTTTAGCATAAATACACAGTTTAATTGTCAAAAATATTTCTATTTCAAGCTATTCAATTCAGTCAAACAGTTCTAATTCCAAAAAAATTCAGTTTAGCTTTAATATAGTTTTTGTTTACACAGTTAAATGTTAAAACAGTTCTATTGCAAACAATTCAGTTTAGCATACAAAAACAGTTCCATTTCATGCAATTCAGGTTAGCACAAGTACAGTTTAGTTCTAATTGACTTATAGATAGGACCCAATCAGGTGCTACCACTGCAGGCCAGAGTGGACCTGGGATCGATGGCAATGAAGGGATACTCCACATTCCCCAAAGCTCAAGCATTACTGGAACCTCAGCATCAAATTGTTTCATGTCATATCCAGGACACTCGTTGGGGGAATCTTATTCTTTTGCAGAGAAGCAGTTGGTGTATTCTACAGCCCCAGCCAACTGGGCAAGCTTCTTCAGAGTACAGACAGATCTCACTTTAGAAGTAACTCGACTTGTTACACGACGAAGAGCTGACTTTGACAACCTACCAAACTCAGATAGCCAACAGCTTTCTACAATGCAGCAGTCTAGCATGTTAGCCACTACACTACAGGGAAACCACTCTAGGAGAAAGAAAACTCTGAAATGAGGCTTTTTTTCCTTTCATTTCAAACAAATAACCTGAGGGAAGGCATGAATTCTTCTCTTCTACCTCCAGTTATAAATAAATATGAGGGCTATTTAGCTTTGGTAAAGCAAGTGGTTTTGGAGAAGAAAAGCCTCTGAATTCCAAATCAGGTTGAGTTTGATGCTTTTGTTTAATGGTACATCACCCATCTTTGGAAAATAACAGCAGTGATACAATTTAACCCACACCTGGGAGGATAAAGGGGTTCATACCTTTCCCAAGGGTATTAGTCCGAAAGGGAACATAACAGCATGACTGGACTTTGAACTCATTTACTTTGAGGCAGCAGTCAAGCACTTTATCTACTACACCATTGGGGGGGGGACTGCCCCTCTAAACCACAGTTCATGGAGCTAATGACTCCATCCATGAAAAACCCACTGATACCACAGCACCATCACAGAAATGTTCTGACTGCAGCCCAATACTCTTCAACAAGTCTAAAGTATTCAGTGAAGTTACTTTTAGAGTGATTCTCTTTGAAGTCATTTGTTCCTCACAGTCAAAAACAGTAATAACTATATTGAAAAATGTTTTATAACTGAAAACTTCCTCTATCCAACAGTGCCGTTGTTCACTCTGTATTGATTATAGTTTCAATATAACTAAATATATTGCTCTTAATTTTGATACAGAAATTCATAGAAAACCAGGAAAAAATTTATAGTCATTGGTCAAGAAATAATGCTACCATTACTAATAGAATAGGTTTATTATATATATATATATATATGCATAATTTATCTTTCGAAGTAATAAACATGAGTTGTGATAGATTTGAACTGCAGTAATTGAACTGAAAGCGAATCTTTCCAATTACTTAATACTCAAATGACTCCTGTCTCAATGACCAAGAACATATTAAATCTACTCCTTCTAGACTTGACTACTCTCCGAGATGGCAATATTTCTAAATATTTACATCAAGAGCAAGATGTTGTCTTTGAATTAGCACACAGAAAGGACCTCATTCCCAATGTTCTTGTAATAGGATATTTTATCGTACGTCTGAATAGAGTGAGCATTTTAAATCTGAAAATAAGTGAGCAGACGTAAATATTGTCCGACTGAAAATGTCCCATTGTCCGACTTGTTTTGAGTAGTCTTGTGCTAAAATACCTTATCAAATTAGATCAGTCTGTTTTGTGCACACAGCTTATACCAAATGGAAATACTTTTGTTTAGAATGAATCTTGCTGGCCAGAAATTGGTCTGCATTTATTTAATATCTCTAACAATAGGAATAATAGAGATTTTTTTTTCTTTTTAGTATATTATAGAATGGAAATAATCAGGAACTTTATAGAATTTTTAATACTTTTGCTTTTTTTTTAAAAATATATATATTTTAAAGATTTGGCAAGTGTTCCATTTGACTTTATCAGAGGTGGGGGTGGTGGAAGTATTTATTTCGTGAATGTCTACTTCCCACATTCTGTTTATTTCTTATTTCTAAGAGTATATCATCAAAAATATATTTATGAAAAACTCATTTACATTAACTGTGCATAAAATCTATTATTTGCAACATGTATTTGTATATTTGTTTTTATCTGTAACATTTAAGAGATATAACTTTTCCTACAATAAAACCCCACATGTATTTCTATATTTATTTTTTGCCTGCAAGTAATGAATGATAAGAGAGATATCAATGAAAAGCTCTCTGTATTTTATTTACTTATTTATCTGCAAACTCTTAATGGGTGATACAATAGGTTTAAAGTTATATATCATTCACTGATGTACATGTCAGAGGTGTATGGTATATGCTTATTGTCATAGAAATAAAAAAGGCGTTATTAGCAGGAAATAACAGCCTCTACTGACATATCAGTAACAATATTTGATGTTGTGGAAAGAGATAATGAAATAAGAGGCATTACTTGTGGAGACATCATAGTAGGAAATGAACTCAAAGAGCAAAGTTCAAATCTTGGATGAGGCTTTATTTATTGATCTATTCATTTATCTGCAAATGCTTAATGGGTGACACGACAGGTTAGAAGTTGTATGTTATCCACAGATGCACATGTTGAACAAAGGAGCATGACATTCAATTATTGTCTTAGGAGACGGCCTTGACCAGCCAAGTTCAAGTCCTAGATGCAGTTTTATTCATTCATCATTTCATTTATCTGCAAATGCTTAATGGGTGATACAAGAGGTTAGCAGTTGTATAGTATTCACTGATACACATGTTGAATGAAGGTGCATTGCATATGATTACTGTCTTAGAAAATAAACTTGGCAAGCCAGGTTCAAAACCTGGATGAGGCTGTTTGCATTTCACTTTCATGCTAATGCTCCAGAAGAGGTTGCAGGTCCAGTCTTTCTTCAGGTTGTAATCTGAAGAAGGCTGAAGGAAATATATTGGCCAAAATTTTTGGTGAGTTTGTTTTTGTTCAGGTTTCAGTTTTGCATATGGTCCAATTGAATACAAGCGATTTTATCTGAATGGCACATAAACCCCTGTGAGGTTATTTTATGCTTAGAAGTTAAGGAATCACATTCATATTTATATTTTTTGTATAGTTGATTCTTGAGATCTTTTTATTCACATATCCGATTGAATACAAATAATTTTCAAATACTGTAAATTGCAGTATACAAGTCACCACTTTAACCCTAAAAAAATCTTGTGCGGTCAATTTATATGACAGGGTGAAAATCCAACCCTTTATTACAGAGTGGTCAATCAGTAGCACAGTACTCCTAACAATTGATATATATATATATATATATATATATATATATATATATATATATATATATATACTACTTACAATAACTACAGCCGATCCTCACAAACATTTCCAACTTAAACTCATGTTTGGAGATCATATTTAACAAATTAACACAGATTAATGGAAAACATATAAAACTGTAATACAAATTAAATAATAAATTATAGGTAGAGTGTTTGCCAATGGCCTGGGAGACCAGGGTTCAATCCCTCGTCAAGTCATACTAAAGACTCAAAAAATGCCACTTGATGCCATGTTGCTTAACACTCAGCATTATGAGATATGTATCAAGGGTAAGGTGGAACAATCCAGTAGCGCCCTCCCTTACACCTCTGTGTTGTAGCTATTGAAAAAGAAGCCTTTGGATCACCCTCAACTATGGTTGTGAACTTTACTTTAAATCACTATTGTAACACAAAATTTTGAGCTAAAAATGTTAAGGTTGACTCATACGACAGATCAACTTTTACACCACAATTTATGGTTTGGTTTGGTTTTATGACATATCAAACATTATAGGTTATTTAATGCCAAATCCATTTTTACACATATAAACAGTTCTATTTCAAACAATTCAGTTTAGCATAAGCAAACAGTTGAGTTCTATTTGCCCCATAGAGAGGAACCTATCAGATGCTACCACTCTGAACCAGAGTGAACCTGGGAGCGATATCAATAAAGGGGTACTCTGTATTCCCCAAAACTCCCACATTACCAGAGCCTCACCATCAGATTGTTTAGTGTCATATGCAGGACACTGATTGGGGGAATTTTACCCCTCTGCAGAGATGCAGTCAGTGTATTCTACAGCCCCAGCCAACTGGGCTAACAATTTATGGAGGATCTATTTGAGCCTCAACATCAGATACACAGAAATTGGATTTGGTTTGTAAATGCCCTTTTTCATACCATCAGTTGTCTGACCAACAGTACCTCATGACCAACCATATAGCATGCTGTTTTCATCAACTACTATCATCAATAATCAATGAGCTGCCATGTTCACTTAGTCTCATGTCTTAGTGAATGGATATCTATTAGTTTGGAGAAATCCTACTGAAATAAGTAAATTGTAATCATGGAATTCCTTATCAGAAATAATAATTTGAATTTATCTCTTGGTTCTGAGAGTCAGTCTTGGAAACAGGTAATCAACTGTGGATTTTGTAGAATGACCATAAAGACTGAAAACTAATCTATTAAATGCTCCCAATAGAATAGACAGAAATAAGTAATTAGAATATATATATATATATATATATATATATATATATATATAAAGTTCTTATAATAATGTGGAGCTGGATTCATTCCACTAAAGATAGCAAGAAATTATGGAAAAACAAGGCCATTGATTGATTTTGTATTGTGGAAATTTTATATCTGATAAAAAAGGGATATTCTGTTGATAGGACATTGAAATATGTGCATCTTCTGACTGTATGTATATTTGTCATGTAGATCTTGGCCTCATATCAGATGGGATACACCAGGATACACACAGACCTTTATACTGAATCATATATACTAGAACATGACTTATGGTCAAGTCAAATTTAAAGCATTGGTTCCTGCTAGGTCAATAAAGTAAAGCAACTATCAGTCTGCTCAGTATTTACATGGGTGATTCTTCAAAGTGGTTGACACGGAAAGCAATCCGAGATCCATGTGCCAGGCAAAGCTTCAGAAATTCTATGTACATGAGGATCTACTACCATGACAACTACAAAGTGCTGCAGAAATATCTCCCACATTTTAAACTATTATCCGTATGGTGCAAATGAACTTAGGCAAGTTGTTATGGTAGCTCCATCTCACAATTATCTCAATATTTTTTTAAAAATATGGACCGGCTCATTGGCCTAGTAAGTAGAGTGTTTGCCAATGGTCCAGGAGACCTTGTTTCAAACCCAGGTCATGTCATACCAAATACTTTAAAAATAGTACTTGATACCTCCTTGCATAACACTCAGCAATATAAGGTATGTATCAAGGGTAAAATGGAGCAATCCATGGAAAGGAGTAGCTATTGAAAAGGGAGCCTACTGGTGGCCCTCAACTACTGATGCCAACTTTACTTTTTAATATATCTTGAACCAGTATACATGTGTTTGCAGTTGAAACATTCTTTAAGACTGTATAGCAGTTATGGATTTACCAGAGAGCTTTTCACGCACATTTCACGTTAGGTGAGAATGATGCTGTTCTGGATAGAATTTTCAATGTGAGGCTGCATTGATTTTCTTTCCAGACCAGTATCATTCGGGAATAACAAGAAATGAGTACAAAAATCTCTGAAATTAAAGAATCCCCAGTCTTAAAAAATGTTTTAACAGAAAATAAATGATATGCATCAGTCCAAGCAATAATGATAACTGAAAAAAAATAAAAATAAATAAATAAATGGCAAGACATTAGAAACTGAGATTCTAGGAAAACAAGAGTGATGTTTTTACATAGACTGCTTTTTGTTTTCAGGGTCAAAATGATGACCCACAATATTTATTTCTTGCAGTAATATTCATGAGGAAATTAACCACTTCTGACAATTATGGTTATGGAGTTGTTGAAAAAAAAAAACCATTTTTCAACTGTTTCTTCATGGCACCCATCAATTGTTGCCAGAAAAATCTGGTTGAGATTTTCTGCAATTTAACATCTCTATGATATCCAGCGTTCTTTCTTGACTAATGTCTAGCTTCAGAATAATGTCCATCTGCTTTATTCATCAATTTTCTTGAATCATGACCTCCACTCTTCTTTGATTCTCTTTGTGCATCACTGAAATCTGTCATCTTGGTCTTTACTCATCAAAGAACTCATCACGTCTCTACTGCAGCTTCCGACATGTACAAACCATTGGCAGACATTTATTCATATCTGTACAACAACTGAATGAACATACTTTCATGTTTATGAATTTCAACTGGTGCAAAGCATTCCTGTGTCAAAATTCTCTCACTGACCAGGTGCTTTATGCATAACTTGGGTATAGTGTCATACAGCAAAAAAAAAAAAAAAAAAAAGGTGATAAGATGAAGAGATAACGTTTTTTTATATCAGGAAAAAAAAGTCAGACAAGTCATTAAAAAAAATACTGCTCATCTTCATTACTGATATTACAAGTTCTTTTTAGACTTGTCTCATAAACAGGAAAATGTGAAGTGGTTTCTTGTGCAATTAATCAAAGAAAGAGTCATTCTTTTATAAATCATAGCTCAATAAGAGAAGAGGAGGAGGTTCACCTTGTCCAAAATCTAGGTCATGGCTTGTCACTCTTTTAGTAATTAACTGACTGATCCCTTTTTAAAAATCCCATGTCTTGTGTCTGAGTGCTTCTCCTACCTTCAACAAGAGTTCTTGTGATTGAAAATTTTAATACAATTAATCATATGAGGGTTATTCAACAAAAATGGGGATTTTTTTTTAAAAAAAGCAAAATTAAAATGGCTTTTCAGAACTTTTTCATAAATGTTAACTTTGCATTGTTTGAAATTGGCTTATGGCAAAAATTATTTTAATCTTGCAAAAACATTTGTTTTGAGGCAATTCAAAATCACAGCAAATCAAACAGAGCACACCAAGTTTGAAAAAAAAAAAGGTCAGTCATTAAATTCTCGGTGACTAAAGTGCCAACCATTGTGAATTTATAGAAGAATATGTGATATGTAGAGAGGAGCATGTTTTTGTCAAAAAATATTGACAATTAGGATAAACATGGGTTTGTCACTACAAGACTAAATGAATAAAACAGTCTAGAGAGTGGAAACACATGGACTGTCCAATAAAGGAAAAGTTTTGGGTGTATCAGTCAGTCAAGAATGTCATACTAACAGTCTTCAGGGACATATTGGACCCATCACTACTGATTTCCTACAAAAGATGCAACTGTCAACAGTACCTCATATTGTCAACTCTAAAAAGTAATTATCACCTTATTTATTGACCCTTATATATATATATATATATATATAGGCATGCACTTGGATAGTCAGAAAGTAAGGTTTATAGCAAGTCTTGAAGAGATCCTCTTGCATTCACTTTTCGACTTATACCCTTTGGAAAGATATGTAACCTCTTCTCCAGGTATGAGTTGAATAGCACCACTAATGTTCTGCTATAGGGATGGCGGCTTTGGTATCAAATAATTCATGAAAGTTGATATACCATTAAACAAAGAAACAAAACCAAACCAAACTAAATATAATGACTAAGGATATGAATACCTGATAAGATTTTTCTTAGCCTAAAATCCAGCCATTCTGCTAAGCAAAGAATTTAGATAGGAAGGTTTTATTTCTTACCAAGAGAATTAAAAACCAGATTATATTTGAATCGAGCTGGGCAACCCTTATAGTTTTACAAAAAGTTCAAGAAGGCAAGTAGTGCTTTTAGGAAAAGCTGATTAAAAATAATATTTTAGTCAAAAGAAATTGATTCTATGTTTCAAAGATGAAGAAATTCTTTTTGCAACTGTTATCCAGCAATCTTGATGAAAAACCCACTGAATTATCATCATCATTATTACATTTGAAAACTAGCAGTTTCTTATATCTTTTGATTTAATTTTTACTGCAACTCACTTCGGTTAAACATCAATGAGACTCAAATTCACATACAATTTTGCTTCAATCAAGCCCAATCACACAATGCAGAGACAAGTTCTGTTTCTGGATAGGGCATATTTAATTGCTTATGCTATAAAAGTATATACAATGACTATTATTCACTTCAAACTTTGCATGTGTGCCCAGGATAATGACATATAGAAATTCTATTTTATTGCGCACTAATGCCCTAATGAAAGACATGAATCATTGTTTCCCCTTTAGCTATGGGAAAATAGTAGGGCAGACTGGTTCTTTATCTTCAGCAGAGCACCAGTCAAGAAGAAGGAAAAAATTAAAACCAGCTGTATTTTAATAAAAAGTTGACCTAATGTTGCATCCTGTTCATGGGGAAGAGGTTACGTAAATACATACATAGCAGAAAACCAAAACATAAATATATCTATTTGTATATTTACATGTATAAGGCACATTATCCCCCAGACTTTTAAAATACTAATCTAACATGGTATATTTTATCAGGATCGAGATGATATTTTATGTAGCAGTGACTTTTTCAAATGTTCACTTTGAAATCGTGCTCACTGGTATCATTAAAATTCAGGTCCTTTTATTTTCCTGCCAGTCCTACTAATAGGGATTTATCTTCTTTTAAGGAATAATAAAAATAAGGGGAAAATAATTTGTGTACATACATGTTAGAAAGTAAAAGATTGTTTCAGTACTGTATTTATATTTTGAATAGAACTTTTCTTGTTTAAAACCCTCGAAAATCAATATTTTTTAAATCTGACAAAGTGTCTGAGTAGAGGAAGGTTTTCTAAATGCTAAGCTTGTCTTGCTGGAAGGACACAGTAAAAGAAGTGAAACTCCCCACCCCTGCAAAAAAAAAAGATGTTCTGGGTATGATGGATGGTAAAATGCTTCTGACAATGAGGCTCATGTTCTGGAACTTTGGGGAGAGTGGAGTACCCCTTCACTGACATTACTCCCAGGTCCACTCTCACCTCGAGTGGTAGTACCTGTGAGATTCCCATCTATAGGTCAGATAAATCTATTTATACTTCCTTTGTATTCAATAGTGACAAAAGCTACAGCATTATCAGAGAGCTTGTATGATATTGTGCAGCAAGGAAATATCAGCTTTGAACATTGACAGGGATAACTAATGAAAGATATGGAGTGTTGATTACTTACCTTGATCAGCCCATGCTAAGTACAAATAGCCTCCATCTTAGTTGAGCTCTTGTTTTACATATGACTATGTGCATATGACAGTGTGCATAAAAAACGTCTAATGAAACAACTCAACAAAAAATGAAAATATGAATGTACAATGAATGCATGACATAAAATAGCCCTAAACAGGTTGACATGCGATTAAAATCAATCAATCTGAAGGCTAAGCACCAAAAACAAGTTGAGAAAATGCTTTTCTATTTATTTTTGCTTCTTTGTTTAATGACATATTAACCTTTGTGGATTATTTAATGCCAAAGCTAACCTTGAAGAACAGAAGTGATACTAACTGTTTATATATATAGTTAGCCAACTGTAGCCGAAGACAACCTGAATACTACTTTTTCAATAGCTACTACACTGAGGTGTAGATGGGGGGCATAACTCTTTTTCCTGGATTGCTACAGTTACCTTTGATCCATACTTTATAATGCTGTGTGGTAAGCAAGGAGGCATCAAGTACCATTTTTGGAGTCTTTGGTAAGAGTTGACTTGAGATTGAACCTCTGTCTCCCGGGCCATTGGAGAATACATCTAAGCATTATGCTAATCAGCTGGTGTTTTTATATATATATATATATATATATATATATTGATAGATAGATAGAACCAATCAGGTTCAATATTTAAAAAATAACTAGAAAAAAACTTATCCAGTCTGGTAACTTTTGCAGATTGCATCCCAACTGAAATGTGTTCAGAAAAGCATTGATGCACACACATGCGTGAACACAATTTTATATATGCAAACACAAAAATCCTATTGATTGTTAAAAATACAGATTTATGGATTTGGGTTGGGGGAAGGGGTTTTGTTTAAAGTTGGAAGAACTTTTTGATGATTTGACTCAATGTAACTTTGTTGTAATCAATGCTGACTCCAAATTTTTATTTTTATTCCTTTTGCTCTTTTTTTTTTTTTTTTTTTTTCCCCTTTGTCTGCTATGTCACAACGGAAGAGGAGGATCTTCATTAAAATCACAGCTGGAAGGGAGAATTTGTTTTTTGCTTTCATTTTTTAAAGTCACTCACTGGAATTTGGATGAGAGCATGACTGGACGAGTGACATGTAATTGAATGGGATGTTCCTTTGAATCTTATTCATTTTCTGTTCTATATCTCAGCTAATCATAAATCAGATCCCCCCCACATATATCAAAGACACCCAGCACCCCCACATATATCAACTACACGCAGAACCCCCCTACACACATATATCAACTACACCCCCCCTATATATCAACTACACTCAGCCCTCCCCTACATACATGGAAGGTAAGTGGCCATACAGCCATTGTTTTATAAGGTGCTATTCTTTATAGGATTTGTTCAAAACAGCATGCAGAATCTATGTGTAGTTTCCATGAAGCTCTTTCTCCAAGTCTTTTACTTGAGTCCACGTGATACTGCCATATCTAATAATACAGAAATAACAACACACGGAAGAATTCTCATTTTATTTTATCAGAAAGATCAAATTTTTACATGGTCATTAACCTGTCAATAACAGTCCATGCTTTACCTATACATATATTACCACCACTTTCTGTTGATGAGATATTGCTACCAAGGAATATGGACTGGCTTACTAATTTCAGAGGTTTGCCATTTCATGAGAAAATGGCACCATCATAACTGAAATACATTGACTATCTTTTAGTTGAGTTAGCATTCCAAGAAACAAATACTAAGGAATTTGATTCAAAGTTTACGAGCAAAAGAGTTTCAAAAATTTATTTTTAGATATATTAAAGATATTGACATTCATGATATACAGTTCCGTCGAGAAATATTTTAAGTTCATGAGACTGAGAACAGGAGTTGAATGGCTGAAATGAACAAGATCTACCATGTTTCCCAAGAAAGAGGATTGGACTGTCGGCATATATGTATTTACCAACCCCTTTGATGTGAATTTTTAAGTGGAGTTTTACAGTTTTCCTTCTCCAAGACTGTTTGCTTAACCAAGGCTGAAGAACACAGTCTACCCTACTATTTCCCCATAATTGGAGGGAGAATAAGAGGATTCATACCTTTTCCAAGGGTATTAGTGCTTTGTGAAATGCAATCATCCTTGTCCAGGATTTGAACTCGTGTTGACATGTCCATTTACTATGGTGATAACCATTACACCATGGGCATTTTTACATGTAGGATCCTGGTGAAAAAAGTGGGAACTTGCTGACACTTGGGTGTTTAAATACAACAGATTAAGAGAATCTGGGTCCGTCTGAATGCAAAAAAGTGACTTAAGTGTAATGCAAATGCTTGGCTTGATGGAGGTGACTGGAAGCATGAAAAGCAGCATGAATTATGGCGTCAATGAATAGACAAGCCAGATATCCAGTCATTTGTCAGAGATGCCCTTTCAGGACACCACCTGGCATTCATGCCAAGCGGTTGTTTGTAAACAATGACACCTTGGCCTCAGTGGGGTGTCCCCCCAGGTTTTTGCTTGCTTCGGCAGGACTGAGTTTATTACTTGGTACCTGAGGTGTCTCATTAGGGGAATGCTGATGAGGTAACCAATTTTTGCACCTGCCATGTATGAGTCCTGATTTGTGCATGGTCCCTACCATAAAATGGTCTTGTGCCATATTCTGACATGGTGGGATGACAGATAAATTGTGGAGGTGCCCGTGGTGTAAAGGTTATCGTCGTAGGAAATGGACACAGCAACACAAATTCAAATCCTGGACGAAGCTGAGAGCATTTCACATAGCATTAATACCCTTGGGAAAGGTAGGAATCTAATTGTTCTCCTTCCAGCTGTGGGTAAATAGTAGGGCAGACTGGTGGATTCTTCAGCCTTGGTGAGGTAACTAGTCTAGGAGAAGGAAAACTCTGAATTCAAACCTGTTAAACTCCGCTAAAACATTGACCTTGTATCATATCCTGCCCGGGCAGAGGGGTTGGTAAATATGGATAAATCATGTCAGCTTTATCAGAACTGAAAGAAAGTAGCAGAGATAGTTTTGGACATGATCGAAAGATGCAGCCTCATGACGGCAAAGAAGAAGAAGAAAAAGAAATTACAATGAAACTGATTTTGTGCGTTCATTCAATTTCAAAAACTCACTTACAGTTGCATGATGTATAAGCTATAGGAAGATAATAAATGATTTTATCCCTTGGAGAATGGGTGTGTTCATTAAGTGTATCATTGACAGCCCCAGAAAAAACATTCTTGCTCCCTTTTGTCTCTTTGAACAGTACAGATGTTATCTCGTCCTACCACTGAACAGTAAAGCAGACATGGCGATGAACATTTTATAGCAAATCCTCATAAGTAAGGGTTTTTTTTTTGTTTTTTACTCTTTTTACATACTGTTTGTTTATAGAACAATATGTGTCTATTATAGATCTTGGGCTATACTTGTCTATTCTTTTCAACTCTGGTTGTATTTATATTATATACATTCTAAATATTTCTGTATATGTAAATGAGGTGATCTTGTCTTGCATTTCCTTCCATTCAGTATTAATGTATCAAGGATATATACTAATGCTAATATTGATCTTTGGTGAGTGGGGACTCAACTACGTTCAAGCATCCCAATAATACCTTTACTTATACAGTATATATCAAGGTAAAAGTCAATTCTGGGAAATGTCTGCAAGAAAAGTATACAAGAGAACTCTAGTTCTTGGTATCATGAATGATAATGTAACACCTGGTGCTGCTGAAAACCTTAATATACTTAAGATATAAGTGTTTCTCTTCAAAACAGCCTAACTTTCAATTCTAAATTTCTAAAATTTTCATTTAAAAAAAAAGCTTTTGAAATTGTTTTTCTTTTGCAGATGCTCTACATTAAAGCCAAGTTTGAAGCAGAGGTGTTCTTGTGGGTGGGTAACAAAAATAACTTAATTCTGTTTAGATCACCTCAGCCATCAACCACTTTTTAATGCAATAGGCAGGGGGTGTCTTAAAGGGATGTTACCTGAAAGATAATTCTGATAATTTTCTGAACTATAGATGTGACCTCACATGCAGTAGTATATATTTGTGTGTGTGTGTATATATATATATATATATATATATATATATACACAAACACATCCTCAATCCAATATATTTGTAAGAGATTCAACATTTAATATTGCAAGGGACACACTTTTGAGGAAGGTTTTTTTTAAAAAATTGCGGTTTGACAAAGTAACTGAGAGAGATTATCAGGATTCCTTGCCGATCTCAGAGAAAGGGCATTGCTCTTTCCATTATGATATGATTGTTACCGTGGAAGAAAAGTCAGATAAGGAATGGAACAAGTCTTTTTTTACAACTTCGAAAAAAAAGCTTCAATTGTATTTTGTTATCTCTTGAGTTGTGGAGATGGCATGATTTTAGTTAAAGCCATTTTTATAACAACTGTGACAGAGATCTATCTTATCTTTCTCCACCTATTTTCTCCATATTTCCAGGTGTAAGCTAATTCCTGCTCCAAACCTTACATTCTGACCAATTCACTCAAGACTATCCAACTGTATGAATGTATATGAGGGTCATTCAATAAATAAGTTGAATTTTGGCAAAGGAGTTGATCATAGGTAACACTGTTCAGTCTTTTTTAAGGAAACCAGTAGTGATGTGTCCTTTCAAGTCCTAGAAGACTCATCATGCCCTTTTTTTTTACTGATTGCTGCACCTGAATTTTTTTTCTTACTCGAGATTCAGTGTATTTCTACTCTATATTTGATGACAGATCTTTGTTCAAGCCTAGAGCACTCTGTTTGATTTGCCATCATTTTGAATAGACTCAAAATATTTTTACAAAATTAAGATAATCTTGGTGATAAACCCATTCCAAAAAAGATAAATTTTATATCTATAGAAAAAATTCAGAAAAAAAAACAAAGTATTTCCTTTTTCATTCAAAAAATTATTCTTTGATTGACTGTCATATATATTTAAGTCGGCCGACCATCGTCCGGGGCAACCCAAAGGCTCCCTTTACAATAGCTACTACACTAAGGTGTAGGGAAGGTTACTACTCCTTTCCTTGGATTGCTCCACTTACCCTTGATCTGTACCTTATAATATTGAGTGTTAAGCATCATTTTTGAGTCTTTGGTATGACTCGACCAGGAATTGAACCCTGGTCTCCCAAACCATTGGTGAATACTCTAACAATTATGTGAACAGGCATGTTTACCTTTCTAACTTCCAACTGACATGGAACAAACCAGTGCAAGAATGAACCTATATACCTTTACTCTAGATAAGATATTACTGAGATCTCTTTGACAGCAGCTACACCAAAAGCCATTGTGAGTAACAGACAGTAGTCACAAGATATCAAATAGATTAACCATATAGTTTCATATAAAAAGGCGTTAATATTAAATTCAAACTCTTTTTTCCTCGACTTACGCTCACTAAAAATAGGAGATTTTTCCAGCCTGTCCTGAACTCCAAACTCACAACTTTTTTTTCTTAATTATTTGTTCTCTCAAACAAAAAGACATAAAAAATACCTTGTGTTTCTCAACCTATACATTTTTTTATAAACTATAATAAACAGCAGTAGTAACTGTATTGTCAGAGATCTATTTTCATACAAGTTATGTTTTTGTGTAAATTTAGCAAATATTAAAATTTGAATACATTTTTGGCACAGGTGTTTTTTGCCTTAGTTATTTCTTTGCATTTATCATTTATAACATTTTTTTGTGTGTAATGAGAAGTGTAGGCAATAAAATGAAAAACAAGTGATTCCATCAAAGGGACACATTTTTGAACATATTTCTTGAATGAGATACATCTAAAGAATTAGTTTGGGGATCAAAGGGAAGCATTGCCAACCATTTCATATATATATCTACCAAAACCCTCCACACAGGCAGGATATGACACAAGATCAATTTTTTTTAAAGCATTGCTAACAACTTTGAATTCAGAGTTTTCATTCTCCAAGACCAGTCGCTAAACCAAGGTTAAAGAGCCTAGTCTACCCTACTATTAAAGAGCCTAGTCTACCCTACTATCAAAGAGCCTAGTCTACCCTACTATTAAAGAGCCTAGTCAACCCTACTATCAAAGAGCCTAGTCTACCCTACTATCAAAGAGCCTAGACTACCCTACTATTAAAGAGCCTAGTCTACTCTACTATTTAAGAGCCTAGTCTACCCTACTATCAAAGAGCCTAGTCTACCCTACTATCTATGGAAGGGAGAATAACTGGATTCATAACTTTCCCAAAGGTATTAGCACTATGTGAAAAGATAGAAATATGTGGAAAGTTGGATAAATCAAACACTTAACTCAAATTTAGATGTGATATATTTCGTTTGGCTATCACTACAATCTATCATTTCAACACTATGTGAAATGCGAACAACCTTGTCTAAGATTATAATCTGGGTCACCTCATTCATTTCCTATAATGATAACCATTACATTAAGAGTGCCTCCTTTCATACATATTTGGGAGGATATTGAAAAGTTCTCAGACTAACTAAGAGGAGTATTCAAAAAATAATTTCATTGAATGT
Organism: Sepioteuthis lessoniana; assembly: GCA_963585895.1. NCBI lineage: Eukaryota > Metazoa > Mollusca > Cephalopoda > Myopsida > Loliginidae > Sepioteuthis > Sepioteuthis lessoniana. Next base: position 7,530,717 of record OY757934.1, read on the forward strand.
TTTTTGAAAGAACTAAAGAAACATAAACCTTTGAGACTGTTATACCACTGGTACTTTTTCCCTCCATACTGGAGTAGAGAATATGCACAAACAATAGAGGCAAATGTAGGCTCAGGAGATCATAGAACTAAAAGAGTTAAGAAACAATGTACCTGTGGGATGACTATAGCATATATACTTCCTAGCTTAGTCAGCCTGGGAACTTTTCAACATTCCTTAACATTAATAAAAAATACTATAGAACACAAAAAAAATTTGGCTGGTTTTACAGCATATCAACCTTTGTTAATTTATTGAATATCAAAATCTTTTTTGTTGCAAGTTGCATAAGTCCAACAAATGAATAATAATCATTTGTAAACAATTATAGCTCCATTTAATGCTTCTAAATGCAAACAATTTACAAACAGTTATATAGTTTCATGTATTCCTATCTAATACAAATAATTTTCAAACAGATCTATTTGATGCATAGAAGGGATCCAAACATGTACTTTAATCCAATCAGGGTGGAGCTGGGAGTAATGACAATGAATGGATATTTCTACACTTTCCAGAGCTCTAAAACTGGAGCTTCACCACCAGATTCAGTTTAGTATATATTTAATCCAATCAGAGTGGAGCTGGGAGTAATGACAATGAATGGATATTTCTACACTTTCCAGAGCTCTAAAACTGGAGCTTCACCACCAGATTCAGTTTAGTATCCTACTTGGAGCATGTAACAGCAAACAGAGAGATTAATAATCGAAACACGTAAAAAAATGAATGAAAATGGGAGGTTTGTTTGATTTCCATGTACAGTAAGGATAAAATTTTATAACAGATTTCACTTTGGAAAAGGAAAAGAAAGTAAAAAAATAAGAAAACTTGAGTTCATATTTTATTGTTAGAGCATCTATCACTTTTGAGAGGACCCCATGGATCTCTACCCACATCTTGACAGACCTAGACAAGGTTTTATGGAAAACTAGTTGTTGCTCATGCAGCAAGTTTCTGCTTTTCAAGATATTGATGTTATCAAAAGGAAAGGCTGCAGAACTTTTTAAAACAAGGTTGAAGACAATAGGGTCTCCAGTTTCTGGTTTTTAAGAGCTTTTTTCCTTCATCTAGACTTGTTGCTCAAAGAAGGCTAGAGAGCTTGATTTGTCTTACTACTTTACTTATAAATTACCCACAAGTTATATTCCTAAAGTAAATTGTATATTCAAGCAGACAGCCTTTGGGACTCCAGGTTCTGGTTTTGAATTCAGAATTTTTCCTTCTCTTAAATGGGTGGCTCAAACACGGCTAGAGCGTAGTCTGCCCAACTATTTTATCCATAAATTATTCATAAGTTACAATCCAACAGTAACTAGTACATTCAACTGTTGAGGTTTAGGCAATATTTACCACCAATATTTTTATTTGTACACATTGTAATTTATTTAGGTTTAATTTAATAATGTTATTCAAAATCAAAATGGAAAACCTGGCTCAAAATGTTCTAATCAACGTGTTAAAATATGCTTCAAGTAATTTTGCCTCAAAAAAGTTTGGAAATCAAATTAGATCATGAAAGATATCAGTGAAATAGGAGGACATTTAATGGAAACTAAATTTTGTCATCCTATAAAGAATATATATAAAAGAGAATATCTTCTGCATTGGTATTCACCATTTTGGCTTATTGAAACCTGTCTGATTATATATCCCTATCTCACAAACTACTTACATATCGACAACTTCAACTCATCTCCTAAAAGTGAATGTTTGCATTCAATTTTTAGCTTCAATACACCAATCATAACTTCTAGAAATTTTCAGAGTTAAAAAGAAGCCTAAACACATATATTTGAATCATAGAAAATTTTAGCTTTCATTAACCATCAACTGAAACTTATTTAAATACTAGTTGAAGACCTCATCTACACAAGGTAAGAGACTAATACTTGGATCCAGAGGTAGCACATGTCAAAGTCAGTAAAATGCTGCTTCATAAATTTTTAAAGAATCCTTAATAACATAAGGGGATATATAAAAAAAAAGTAAGTAAAGTTGGCGACCATAGTCGAGGGCTCCCTTTTCGATAGCTACTATACTGGGGTGAATAGGAAGGCGCTACTACTTTCCGTGGATTGCTCCACTTTACCCTTGATATGTACCTTATATTGCTGAGTATTAAGCAAGGAGGTATCAAGTACCATTTTTAAAGTCTTTGGTATGACATGATATGGGATTGAACCCATGTCTCCCGGATCATTGGCGAACATTCTACCCACTAGGCCAATGAGCCGGTTAAGGGGATATATACATATACAGAAATATAGAGGGTATATGGTAATTTTTGTTAGTAGCTTTATGATGAACTTTAAATTCTAGTTTGTTGTTATTATCAATTAGTGATATATCTAAAAAAGGGAAGGTGTTGTTAGTTTCGAGTTTGTAAGTAAAATCTATGGTCAGTTCAATCTTGTTCAATTTAATTTTAATTTTTCTTAAGTCATTATATATTTTCCTTTTCTCAAACCAGAGAAAAACAGTTATGTTGTTGGAATTAACAATTTCATAGGAAGAAAACATTGAGGCTTCCCACAAAAGAAAAATGGAAAAATACCAAGAACTAGTGGGAGAATATCAAGACTGAGGTGGGCAGGCCACATGCGAACCGATTGAAGTTGGTGCCAGGGGTTTCATTGGTAGATCCTTGGTAAAACCTTAAGTAAACTGAGTATTCTTGGTTTAAGAAAGAGAAAGGCTATCTGAATGATAATGGAAAGAGCAGAAGATGCCACCATTGGCTATTGATGAAAAGGAATGAACCGTGGCAGAAGAGGCTGTAAATAAGTAAATAAATAAATTAGAAAAGCAAACAGAAAAAAACGAGGGGGTGGGGCCCAACTATGGGAAGACGAAATTTACCTCCTCTTTTGCAGTATTCTTCTGAAACTCGCACTGTCGGTGTTACTGTGAGCTGATCCTGTGTTTGATCTTTTTAGGTGAAACTGGGAGCGATTACTACTCGACTTATATACAGACAGATATATCAACATCTATTTCTGATTGGTTGCCGTGATGGGCAATTGCCATTAGATAGTTTGGGCTTTGCCATGCTGTTTCTTTTTTTTTTCCTTTTCCAAACAGCAGTAGGTGTAGCAGGTCCGTGGTATGCATGTTGGGGTCCGATCAACTCAGATGAGGTCAGTAAAGTGAAGGGGTCAGATGTTGAAAGACTGAAACCCCTAAGGATGTATGCCACAACATAGTCATGTTTCTCACACCTAGGATAGATATATAAATAAATTATTATCTATATAAATGAAATAACTACAATCTTTAGGTATCATTAATTCAAAGAGACCAAATTTGAAAAATTCAAGAAATAGACATGGATAAACCAAATTTTTCTAAATAAAAAATACTATTATAAAAGCAATGTTTAGTGGATAATGTGAACATTTTAATTATTTTGTTCACAAGTCAAAGTAATATAATGTTGGTTTTCTTGAGGCGATTTTCTAAACGTTCAATTCATTTATTTACAGGAATTTTGGTGTATAATGATTCTATTTCAAGATTGGCTAAAGATTTCTTTTTCATGTTTGTATAATTTATTTTGCGGAGTAGATTGATGGAGTTTTTGATATGCAAATTGCTGATCAAACCAAAAGGAGGGGTTAATATTTTAGCTTAAGATTCAGCATTGTTCTATGGGGCAGTTCCAATTCCAGAAACAATTAGAAATTCCAGGTTTATAAGTTCTCAGAAGTCCATAAATTTTAGGAATTATAGGATAACAATCAATTTAGGAATGTAACATATTGACCTTCGACCTGGGCGAGCTGTCAAATAAGAAATGCACCTGTGTAAATAACAGGTGCATCCGGTCGAAGATATCAGGGGATAACCTTGACTGTGGATGGGTTGAATTGAGTGCAGATGCGACGCTCACTGAAACAGGTGGGCATCAAACAATTATATAACCTGGTGCCACAGGAAGTTCGAGTTAGTTGGAGATCAGAGTTTGGAGTCAGTTGTTGCAGTTCAAAGCAGTGAGAACCAGACCCAGCAGAGAGCATCCCCGCAGGATAAGAAAGAAGTGCTGCTATAGGCAGAAGAGCTGGGGGTCAATATGTTGCAGCTTTGTTCAGTCTCCAACTCACCTCTCGCACATAAACCTTTTGTAACCCTTTCGTATAAAGTGTGACAGGTATATTTTTCTAAAGAACTGTGTTTCGTTCGTCTTTATTGTGTTGACTCTGTTTCTGCATGTATATGAGGATGTTACAGGAAGACCAGAATTTGTCTTCTTTCCTTCTAATATGGCTTCTTAAAAAATATCTATTTTTTTTTTTGTAATTTGTTTCTATGTGTTCTTGTAATCATTACATTTTTTTGTTATAATAATGTGTAAAATCTTAATTGATTACCACCCTTTGGGAGGGGGTCTTACTCCGCAGGGGATACAGTCAGTATATTCTAACCCATGCTGACAAGGCTGAGACTTTTTTCAGTCAAGAAAGTCAACAGTTTATTTTTTTGCATGACAGTGGGGTCCATGGATGATTAATTCTATGTCAAGTCATTTTGTATCAGTATTGAAAAACATAAAATGGCAACTTTCAGCCATCTTGCAGTTGTTCCTGTAACAGGACTCACAATCGAAAATTGCTCGTTTGTCTTAAGTTGTAGGGCAGATTTTTACACCAAATTGTTTACACAGAGTAAAATATCTTTTCAAAGACAAAAAAATTTGATTCATCAAATCAAAATGAGAATCTTCTTTTTATGATATAATATAGAACTTGGCTGAAAGATGACATAAGTCTGGGAACATATAATTTGATAACTGAATAATGATGCTATGAATTTATAAGAATGAAACTATTTTGTCAAGAAATGTTGGTAACATTTACATAAGCCTCATATGATATAATACAGCTTAAAGATATTGTAAAGTCAGAGAAAATACTTTAATGATTAAATAATGATGCTATAAATTTATCATGAAATTACTGGAAACTTGCATCAAAATGATATAAGTAGATTTATATGTAATTATCCTATTTACCCAACCCCTCCACTTGGGCAGGATATGACACAAGGTCAATTTTTAAGCAGAGTTTAACTGGTTTGAATTCAGTTTTCCTTCTCATAGACTAGTTGCCTCACAAAGGCTGAAGAACCTAGTCTGTCCTACTATTTACCCATAGCTGGAGGGAGAATAATTGGATTCATACCTTTCCCAAGGGTATTAGTACTATGTGAAATGCAATCACTCTTGTCCAGGATTTGAACTTGTGTCACCATGTCCAATTCCTACGACGATAACAATTACACTACGGGCACCTCCTAATTTATATATAATTATATACAATATCTTGTTGAACATTATACAGTCAAAACAGATATTGTTAGGTATTATTTATCACCAAACTCTATAACATTAAAACTCTAAAACCAAAAGTGTATGAATATGTAGCTGTCCAAAAATAAATTTACACCTTATATATATTCACACAATTTTATTTCTGGTTGAGGGTTGGTTGGTTGGGTTCATGGCATGTCAAACCTTGTTGGGTAATTAATGTTGAAATCAGTTTTTTTATTCTTCAAACAATACATTTCAAAGTATCTGATGATAATAATCATTTGTAAATAATTTTTACTTTAAGTAATAAATTTTAATACAAAATTATTAACTAATACACAACTACATAGTAATTAAGTAATAATTCAATAATTATAATAATTGTTTGCACACAGTTACACAGTTATATGGTTTCAAGTAGTCTTATTTAATACAAATAATTTCCAACATATCTATTTGATCAATAGAGGGTATTGATACTACCAAACCAGGTCAGAGTGGACCTAAGAGTAATGCCAACAAAAGTGTACTCCACATTCGTGAGAACTCTAAAACTAGAACTTCACCATGAGATGCTGTCTAGTGTCATATCTAAGATGCTCCCTTAGATTTGCAAGGGGATTTTATCTCTCAGTAGAGCAGCCACAAACTGGGCTATTTTTATTTTTGCTTCAGAATTTTGTAATAAGTAAAGTTGTTGACCGTAGTCGAGGGTGACCCAAAGGCTCCCTTTTTGATAGCTACCACATCAATGTATGTGTTGGAATGCTGCTGTAACAGATTTTGCAAAAGGCTTGTGTATGTTAATATGTGTGCTTCTTTTTCCATGTTTCCTTTCCTTTTCCTTTCTTCTCTCCTTGAAGTTTTAACAGACTCCGTGCGTACTTGTCAATTGACTCACTCAGAAAAAAATGATGCCTTCTAGCTGTCACCATGTGTTTATATGCTCGCCCGATCTCTAAAGAATTTGCATACACGCAAATCGACTCTCGCTGGTTCGAGATCACTCAATGTTACATATAGTGCTTGAAGCAGCCATATCTGTTTCCTGCTTTTACTCTACAGGCCAGACACGTCCGTGCACGCTTTGAATTTCCAGGTACGTTGCGTCCATTACATTCACAATGTATGGGGGAGAACGCAACTTCTTTCCGAGGATTGCCCCACTTTACCCTTGATCTGTACCTTATAATGCTGAGTGTTAAGCAAGGAAGCATCTAGTACCATTTTTTGAGTCTTTGGTATGACTCAACCTGAGATTGAACGCAGGTCTCCCGGGCCATTGGCAAACACTCTAACCATAAGGCCAATGTCTGGTAATACCCAATAATATGTTTGGATTATATAATGTTTCACTAGAAATGATAACATTCTAGAGTCTTTGATTGAAAAGAAAATAAACATTTTACAAACTGTTAGAGGTATGCTTATCTATGGATGATATTATAGTTAATTTATATATGTTCTTATATTAGTTTAATGGTTATTATCATAGGAAATAGAACTGGTGACCCAAATTCAAATCCAAGACAAGGCTGTTTGGATTTCCCTTTTGTGCAAATGCCTTTGAGAAAGGTAGGAATCCATCTGTTCTTTCTCTAGCTATGAGTAAATAATAGGACAGACTGGGCTCTTTAGCCATGGTACAGAAACCAATCTAGAAGGAACACTTTTAATTCAAACCAGCTGTACTCTGCTTAAAGAATTGTTTTACATCCCGCTTGTGGCAGAGGTGTTGTGTAAATACATACTTATATATTTACATGTATGCAAAAAAATTCAGAATATTTATCAGCAAACTGTAAAGTGGAGATTTGAATGCTGAATTTATTTTGCTAAGTTGAAGAATAAATGATAAGAACAAGTTTGGAACTCAAGAAGATAGCACAATAAGGAAATAAGAAAGAAAATGGAAAATAAAAACCTCACTCTGTAAATTAGTTCTCAATTTTATTTGCAGGAACAGCAAGTATGAGAGTTTATGTCAACTGGGTTTACCAATATACAAGAGAAGCCCAACAAAATCCAAATAATTGTAAAGTAACACAGTTGACCGTAAAGTTGATGTGAAAAAAAAAAACCATGAGAGGTAAAATGACAGAGTGATTAATTCAAGAGATCAACAAGCAAAAAAAAAAAAATAAATAAATAAAATAAAGTAAAAAAACAACAACAAAAAACAAAAAACAAAAAAAACAGGAAGCTCCACAAGTGGCAAACTCTTTATTTGATAAGAGAAAAGAAATTAAAGAATAATTCCAACTGACTGAAATAGTAATTTTACTGATTAGAGAAGAATAATAAATATAATTTTCGGAATGTTTATAAAAAAAAAAAATTTCCTTCTATGCCTAAAAAATTTTAAAAAATGTCTTTTTACATTATACACTAAAAATCATTAAGATTAGACATCTTGTACAGAACTATTCATACTGTCACCCCTACATTTCCCTGATTGAGTGATTTTAGTGACAGGTCAATCTGTATAGGGTTATTTTATGTCTATGGGTGAGAGAATCATGTGGTATTCATATTTTCATTTTTTGTGTAGTTGCTTCTTAAGAGATTTTTTTTTGCACATAGTCCTATCAAATATGAATAATTTTTAAACGACTCTATTATTGTTAGTATTAATCTATTTATGTATTTGTTTGTTATGCCTCATTGGGGATCTCCGCTTTTTTATATCCTCAACCTTTTAAAAAATACACATGGATTAGCTGCTCTACCAAGACTAGAGAGTCCAGCCTGGTCAATTTTAATTATTGTTAGACAGATAAGAGTTGGATTCATCCCTTTCTCAAGGGCATTATTTCAGTGTTGATAATTGGTGCACCAAATATTTGCATAACCATGCATAGTCATGAGCATATTCTATAAGTATTTTTCATTCCCATAAAAAATGATGCAATGATTACTGCATTAATTAACATTTTTGCTGGTTCAAATGGTGGCTTCAGTAGTTTTAGTAAATTGGGAACACATGAGCATTGGTTGACTGAAATCCTTTCAACCCACTCAAGTGAACAAAGTAAAGAAAGAAAGCACAAGAAGAGAATAAGGTAGAAAAAAAGAATTTTAAGAGCGAGAGAGAGAGACAGACAGACATAAACTCAACAGTATTACATTCTGACAACTGCTTTGTCAGCAAAGCTTTGAATATTCCACGTGTATATCCTGCATAAGGGTAAAATCCCACCCCACAAATAGGTGTATCCTAGGTATGACACTAAACTGCTTCTGGTAGTGAGGCTCCAGGTCCAGAGGTCTGGGGAAGTGTAGAGTACCACTTTGTTATCATTACTCCCAGGTCCACTCTAACAGGTTTGTGAGTTATTTTTTATTCTATTTTCTGTACCAATCAATGTACCTCTCTAAGTTACAACTGACTCATCTAAAAAGAGGAAGAAAAAATGTTCACTCAAGCCCTGAAAATATCTTCTCCCAGAGTTTAAATTATGAGATAAACTTTCCTTGAGAAGCATAACAGGAGAGAGCAAATTATACTCACATTAGGCAAGGAATCAATTTGAATTTTGGTTTAGTTTCTTTGTTTAACAGCATATCAACCTTCCTGGGGTTCATGTCTTTCCCAAAGGTATTAGTCTGAAAGTGGACATAATAGCATGACAAGAGTCTGAGTTTTATTCAATGGCTTATCAACCTCTGTAGGTTATTTAATGCCAAAAAGGTTAGATTGTTTTTTTGTCTTTTGTATATATTTTAGGATTTCAAGTGTTGGTTTTTGTTATATTTTATTATATTTGGTTAGTTTTGATGAAGAGGTTGATTACTTTTAGAAAACTCAAGATTTACTCTGGTTTGGTGTTTTTGAAGAGCTCCTTTAAGTTGCTTGTCAGGTGTATTTTATGCAGATTTGTCTAAACCTGTCACAGTTTATGAGAATGCATTTGACTATGAGGGGTACTTTGCACGTTGAACATATTGGAGGGGGTCTTTCCTTTTTAGGAGGTGTGCGTGGGTATTGTGAATGTGACCAATAAAAAATCTGGAGAGTATCACTTATTTTCTCTTTCTTCTGTAGCCTGCCGGCCACTCACCTATGGTAGGGTTACGGTGGAACTTGTTCTGTTTCTGAAGATTTTTTTGCCATTTCTTGAGAATGAATTTGTTAATGATTGGTTTTAGGTCAGTGTGTGGAAGTCTTGAATTGGATATGTCCGCCAGGAGTGCTTTTTTTTATATAGCTTTGTAGCATGACTTGAGTTTGAACTCACATGCGTGCAGTTCAGCACATCAGCCATTTCTCCACAGGGACTCCCACCATTCTAGTTTTGACTGAATTGCAAATAATTATTTGATAGAGACATAAAGTCCAAAATAATATTCCATGACACATGTAAGAAAAGAAGTGGAATAATTTCAAATTAACAACACCTCAGTGGTTTGGTTTATTTGTTTAATGGCATATCAACTCCTTATGAGTTATTTAAAGTTGAAATTTGATTCATATGTAAATAAATGTTTGATTGGTTTGGTTCTTTGTTTAATGGCATATCAACCCTTGTAATTTATTTAATACCAGAGACACTCTTCTAGAAGAACAGTAGTGGTACTATTTAACCCATAGCTAGGAGGAGAAGGGGGTTCATACCTTTCCCAAGGGTATTTGTCTGAAAGTGAATGTAATAGCGTGACTGGAGTTCAAACTCGCTTACTATGATTCTGCAGTCAGTTGCTTTAACCATTACACCACAAAGACACCCCATAAATGTTTGACTGGAACCTTAACTATTTTTAATGTTCCATAATAATTTTTTAAATTATTTAAAATGTTTTTTTCTATAATCCTTTATTTTCACAATTTTATATTAAGTATTCATATTTAATAAAAATAATTTGCACACAGTTGTATGGTTTCATGTATTCTACAACAACAAGTCATGGTAACAGCACAGATTTTTCTGAGTCTCTCTCTCCATCTGTCCCTATAATCCATGGCTCCTCGATGTTGTAGTATTCTGTTACTAATAATCTATGCATTAATTCTTCTTATTCAATCATAATCATTTGTTTACATAAAATTATATGGTTTCAAGTATTCTTACCTAATACTAATAATCAAAAAACAGCTCTATTTGACCCAAATGGTACAGCACTTAAGGTCAGAGTGCACCTGGGAGTAATGGCAATGAAGAGATACTCCACACTCAACAGATCTCTAGAAATAGAGCCTCACTATCAGATGCAATTTAGTGTCATGCAACAATACCCCTTTTCAGGAGATCTTATCTCTCTGAAGGGGATACAGTCAGCATATTCTGGGCCCCACCAACAGAATGAGACATTTTTAGATAAACAAAAATATTACCAAACTTTATTTCTTTCCTTTATTTTTCACTTTTATACCTAGATATTTATATAAAGTTGCTGAAAATGATTTAATTGCTACTGGTATAGTGGGTAGAGTGTTTGCTCATGAGCTGAAAGACTGGTGTTCAATCACAGGTTGAGTTATACCAAAGACTCAAAAAATGCTGTCTGATACCTCCTTGCTTAATACTTAGCCTTATAAGGTACATATCAAGAGTAAAGAGAAGCAATTCAAGGAAAGGAGTAGTGGCCTCCCCTACACCTTGGTGTTGTAGCTATTGAAAAAGGAGCCTTTGGGTTGCCCTCGACAACAGTCGCCAACTTTACTTTTACTTACTTGTGTATAATGTGCACTCATGTATAACACTCACCTCTAACTTCAGACAACAAAATTCTGGAAAGAAATTCTCCCCAGCTATGGCTAAATAGTAGGGCAAATTAGGTTCTTTAGCCTTGATAAAACAATCAGTTGAGTAGAAAGAAAAACTGAATTCAAACCAGCAGTACCCTATATAAAAATTGACCTTGTGTTGCATCCTTCCCATGGTGGAGGGGTTGGGTAAATACAGACATGGATTGATATACTGTTAAATAAACTAGACCAAACCCACACGAAAACACTTTTAGAGCAGCTAGGTTAACTAAAATATCAATATCAAAAAAAAAAAAATAAAAATAATATATATATATTTTTTTATATTGATATTTTAGTTACCCTAGCTGTTCTAGGATATATATATATATATATATATCCTAAACCCAGAAAAACCAGCACATCTTACTAAAATTTCCTCATTTAAAAAAATAAAAATCCATCAAGTTGTCTTTTATTAATAAAAACCAGTGCAGATAAAATTTTGTTATCTGAATCCCAAGCACTAACTGATATAGATGACCTTGCAAAATTATTTTTATACCCCTCAGAAATAAAAACAAATTCAGCATAAACAGAAATAAAACAAGAGATTTCTAGATGGCTTCATCCCTCCTCGTTGAACTTCTCTTCAGCAACAAAGCAGGTGAGACATTGGATAGGATTCATTTTATTTCTATTTCCACTCACAAAAACGTGAGTCTATCGGCAGCAAAGATTCCAAATGGAATTACTTTCTAGCTTTTTAGCAATAAAAAAAATTGTTCGAATCTTCACTATTTTCATTATAGCAAATTCAATTCATCAGTAGTGAATGACAACTATATGAGGCTATAGAAAAAAAAATCTGAATTATCAACATGGATGCTGTAGGACTGGCTTGGATTTGTTAAATGCATTCTTTTTTTTTTGGTGGGGAAGGAGGTTTCTTGTTCATTTTTCTCCCAACTTTCTAGCATAGAATATAACAGGCACCTAAAGAAGGCCATCAAGTACAACAGCCTAAACAATTGTGACAATAAAAATTGGTATATAATAATTCGAAACTTCAGGCAAAGATTATTGCTGTCTTATTGCAAATTTCTTGGTTGAATAGTTTTTTTTACTGCTATAGTAAGAATAAAGTAGCTGCTATTAAATTATTTGAACTCTAAGATGAATTTTCATAATCAGTTTTTTGCTAGTCTTTTTCTTCATCTTCTTATTGCTTTTTATCACAACTTTCAAAGTTAAATACCTTCCAACTGTTAAACATGAAGTAAGAATTAAGAAGTAGCTGCTATTAAATTATTTGAACTCTATAATAAAGAATTTTTGGCATTAATTTTTAGCTTGTCTTGTCTTCATTTAATAATAGTTTTTTTATCATAAATTTCATAAGTTTTACATAGGATATTAGATGAAAGGATTCACAAAACCATTTAGAAATGATCACTTAATAAGTCCAGGTCCCCAAAGAGGCTTGCCTATATTAATTTCAATAACCTTTTGACAAGAAATTATCAAATAATTTAAAATAAACAAAAATCCAAACCACAGTTTATCTAATAAAATATTTTTCATTTTTTTTTGTTGAATTTTGTTGATACAGACAATTTTTACATTAGAAGCTGAAGTCCAGCAAATTGAGTGAGATTCATCTTCTCAAAAGTCTTCACTGCTGGATCAATATTATTACATTCAGACAGAATATGCTGGAAGAATTTATATTTAGCACAAAGAACTTATTACTTATATAGATCGAGGCTATCTATCACAGTCATTGTGAAACAGAGAAAAATAAAATAGGTAGAGAAAAAATATGTTGGCCATATTGTTACAGACGACATGATTTCTTTTGTTGTGAAATTGAAAAATTCTTTTAGGAAAGAAAAGAAAAAAAAAAAACAACTTTGATGTCTTTTCAAAGTTATCAAAATGCATTTTCGATTTCAACGTGAAAAGGAGAAGCAGAAAATATTTCCAATGAATATAGTTAAGAATAGCATCGTAACATAAATATTTGAACTATAAACCTATAAAAGATACTGTACAGAAAGCTATAGTACTATGCCGAAGTTTGAACATTTGTGTGTATGTATCGATCCAAAGATCATGGCCAAACAAAAAGTTACAGGGACCTAATTTTTTTTTTCATGGCTATTGACGATGAGAAGCTAACCACCTCTAAAGTCACTTGAGGTCATCAGATAGCAAAATATACCATTCCTAACCATATCAAGTCAAAGATTGGCATGAAGTTGACCTCTAAAGTCACTTGAAGTCATCAGATGGCAAAATATGTAATTTCTAGCCATATCAAGTCAGATAAAGATTAGCATGAAGTTGACCTCTTAAGTCACTTGAGGTCATCAGATAGTAAAATATGCCACTTCAGATAAAGATTGGTATGAAGAACAAACTTTTTTTTATCTTACCAATGGCAGACTACATGTATTTGCACAGTCCCTTCACCATGGGAAAAATGAGACAAGGTTAATTTTTACCCAAGAAGAGCTGGTTGGAATCCAGAGTTTTCTTTTTCTTTGCCAAATGGTCATACCAAGCAATCAGTTGAGTAGATTTACTATTTAAACTAATTCAGGTAAAATACAGTTCTGTGAGAATTTTTCATTCCTAAACTGAAAATTCATCTTAAGGGTAAGAGTTGAGGATATGGACATCATTAAAAGAAATATAATGGTATATCTTCCTAACCAATTAAAATAGGAGTTTCAAGAGTGCTTTGACCAGTGGAAAACTCACAAAAATAAGTGGGTTGAATGTCAGAACTATCTAATAAATAACTGAAAAGGTTTTGCTCAAAATGGAGTATGGCAATACAAGAGTGGGCTGAAAAGTTCACATTATGATGTCATCTCTGCTGTTGATGACTTTTTTAACCAATGGGATCCAATCACTGCAACACTGATAGAAGAAATGTGTGGATCGCAAGGAGCACTATAATGAAAAATAAACCTCATTTGGTCACATTCCATGAGAATATCTTGGTCAGCCTAAGAACTTTTCAACAGACCCTTTTAAATGTACTAAAGTCTAAGATAGTTATAATAGCATCAACAGGAATGATGCTAAAGTTGAAATATCTTTAGGATCAATGGCATCAGGAACCCCCTCTAAGAAGAAGGATAACTAATTTCTCCAGCTTTTAAAGGAAAACACATAGAAATGAAGAGATCTTTCAAAGGCAATTAAAATTCATTTATACTATGCACTAGGAGTTCCAACAGCCATATGCTGAAGAAACCTAAGTGTATTTGAAAATGATTGTCTCAAAAAGATGGTGGCAGTTTCTCACATAAAAAAAAATCAAAGACACAAGGAGTTATCTTGAAATCAATATTATCAAGAAGAAAAGATTGAAGTGATTTGGTCACTTTGCCTGCAAAGACAACATCAGTTATGTCAACCATTCATAAAAGAACAACTTTATAGAAATCCCAGAGGATGATCATCAAAGAGCTAGAATGATCTAATAAAAGAGGCCACAAAACTACCATTGATAGCAATGTAAATACTGGCAAAAGACTAGACAAAATAGCAGTCTTGAGTGGACAAATATGCGCATGTAACACTTGTACATTTATGCTGATAATAATGATGATAATGAACTTTACTATCCCAGTGGACCATAGAGTAAAATCATAAGAAAGCCAAATGAGAGAAAAATTTCTAGACTTTGAGAGAGAACTAAAAATCTATAGAACATGAAAGTGACAGTGATACCAATTGTAATTGGTGCACTTGGAACAATCTCGAAAAGATTGATAAAGGGACCATAAGATTCAGAAATCAGAGGACAAGTAAAGAACCTCCAGCATTATCAGTTTTGGCCAGAATACTGAGAAGAGTACTGGAGACTTGAGGAGACTTGCTGTCATGCAAACTCCAGGGAGAAACCATCAACTAATGCTTGCGTGGAAAACTCTCAAAAGAGTAAAATGATAATGAAGATGATAATGTTTTAAAGGAATAAACACATAGGTAATCTCATCTTGTAAGATATCCTGGATGATTCTTAAAAAGGACAAGATGGGAACTCAGACAAATGGACCAAAGAACAAGAAAACTGAGGACTATTCACAAGTCCTTACACATAGATTTTACATGTTGAAAAAAAGAAGAAGGAAGAGGACTCAGCAGTATTGAGGATTGTGAAGATGCATAAATCTAAATACTCAATAAAGTGACCCAGTTGGCTTGGGCTATAGAATATACCGACAGCATCTGTGCAGAGGGGTAAGACCTCTCCCCAACAAGCGTCCTGATTATAACACAAAAACATCTGATAGTCAAGCTCCAGTAATACTGGAACATTGGGGAATGCAGAGTACACCTTCATTGCCATCACTCCCAGGTACACTCTAGCCCAGAGTGGTAGCACCTGATAGGGTCCTATCAATGGGTTAAATAGAACTGTTTGATATTTAAACTGACTGCGAACAAATGACTTCTGCTAAATTAAATTACTTTAAGTAGAACTGTTTGATTATTTAACTATGTGTAAGCAAATGACCGTTGTTTAATTGAATTATTAGTGTTAAACAGTAATATTTCAAATTTAACTGTGTGAAACCAAATGATTAATAGTAATTAGAATATCAAATGAGAGAAATAAGTGAAATCATTTTACTTTGAGCCAAAAAAAAAAAAAAAAAAAAAAAAAAAAAAAAAAATGAGCTCAGGCTTATTAAAAAATGTTATCAACAAAATGTGTCTACAAATCATATATCTAATATATATGGTCAAAGAGGATTTGGCATTAACTAACCTACAATGGTTGATATGCCATAAAACCCAACCAAATACAACCCAAGAAATAAATTAAAAAGAGGAAAGAAAGACAAATTAGAGCAGCCAGTAATAACAATTGCAACATAAAGGCAACCAGAAAACAACAAAATCTAGAAAAGAGAAATGGGAAGAAAAACAACTGTATTAATACTTCAAGCAACAAATTGGCAAAGATGGCACACAAGAAAACTTGAACATATTTATAAAGGGGAAATATCAAGATAGAAACTGAGTCTCTTTTAATAGCAGCCCAAAATAATGACATAAGGACCAATTATATTGACGCAAAATTTAATGATATCCAAGAGGATAGCAAATGTAGGTTATGTTGAAACATAGATGAAATGGTTAATCAAATGCAGCAGACTAGCACAAGAGGAATACTAAACAAAGACTAATTGGTTGGGGAAAATAATTCACTGAGAATTGTGCAAGAGATTACGTTTTGAACACAATTACAAATGGTAGATGTACAAAACAGAATCCACCCAAGTGAATGTGATGCATGAAATTCTCTGTGATGTCAAGATACAAACAGATCACCAATTCCTGGCCAGAGGACCAGACCGAGTGATAATTAACAAGAAAAAGAAAATTTGTTATCAAGTGCATTTTACTGTTCTGGTGGTACTACAGAGGGAAAATAAAAGAAAGTGAAAAGGTAGACAAATACTTGGACTTTGCCAGGGAACTAAAAAAAAAGCTATGAACATGAAAGTGATGGTGATACCAATTGTAATTGGTACACTGGGAGTTGTATCAAATCCGAGGAAGAATCCAGACCATTCACATCACTGGATTATTAAGAGCAGCTAGAATACGCAGAAGAGTCCTTTAGACTTGATATCACTCATACTCCAGTGAAAGACCACCAGTTAAAGTAGGCGTGAAAACTAGCAAAGAATAATCATAATAATAATAATAATAATGTTTCATTTATTTATATTTAAAAAAAAAACCTCCGCTCGGGCAGGATATGACACAAGGTCAAATTTTAAGCGGAGTTTAGCAGGTTTGAATTCAGAGTTTTCCTTCTCCTAGACTAGTTGCCTTACCAAGGCTGAAGAACCTATTCTGCCCTACTATTTACCTATAGCTGGAGGGAGAATAATTGGATTCATACTTTTCCCATGGGTATTAGTGCTATGTGAAATGCAGTCAGTCTCGTCCAGGATTTGAACTCGTGTCGCCATGTCCATTTCCTATGACAATAACCGCAGCACCTCCACATAATGTTTCATTTATTGTATGTTTGTGTTTCAGGAAGTACAGTATCAGTCTTGATACTTTTTTTTTAACCCAACTCATAAAATTCTAATTAAAAACAACCTGTCACTGAAAGAATGCATCCCCCTGCAGTAAAGAAACATGATTACAGTGAACTTTAAGAATGCCCATCTTTTAAGCCTTCATTTCAAGACATCATTAACAGCTGATATGCTTTCAATGTCTTAAGGGCATAATAAATTAAGATTATAAAGGTTTTATGAGAGATGAAGCAAATATCTTACTAAAAATTCTCCCATAAATCAAGGCTCTGTGAATCTTCAGGCATTGAGTTCCAAGGAAAAAATGTTTACCATTTTCTTTTTGATAACATGAGAAATTTCAGCAAAACTATTTGATGTGATCAAAGAGTACTGAGACTTTCCATATTTTTACTTAGTAATTGTTGGATAGTCTCTGTTAAAAATATACCAAAATGTATCATGATGTCCAGAGTATGTTGAGAGAATATCCATCAATGGCTCATACACCTTTGTTTCTACATTGTCACTCCAATGCTGTTCAGTATTTCTCAGCAGATTTGGTTAGAAGTGTACAAGCCCAGAATAGGTCCACAAAAGAAGAAAAAGGCGAAACCAAAATCTTTGCAGATATGTCATTTAACAAATGAGGAGTGTGTGACAATTCACAAAACAACAGCATATGTGGAGTTCTCACTTTCATTATGTAGATGACTGGCAAAACAACCTTAACTAAACTAAGTTTTGGGGCTTGGTGGGACTTTCTCTGTCTCTTCCAGGTGGATTCTCTCAAGCAGATTGAATTGCACTTCAACTGCTTTGTTATATCTCTGACTAAACCTGTAGATATGCAAAAGTGAATATTTCCTATTTCTAGGCTTTGGGACACCCACAGACCAGATATAGAAATATTACCAGACTATAAGTTCACCAACTCCACAGAATGAATATGCTGACTGTATTCCCGGCAAAAAAAGGGATTCTTGGTATGACACTATATTTGGTAGTGGGGCTCTGCGGAGAGTAGAATACCTCTTCATTACTCTTACTTCCTGGTCTACTCTGGCCTGGAGTGGTAGTAGTTGATTGGTTGCTTTTTTTTGTTTAATAGCATATCAACCTTCATGGGTTATTTAATGCCAAAACCATCCTTGTAGAAGGAATGTAGTGAATGCAATGGAAGTTCTAGCTTACTACAATGTTGCAGTCTAATACATCAGAAATTATATGACAGAGACTCCTTATACTTGTCAAGGTCAAGTCTTTGGGTCACATGAATCTGTTTGCAAATTATTCATATCAATCATATAACACAGTGAAAAAACTTAAGTAACTACAGAAGATGTGTAACTGTATAATGTGTTCAATTAGCTCTTGGCATAAAATAACCCTAGACAAGTTGACATGCCATTAAAATCAATCAATCAATAAATTTATTTGTGTCCCTGGTCAATTCTTTTCTTCCTGATTGTTCAATGGATTTCTGTAGTTAAAAAATGAGCAATTCACTTTCATTCACCATGTTATTTTCATATATATATTCTCTGATTTCTTTTTTTTTTTTTTCTTTGTAGAGCTGACCTGTGGTTTATACAATTTCGACCAAAACCTGCAAGAAATTAATCTTTTCTTAACAACAAATAATGTAGGACTTAGGTTTAGAATGTGAAAGTGGTCAAGCCACAGGCAATACTGCCATATTGGTTTAAATACAAACAGTTTCAAAATCCTAGTTTATTGGATGTTACTCCTCTGATCAAGATCAGGTATAAGAAGCAGCTTCAATAGAAATTAAATATAGAATATAACAGTAATAAAACCATCAAAGATTTTATCAGGGGTGTATCAAGAATTGAGACAGGTTTCTCTAACAGAGGAAAAATCAGTCAGGTTTGGTTTGGTTTGGTTTCTTTGTTTAATGGTACATCAACATTTGAAGGTTATTTAATGCCAAAAACATCCTTGCTGAAGAATAGTATTAGAACTATTTAACCCATAGCTTAGACGGGGAGGGGTTCATACCTTTGCCAAGAGTTTTAGTCTGAAAGTGAATATAAGAGCACAATTAGAGTTTAAATTCACTTAATATGATGTCACAGACCAGTCACGATGCCACAGGATCCCCCCCATCAGTCTAGTAATAAAGAGAATTGTAATGATGGTTCTGAGCTCTCATACAAGCAAGTAGGTTCAAACAAACATAAAATAAAGAAAAAACTGCTAAAAAGTCAAATATTGTTTTCATGATGTAAGTATACATGCTTATTCAATGCTTTTATTTAATTACAATTGAGAATGAAAAGTTGTCAAGGGAAACCTCAATGAGTGCCTCTCCTGAAAATCCATCCTTCAGGGTCAGACTCTTATTGCTAAATTTAGCTGTACTGTTCTGATGTGTCTGAGAAAAAATGAAAGGCAGCAGCTTCTCAGGAAATAAAATGTGACAGTTGTTGAATGATATCCAAGAGACCGGAAATGACCACATAGAAGACCTCCATAACTTTGGAAAGATGAAATTGTCATACGATTTAGATCAAGATAGGAAAGAAGGATGTGAGCAAGAATGAATTGGGAATGCATTATAACATGGAAAACATCACGTGTGTGTGTGTGTATGGCAATATTTATGCTTATATATACATATAGAGATTTATATACATTGATGTGAAGAAAATAGAAAAACAAAGTAATCCAATAGTAATGAATTTATTATGATGGAAAGTCAACATTAAAATGCTTTGGTTTTAGTAAATCTTCATTAGAACATTAATATGGTGAAAAATGCTGCTAGAACAATGATGGTTGTTTTAATAAATAAAAAAGAAATATATACAAAGAAAGATTACATAAAACTTTTCAATCAGTATTCCTTTTAAAAAAACTGTCACATGAGAGGCACAGGCAATGATACAATGGATTGAAAGATGATAAGAGCAAAAATTACCAAAAAACTCAAAAGGAAAAAAAGAAAGAAATGAAGAAGGAAAGGAAAATCCTGATGAAGGTTTACTGAAACTGAAACGTTAACTTCCCATGATAAAAGATTCGTTACTTTTGCATTACTTTGACTTTCTATTTTCTTCATTCTGTCAGATTTATTTCCATTATTTACTTCCATACATTCATATATATATATTACACACACACCGACACGCATATATATATCAGTAGGTGAGAAGCCAGCCGAAAGCTATCCATACCCTCACTCGATCAATCATATGGAAACCTGATCTATCTGATAAAAGTAAACAGGATTTTTTCCAATCTGTGGCTGTGTCAATACTACTATATAGATGCACCACATAGATGCTAACAAAACCCAAGAAAAAAATCTGTATGGGAACTACACAAGAATGCTACATACTGTTTGAATTTGGATGATAAAAAATGATGTTCAATATCAAAGTAAACCTCCTGAAATTATCATTCAGATGCTAACTTAACCAAAAACTTTCCAAGTGGATAGAGTGTTTGCCAATGGTCCGGGAGACCTGGGTTCAATCCCAGGTTGAGTCATACCAAAGACTTTAAAAATGGTACTTGATACCTCCCTTGCTTAACACTCGGTACTATAAGGTGCATATCAAGGGTAAAATGGAGCAATCCAGGGAAAGGAGTAGCACCCTCCCCTACACCTCAGTGTAGTAGCTATTAAAAAAAGGAGCCTTCTGGTCACCCTTGACTACGGTTGCCAACTTTACTCATAAATTGTTATTCAAACCTTTTGGCATATTAAGTTGGCATTTTCTTTTTACCTCACCACCTTCTTCACCACCGACTATCGCAAAGAAATAAACTAGAAGTAAAATTAAAAACTCCAAGATTCTGGCTCTCTGACCAAGATCAAACAAAAAAGAATTACAATTGTGAACTAATACACTCTGGATCACCGAACAAGTTCTTACAATCTTTTCATTGGGCATTCTTTTAAATCTTGCCAGGTATCATAATTACTCAAACGAATCCTGGAAACAATACCCCAGAAAACAGCATCTGTACAGTCACTTACATCCCATCTCAAAACTCATCCAAGTAAAATAAACAAGACAAGCAGGATACTGCTGAAGAAGCAAGTGTGAACACATGAGCAATGTTTTTCTATGGACAACATAGGGATGGACATCTAAGTGTCTGCCAAAATGCAAAACTAACATCAGCTCCGTGCAGACACTGGATGTAGTCTGGAGGATCAGTTCAGAAATGTGTTAATTTTATTCATCAAATAAGAGTTTAAATTGAAAATATTTGTGACAGTCAACTGAAATTACAATAAGTGGTGTATATTGATTCTTAGGACTTCTGTTACATTGGTTAATCACCATGATAAAAGTTTATATTTTAACCAAGATGAATAAGTCAGTTTCTAGTTTTGTAAAGATTTTTTTCAGGCTTAAGTCAACTTGTACCCTACAATTTATAATAGTCCCCCTTGCAGTCTATTACACTTCTTCCATTGGTGTTGCAATGTTTCGATTCCATTGGTCAAAAAAAAAAAAAAAAATCACTGATAGTAGATATGATGTCATCAAATTAACTTTTCAGTCTACAAACTTTTCATTTTACCCTCATAATTGAAGAGAGAAAAGAAGGAATAAAACTAAAACTGATTCAAGCAATAAAGCACACATCTCACTATGTCAATAGACAATAACAATATCTCTATCAATAAAATGTGACACTAAACAGATATCTCCTTTATGATAATTACACAGGCCATAAGCTGGACAAAACAGACGATTAGAAAGAGATAAAGATTTTCAGCAGGAAAGCAATATCATTTCAAAATAGTTGATTTGGACTTTGATAATATCTGTCCAAATTGATCATCTGACCAAAATCATCTAGTTCACCTGCCAAATTTTGACGATGGTCAAAAGCCAAAAATTAGAACTGTGACCAAACAGAAATCTGAATAAAAGCCTGTCCTCTTTCGATGTTGTATGCGACACTAAGAAACTCAGAGTAATGAAATAATTGCATGGCAGATTTTAAACAGAAGATCATTACATTAAATCAAATCATTTGATTTAATTAGTCAACCAATCACAACTGTTTAAAGGCTTAATCATTTAAATTTTTTTTTTGGTGGGGGCAACTCTGGGCTTAGGATTCATTTAATTTTTTGGACGATCCCTCATTTTGTAAAATAATTTCTGTTGAACATTTTTAATTGATATGTTAAGTTCAATGAATTATTTTAATTATCTTCATCTTTATGTTATTGTTGTTTGAAATTTTAGGAGTTGTTAATATTCGATAATTTTTAAAGGCATTCTAATCAGTTGATGGGTTTTTAGTAACTTATATTCAAAAGTCAATAAAAGTTTTATTGCTATTGCAAACCACTTATTTTTATCTGGTAATAATGATAATAATAATAATAATAATAATGGGAATTCTCTAACTTGAAATAGCCTGATATTAAGCTTATTTGACTGAATGAGTGATTTTAATAGTCTATCAAACCATCTAGGGTTATCTTATGCCTAGAGGTTAAGAAATAATATTCATTTTATATTCATATTTGCTTTTTCTGTAATTGTTTCTTGAGGGGTTTTTTTTCACATGGTCCAAACAAATACGAATAATTTTAAAACAGATATATGGGAAATTAACAGTGTTCTACCACTCTGGATTAAGGGAGACCTAAGAAAAATTTCAATGAAGGAGGTACTCCAAAGTCCCCAGATATCCACAACTGGAACCTCAGAATCAGATACAGTTTAGTGACAATCCCAGGATACTGATTTTTAGGTTGGGGGGATCTTACCCTTCAGCAGGGGATACAGTTATGATATTCTAAGCTCCACTAATCATAATGGACCCAGAAATCATGGCAAGAGAAGGGTACTCTACACTCCTCAGATCTCCAGAACTGGAGCCTCACCAACAGATGCAGTTTAATGTCATACTGAGTGTTGTATAAATACAGTGTCTCTTCAATTGATGGTCATCTTTCTCTACTCGATTCAATGTTCTTTGCTTGGATAAATAAACAAGGTAAATACTTTTTCTGGTGTGCACATTCTTCATTCATTTAGGTGCCTCTTCTCAAATACATAACTTACATTGTATGTCAATGAAAATTAGTCTTTGGATCACAGATAGAAATTATATGTTGAGCTTTCAGCTGCTCAGGGATAATTCATTTAAAGTTAAAATATAACTCCGGAGATTTTAGTCACTTGGCTTTACAATCCTCCAATGAGAACCTAGCTTTCAGTCTGCCCTTAAAGGTCAATTACATTTAGTTAACTTCAGCTAGCTATGGTTTGAATCTTTTCAAAATATTACATTTCATGCCAAATAAAAGATTTGGCCAATCTATTATTTAAAGGGTTCTTACCCTTTATTCAGGGGGATCTAACATCTCTCAAGAGCATACAGTCAGTATATATTCTAATCTCCACCAGTAGAACTTTGAGCTTATTAGCCAACTTTGGCGGCCTTTAAACAAATATTGATAAATTTAACATTAATATTCACCATATATTATATATAATACATAGGAAATAAAATTAAAACAAAGGTCTCCAAACATATCAGCGTATCCAACCAGGAAAGGGAGAAAAAAAATGCTCAAAAAACAAATAATGAGACAACCAATATAAACTAAAATTGATTGTCAGATTTGAAATGGTATCAATTGATTTTATATAAAATAAGGATGGATGCTAAAGAAAAAGAAAAGTTAACAATCAACAATTTTAAGCTGCTTTTCTGCAGTCAATGTGCATTTATATGGAAAATATTTTAAAACTTTGCAGGGTAATGTAAGACAGTGTCATAAAAATGATTTATATGCACATCAATTCCTAGTTTAATGCTGACTTGGAGAAATGATTTGATTATAATATACAAACACATATCATAAAAGAAAGCACAAGTTAAACTATACATACATAAAGTGTGAGTGTGGCCTCATATAAAAATATTGCGTGATTTACATATATCTAAAACATTCTGAGAAAAAAAAACTTTTATAAAGATTAGGTTGGGCTAAAAAAAAAAATTTCTCTTTCTTTGAACCAGCAAGATTTATATAATAAAAGATTAAATTCATGCATGATTAAACTTTGCAAGAAATAAAGATGATGCATACGTATTTAAACTTTAGAGGAAAAAATATCTGAAGAGCGTACAGAAAATTTATGTTAACTTTAGGGAAAACAGTTTGGTTGATAGTTGATTCTCAAAAATAAATAAAATAAATAAATAAAAATAATGAGAAAACTTCACCAACAGATTTTGATTTGCCAATATATTTATGAGGTCAACCCAGAAAGTATCCAGCAATTTAATAATAAAAAAAAACAAAAAAAAAAAACAAAAAAAAAAAAAAAACACCTTCCCAGTGAAATGGTGCCTTCGTCTCTTCTTAATGGACTCTCACTGGGATTTCACACTTATTCCCACATCTCTTCTACCCACCCCATTAATTGAGCTTAGGATAGACTGAATGTATTTTCTGCAGAGGGGTAAGATCCTCCTTCCAAAATAGAAAAAGAAAAGAAAACATGTCCAGGCTGAGTGACTGATTTTAATGGCATGTCAACCTTCCTAGGGTTATTTTAAGCCTAGAGGTTAAGGAAATTCATTCATTGTACATTTATATTTACATTTTTTGTTTACTTGTTAAGAGTTTTTTCCACATAGTCAAATGATATCAAGTATTCCTATCTAATACAAATAATTTGTACACACTTGTATGGTTTCAAGTATTCCTATCTAATTCTAATAATTATATGGTTTCAAATAATTATTTCCGTTTAATGATAGTCATTCATTGGCAAACAGTTATATGGTTTCAAGTAACTAATAATATGTAAGTAAGTAAAGTTGGCAATCAAAGTTGAGTGCAACCTAAAGGCTCTCTTTTTATTAGCTATTACGCCAAGGTGTAGGGGAGGGTGCTACTCCTTTCCCTGAATTGCTCCACTTTACCCTTGATCCATACCTTATAATACCGAGTGTTAAGCAAGGCGGCATTAAGTACCAATTTTGAGTTTTTAGTATGACTCAACCTGGAATTGAACCTTAGTCTCCAAGGCCATTTATGAACACTCTATCCCCTAGCCAATGGGCTTGTATCCTTAATAAATGATTATAACTTCAAGTAACAAGTCTTAATACAAATAATTTACACTTATATTCCATCAGGTATTCTTACTGAATGCAAATAATTTTTGAACCATAGATGGGACCCTAACAATGAACTGGGACCTCACTGTCAGAGACAATTTAGTTTCATACTAGGACATCTTTTTGGGGAGGGTCTTACCTCTCTACAACATCACTCCTAGTCAGTCTATATTTGTGTTCGGTCATCATATTAGTAAGTGCTGAAAATGCTGTTTCATAGAAATAAGTTGTTGTTAAAGGTAGTAGCATTTTACCACCTTTTGAGAAAACAATGGATACTCAGAAGCCATGTTAAGCCAAAATTCTGGGAGTGGTGGCTCTTTAAACTAAATTTTTAAAGGTGTGTACCAATAAGTAGAAATACAAATTTGTGGTTCTATAGCTAATCGAATAATATAAATTTTCAAGACAACCTGACATCTCCAGACCCCTGATGTTGACATTGTGGACCCATATTTTGAAAAATAGTCTTAGAAGATAAACAAAGGAACAGAAGGATGTTTGGCATAAAGTCAGAATTACAGAACACCCAGAGAGAACTAAGCTCACTAGTAATTGTCTGCTTGCCAGATACACTAACCATTATACAATGCAATGTACCCTTGGCTAAATGCTGGTAAGCAATAATTATAATTCTAATATTGCGGTTTACTATCAATGCAGTGACACAACCAAGTTCAAATCCAGGTTCTATGCATTTCAATTGGTACGAATGATCTCTATAAAACAAAGAAAATAAAAAATTAAAACAAAGGTCTCTAAATATATCAACATATCCAACTAGGAGAGAGACAAAAAAACATTACAAAAATAAATAATGAGATAATCAATATAAACTAAAATTGATTGTCAGATATGAAAAAGTATCAATTGATTTTATATAAAATAAAGATGGATGCTAAAGAAAAAGAAAAGTTAATCAACCATGAATCCATCTGTCCCCTGCAGTTATAGGTAAATAGTTTGGTTTTATGGCATATCAGCCATTGTTAGTTATTTAATGTCAAATCTGGTTTATACATATATATTAGATATATATAATTTGCAAACAGAAGTCAACAAAGTTAAATGGTATTGCTCTGTATCAGTAACAATTCAATTAAACATCAGTCATTTATTTACACACAGTTAAAAAATCAAACAGTTCTATTTCAAACAATTCAATTTAGCAGAAGTCATTTGTTTGCAAACAGTTTATATGTTAAATAATACTATTTGACCCATAGATAGAACCCTTTCAGGCACTACCACACTGGGCCAGAATGAACCTGGGAGCAATGACAATGAAGGGGTACTCCACATTCCCTAAAGCTTCAGAATTACCGAAGCTTCACCATCAGATTGTTTAGTGTTATATTCAGGGCACTCGTTGGCTGGGTGGTTTTACTCCTCTGCAGAGATGCAATCAGTGTATTCTACAGCCCCAGCTGACCAGGATTATAAATAGTGAAGTAGACTAGGTTTTTTAACCTTTGTTAGACAACCAGTCTGGGAGAAGGAAAACTGAATCTAAACCACCTTTACTCTGCTTAAAAATTGAACTTGTGTCACATGCTACCTGTGGCAGAAGATTTGGATAAATATATACTTCCATCCAGCCTCACATTGGTTATAACGCTTATCGATGTAACCATTGCATGTTTTTATAATAAACCAGAAATTAATGAGATTCATGGTGTACTTATTTCAATCATCACAATTGAACGAAGGAAGAAAACAACCACTTGATACAGATAAGAAAGCTTCACTGAGCAAAACCTCAAGCCAAACATTTTGACAGATACTTGGTCAATACCTTCACATAGAAAAACATACAAGTTGAATAAGTGGAGATAATGTACAAGTTGAATAAGTTTATTATAGTTTTTTTTTTTCATCAAATGACAGCTTTAATTATATCAACAAAATCATTTTTTATTCTATTTTAGACAACAGTAAAGTAAAATGAATAAATATTCAAATTGATATGTTTAAAAAGTATTTATTGTTCATGACACAAACGTGAGTAAAATATCTATATGTCAGTGTGTGTATACGTATATGAGAAGGAAAAGGAAAAAAGACACAAACAGAGAAAAATTATATTATTAATATATACACATACTTCGTGCATGCGTGTGTGTGTGAAACCTAGAACTTGAGAAATATTTCAAACCTTTATATATATATATATATATATATATATATATATATATGGGAAAAGGAAAGAGAGGGAAAAGGAAAGAGAGAGAGAAGCAAAGAGAAAAATCATATCATTGATATTTATGCATACTAATGTGTGAGTGTGTATGTATGTATATGTGAGAGATAGAGATAGAAACAAAGTATATATATATATATATATGCCACAAACCCACCAAGTCAGATAGTGACAACCATACACTGTTATTATATATATATATATATATATATATATATATATATATATATATATATGTGCGTGTGTGTGTGTGTGTGTGTGTGTGTGTAGTTGGGCAGCAGTCCTCATTTAAGCCTGTTTGATTAAATAATAAAGACATTTTGTCTATATAATTCTATTAATTAAAAAAAAAAAACAATCTTTACAGTTGCAAACAACCCCTGATGATGGCTTATGAAAGGTCCAAAAGCACTTTGGACAATTTTGGTAAATTCATCTACCAACTCCAACCTAAAACCAAGACCCTTATCAGGAAACTTGAAAGGATCCTAATAAAATCGACAAAATGTGTCTTTTATTATTTAATCAAACATGTATATATATAAGTAGATTGGGTCCTGTAATTTTGACAAAGCAACAAGTCTAGGAGAAGGAAAAACTCTGAATTCAAAACCTGAAGAGTGTTGTTCCAGTGAATTAATGGCATATTGGTGCACCAGTCTTCTATCATCCAAGAACTGTGGCTTCGTCTTCAAAAACATTCACCACTATTAACAAATAACTCGTGTTGGTTGTCAAGCAGTTCATATCTTTAACCAAACTATTGAGCCTTCATATGTCAAGATTAACAGCAGAATCCATTATATATATATTTGAACATGTGTGTGTACAGAGGCATGGGTCACATAATGGTCCTTGGTATGAGAAGTGTTTGCATTTTATTTCTTAGGAAAGGAATAAATCTACTATCTTCCAAGCTATGATTAAATACTAAAGCAGTTTAGGTTCTCTAGCCTTAGTAGGGCAACTAGTCTAGGAGAAAGAATGATAAGGCCCATTACTTTCAATATCTTACACACTTTGGGTAAGGCTTGCGTTGTGCAGGGGACTGAAAAAAAAAGGCCAATATATGAGAGAGAAAGAGTGAGAAAGAGAGAGAAAAAGAAATGTTCTTTTTTTTTTTTTTTTTAGAGAGGCACAAAGGGGGATTTACAAAAAAAAGTTGAAAAAATAAAAATGAATTTCTTTTAGAGAATTTTTTCCATAAATGTAAACTCTGCATTGTTTAGAATTGTTTAATAGCAAAAATTATTTGAATCCCACAAATATATGTTTTGAGACTATTCAAAATGGTGGCAAATCAAACATAATGCTCCAGGTTGGAATGGAAGTCTTTTGTCAAATCTTTGGTAACTGAGGAATTTACACCATGTGAAATTTACAGAAGAATGAATGATATCAACAGAGAAACATTTTAGTCAAAAACACATTTACCAATGTGATAAACATGGGTTTGCTACTACGAGACAGTTTGAAAAGACAGTTCATGGAGTAAAAACATACTGACTCACTGATAAAGAAAAAGTTTGGGTTGGTTAGTGTTTAATGGTATATCAACCCTTGCTGATTATTTAATGCCAAATCTTGATTTGTTTTGCATATAGATATGTTTCCTAAGTGAATAGTTTGTAGGTAAATATTCTTGTTTTTAAACAAATTGTGGGTGTCTAAGTCAAAGTTAATAGACAAATTTTGATTCACAAGTGAATTCTTTGCAGATGGTCTTATTTCCTAGATGTATCTTATATTCTTTTTTTATCCATCTACGTGATTGAATTTTGCAATTATGTTATTAGTTTCAATGTTCATATTTTCTACACAATAGGATTTATTTAGGGTTTTGGTTGATCCTTGAGAGTTGAATTTTCTTGTTTGTTTGTATGGTCTGGTTTAATAATTTTTTTTTTTTTGTGGATTTTATTCTTAATGTCAAGGGGGTACATATTTTCTCTGGTTTTTGTTCAGTGGTTTTGGATTGGTGGGAAGGTTCAAGTGGGTCTGAGGTGCTAAGAATGTATTTTTATATTTCATTGTTTGTTTTGGTGTTTGGTTTTGAATTTGTGATTTGGTTTTATAAATGCTATTTATTTCAGGAATTGGTTGGTGGATGGGTAATTCATGTCATTTGTCTTTTATGGTACTTGTTTCACTTGGTGATTTGAAGTTTTCTGTATATATTTTTGGCAGTGGTATGGATGTTTATTGTAGGTTCTTTTTGTTTTATTTGTGTTTCTCTTTGATAAATTTCTGCTGAGTATAGTATCTTTGACAGTTCTCAGAGTTCTGGTCAATCATTTGGTTTTTGTATTTATCAAGTTGATTGTTATTGATGGTGGTGCTAGAAATTGGAATAGGCATAGCTATTATCTTTCAAATAGGATTCCATTGTTTTTCTTACTTCTAGAAATGTTATATTCCTTCTCCATTTTACCATCATGATTTTCCTTTCTCTTTTGTATATATTGTATGTTCTTGAAAATGTGGTGTGGTTCTCTTGGCAGTTTTAGCATTTCTTGGGAGGAGACAATCTTCCTCCATATGGTCTGGGTCTTTTTGGCCACACTTTCACATTGTCAGATGTCCCCTGCTATTCTCCTTGTGGCATCCATATTTTTGACAGCAACTCAAAAATGCAGGAATGTACTGTTCTACCTCATTGAAGTAGCATTCAATTTTCAATTCTTGGGAATTATGGGTTTGTTAAATGTCAAAATGTATGAGTGAGTTTATATTTCTTTATCATCCTTTCTAATAATAACCCTTTTGTATTCCTTCACTCTTTACTTTCCTAAGGCTGTTTTTATTTTCTCTGGTGTAGCAAGGGATAACTCACTGTTTCTGATAATTTCCTTTGAGGTGTTAAGCTTTTCATGCAGGTAAGTTTTGCATTTTAAGTTGTGGAAAGTTTTCATTTTTATTTGATTTTCAGCCTGTTTTTTTTTTTTTTGTTATCCATCTTTACAAGTAGATTGCTAATTCTAATTTTTTTTTCACAGTTCATGGGTTCATCCTGCTGGAGAGCATTCTTTTAATTAAGAAAGAGGAAAAGTTTGGTCATAGGAGTTTTTTTCCCAGTGATTCAATTATAATAAATCTTGGGCTTTCCGTTTTTTTCTTTTTGTGAATTGAATTCAAAGAACTTTGATTTTTTGCTTGCATTTACCATATGTGCTGTTTTTTTTCACTGGCCTGTGCTTTACAAGTATGCTTGTGGTGGGAGTGGGACTTAAAACCAATTTTAGGCTTTCAGTATCCAATTCTTAATATCCAAAGTTTTAACAGTGGTCAAAATCTGGTTTCTCTCAATACACTTGACCCTCAGCCATTGCTTTTGAGCACCTTTAAGATAAAAAAGGTTGAATGTTTCTTGACGCAAAGAACAATTTGGAGAACATAGTCAGGACATAATCATACAGGTGCTAAGGCTTGATATGACCAGCAAAATAAATGAATTGGGCCTCTGACTGCTAGTCTAGTCTTGCAAAAGGGTGAAGTGGACTATTGCAGGTAACATGACAACTGGTATCCGAGTCATAGACCACTCAGCCACAGGGATCCTGTTCTTGAGCATCATGTGTTGCCACTCATAACCAACAGGTGGTCTTGTTGGGATGGTTTTACCCCTCTGCAGAGTTACAGTCAGCAGATTCTACACCCCCAGCCGACAGGGTGGGAAAAACTTCCAGGTGCAGCAGTCAATACAGATGGTCTGGCTACAAGTCTTCTGGAATATGCAAAGGACTTATTACTATTGATTTCCTTGAAAAATTGCAACAGTGTTTCTTATTGCTAACTTCTAAAGCATTATCCACATTATTTATTGAATGACCCTCATGTATATGTGTGAAGAGAGCTCAATTACATTACCATATATTTTAAGTATATATATATGTCTGTGTATACATGTATGTGTGAAGAGGGCAAGACAAAAATGAATATTGTATAGACATTAATGCATATTGTTATATTTCAGTACATTTCAGATATTCATACATATGTGTGTGTTTAATTCAAAAGAGATAAACACAAATATTAATATATGGTCATATTTCAGTGCATATATATATATGTGTGTGTGTGTGTGTGTGTGTGCGCATTTCAAAAGAGATAGATACAACCGTTAATATTTGGTCATTTTTCAGAATATTTTAAGTGTGTGTGTGTCTTTGTAAAGAGAAAGATCCAAAATTAATATATATATATATATGGTCATATTTTAGTATATTTTAAGTATGCGTGTGTGTAATGAGTAAAAACAAATGCTTATGATATATATATATATATATATATATATATATATATATTTCAACATATTTCAAGTAAATGGTTTTTTAATCAAAAATATTTATCAAGAATAATTAATAACTAATTACAAAACTAATAGCATAAAAAATCAAATCTATCCACCCTTGGGTGGAGACATTAATCCTCTGTTATAAGCAACACAGAGATTAAATTAAAATTGCAGATACAGAGTTATTAGGGGGAAAAAATTGAAGACTTTTATGGGAGGAGTTGTTGAATTAGAAAAACAGAGCTGACATTATAGAGACAACATGGAGATGATTCCATGGGTGTGAGGACGGGGATCGCATAAACAAGTGGAGACTGTATAAAATAAAATTATAAAGGTACTATAATAGAAGTCTTGACTTTTTTTGAATGATTTGAATTGTATGCCAATTGTTGTATTGCAGTGATCCAACTATACGTATACATATTTATGTGGAAACATAATCAACAATAATGACGAACGAACACACTTCTTTAAAAAAAAGGGTTGTGAAAGGGTCACGAAAGGGTTGTGAAAGGGTCACGAAAGGGTTGTGTGTGAGAGGTGAGTTGGAGACGGAACAGACTGCAACATATTGACCCCAAGTTCCTCTGACTATAGCAGCACTTCTTTCTCATTCTGCTGGGCTGCTCAACCGGGGGTCACTCAGGGCCACAAGCCCTCTTTCTGGAGCTGGTTCTCACTGCCTCAAACAGCAACTCGAACTCTAACCAACTGACTCTAACTAACAAAACCGTCTGTGGCACCCGGTTATATAATTGTTTGATGCCCACCTGCTTCTTGTGAGCATCGCATCTGCACCGAATTCAACCAGTCCACAATTCAAGGTGATACCCCAATATCTTCGACCGGATGCACCTGTTATTTACACAGGTGCATCTCTTAATTGACAGCTCAGTCGAGGGCCAATGTGTTACACGATCTGTCAAGGGTTATTTTATTAGAGGATTCAGGAATCATGTATAGTGTATATTTATATTTTTTATGCAGGTGTTAAAGAATTTTTGCATACAGTTATATGATATCAATTGGTTTGGTTTAGTTTGGTTTTGTGGCACATCAACAATTGTATGTTATTTAATGCCAAATCCATTCATATACAAATAAACAGTTCTATTTCAAACAGTTCAGTTTAGTATAAGTACACAGTTCTATTTGACCCATAGATAGGACCCTATCAGATGCTACAACACTAGGCCAGAGTAAACCGAGGAGTGATGGCAATAAAGGGGTACTCCGCTTTTCCCAAAGCTCCAGCATTACTGAAGCCTTACTATCAGATTGTTTAGTATCATATCTAGGACCTTTGTTAGAGGAATCTTATTCCTCTGCAGAGATACAGTCGGTGTATTCTAAAGCCCAGGCTTTGGCATTGAATAACCCATAGTTATTGATATGTCATGGAATAAAGAAACAAAATATTGAATAATAAAACTGGTTTGGTAGTCATTTACCAACTGTGGGTATTGAACCGCTTCCTTGAGAAAGTAGAAAGTGACATTAGGTCAAGTTTAATGTAGGGCCCCCTGATGAGGTTACAGATAAAGATTGTTCTGCTCCTTTAGCATTTCTCTGTAGGCATGCCTCAGGTATTAGAGATTGATCATGACTCTACTTCTTTTAGGGCAGTGGCTAAGTGCTGCCTGACAGGGGAAGTTACCTGAGGCTGAGCAGCATTCTTATTAAGTCTAAAGCCATAGGTGACCAAGCAGAAGGCAAATCAATTACCACCCATTTCACCAAATGTAGTACCTTAATTTTTTATTATTATTATCGTCTTTGATGTCCAGTGATCGTCTTATCTTAGTAGTATGTGTTCAGAAATATTAAACATGACTGGTTTTACTTTTAAAGAGAGAGCATTATTTATTTGTCGGATTGAAGATGAAAAATCAACAATGAGGAGAGAGAAAGATATTTGGGGATAAAAATTTATCCTTACATTTTATCAGATTATTTTGATTACATGGAAAAGCTAGCTAGGCAACAGCACTCTTGGACTATACTGCAAGAGATATAAATATATCAATATCCCTACAAACACTAGTACCAATATGCAACTTAACAGACTATCTTGAAAAAGGCTGAGCGGACTTAGGGTAACACAAACACCTAAATAAGCCAAGTAGTCACTGATAATTTGAAGCACACTCTTCCCAGGCTTAAAATATACCTCCCAAATAAAAAAACTCATTAACGAAATGTCCTTGCAACAGGAACATAAAAGGTCAGTTGAAGACACTTGAATACCAGAAAACAATTTTGTTTGGGTTAAGTTTTATGGCATATCAACCATCGTTGGTTATTTAATGCCAAATCCTCTTTATACATATATATTAAATATATATGATTTGGTTTGGTTGGGTTTTATGGCATATCAACGATTGTAGGTTATTCAATACCAAAT
This sequence comes from Sepioteuthis lessoniana, assembly GCA_963585895.1. NCBI lineage: Eukaryota > Metazoa > Mollusca > Cephalopoda > Myopsida > Loliginidae > Sepioteuthis > Sepioteuthis lessoniana. Next base: position 7,564,858 of record OY757934.1, read on the forward strand.
TCTTTTTATACATATATATTAAATATATATGATTTGGTTTGGTTGGGTTTTATGGCATATCAACCATTGAAGGTTATCTAATGTCAAATCCTCTTCATACATATATATTAAATATATATGGTTTGGTTGGGTTTTATCACCCATTGTTGGTTATTTAATGTCAAATCCTCTTCATACATGTATATTAAATATATAGGATTTGGTTGGGTTTTATGGCATATCAACCACTGTTGGTTATTTAATGTCAAATCCTGTTTATTCATATATATTAAATATATAGGATTTGTAAACACATTTTGTAGGATAATATTTTTAAACAAGCCTGTGCTCATTTTTTGCACAAAATTCGTTTCAAGTATTCTTACGTAAGAGTCACAATCAAGCATCAGTCATTTGCCTGCACATAGTTTGTAGGTAATTTCATTTTTAAAGTAATTTAAACTCATTTGTTTTCACACAAGTATTGTTTCAATGATTGCAATCTTACGCAAATAATTCTATTTAATATTAACTGTTTCTTTGCACTCAGTCAAATAATTCCAAGTATTGCTATGAAATTCAATTAAACATCAGTCATTTGTTTATACATAGTTAAACGATCAATCAGTTCTATTTATGACAACTCAATTTAACATAAGTAATTGATTTGCACACAGTTTAAATATCAAATAGTTCTATTTGACCCATAGATAGGACCCTCTCAGGCACAACAACTCCAGGTCAGAATTGACCAAGGAGTAATGGTAATGAAGGGGCACTCCAATATTCCTCAAAGCTCCTGCATTACTGGAGCCTCACCATTAGATTGTTTTATGTCATATCAGGACACTCGTTAGAGGGGGGGATCTTACACCTCTGCAGAGATGCTGTCAATGTCTTCTCCAGCTCCAGGTGACTGGACTTAGAAAATAATTTTCATTCAACAAATAGACATACTATGTCACCAGTGCATTATTCATCACTTCTCTCAAAGCAGATAAAGAAAAAATTCAACACTTTCTAAAAGAAACTTTTTTAACACAAAAACTCTTCTCCAGATGATTACCAAAGGTCTAAACTAGTTAAGAACAATCAAAAACTATATTGAAATATTCCTATTCGTATAATCACTTTTATTCATATATATATATATATATATATATATATATATATATATATATATATATATATATATTTTCCCGGCAACCTTTATACTGTTGGATTTTAATCCATATTTACTTTCATACTGTATTTTTAGAAAAACAAATACCATGTACAATCTTACACAACATTTATCATGGAAGATTCAAAATGATCTATATATATGAAAACTTACTTGTTGTTGCGTATTTCTCAATAAACAGGAAGTTTTGTCTTGTTTCTTTGGGAAATCCAACATTTTCAAATATGTTTCCCTGTGCTAGACATGTTCTTATGACTTTTGAATTATGAATGCTATATGCACGTTTGTGTATGTTTTCGTTGTATATTTCTCATTTGCTCCTGTCATCTCAGCAAGCATCCATTGCTATGTGAACTATTTTGATATCCAAGTCCTGATGATGGTTACTGAAACAGAAACGTTAATGTCGACTTTACATCTTAATAAATTCACCTATTTGGATTATGTTTTTCAGCTACCTACATACTGTTGGATTTTAATCCATATTTACTTTCATATAAGAATAGCAGATGACAAAAGCTGCATGATTAAGGACACAATAAGTCTGTTACTTAAATTTCATGTTTTTTCCACAGTCTTTACATGGTTGAGTGCTAAAAGTCAGCAGAGCTGTATAAAAACTAAAGGGAATAAGGACTCATCTTATTTGTTTTGATCATTAAATGTATATATATATATATTATATATAGATCTGGGTAAGTGAAACCTATGCAGATTTTTTCTGACTCTGTAGGTATTCCTGTTTCATTCTATGAAGTGTATTGAGCACTCTTATGTGCTAGCATAAGGACTGATTTTTTCTTTTGACTAGGCATGTGTTATTGGTTGATTATTTTCAAACAGTATGAATGTTTTTAGCCTTTTTTATGTAAGTTTTTTCCCCCAGATATCAGTTTGTTTAATATTTTTTATTTACAAATTTTATTATGTAAGTTTTTTTCCATCAGAATTTTAGAATTAGAATTAAAATTGAATAATATATATATATATATATATATATATATATATATATATATATACACACATTAAAAGGAATTAGGATCTCCTCTTACACTTTGTCTCAATTCTAAGTTTCATATGTCTTCTATAAACTAGAAAACACAATCAGATGAAAGCTTTTTGCTTTTGCAGTTTAATCTGATTATTGTAGTTTTTGTTTTATAGGAGATATATGAAACTATTAGATTTGAGGAGACAAAGAGTATGAGGAGATCCTAATTCCTTTTAGTGTGTGTGTGTGTGTGTGTGTGTGTGTGTGTGTGTGTGTACACACACACACACACACACACACACACACACACACATTTTTACCATAATGCAACACTGATATCTTCAATATTTTGGTTTTGGAGCTTTTGTTTTAGTCAAAATTTTGGTTCAAGAAAGAAACTTTGAACATATAGTCAGTTGGGGTAGTTCCCATTGTGTAGTGGCTAAAGTGTTGAACAGCAAAACCATAGTAAGCAAGTTCAAACTCCAATCATTTTGTTACATTCACTTACAGACTAATACCTTTAAGACAGATATGGACTTCCTTATCCCTCTCTGCCAAGTATGTGCTAAATAGTACCACAATTGTTTTTCTACAAAGATGACTTTGGCACAAAGGTTGAGATGCCATCAAATAAATAACCAAACCAGCTAAACACATGATTAGTGATATTTTTTGTCAAGCTTGTGTCAGGACATTATCCTCTTTTTCACCAGATAACACCTCTGTATCCTCAAATCCAAACCTAATTTTGTATGTGCCTAATATGAATATCAAATTACTTGGAGAGGAGATTGGTGAAACCAAATTATTCTTCATTATCTTGAGAGCTATCATAAAGGGGAAATATTCAACATAGCACCACCTTGAAGATAGAAAACGCTCAAGAAAACATCGAACCATTCAATATAAATAACAAACATGGACAAATTAACAAATGCGTTATAGGATCTTAGATTTATTTGTTTGTTTGTTGTTTTTTTTTGTTTAATGGCATATCAACCTTTGTGGGTTAATTAATGCCAAATCCATTCTTATAGAAAAACAGTAGGGGTACAATTTAAGATTAGAGGTTTCATACCTTTCCCCAAGGGCATTCGTCTGAAAGTGAATGTAATAGAATGTCTCATTAACTATGATGTCACAGTCCAACAAGTTAGTTATGTCATCAGAACTGCACTATACAAGATTTTACGAGATGCAGTTAGCGTAACTCATCAGCATAGGAAATGAAATCAACAACTCAAGTTCAAATCCTGGCTGAAGCTGTTTTTGTTTCACTTTGTGCTATTGCCCTTAGTTAAGACATGAATCCATTTATCCCTCTGCTATGGGTAAATAGGGTAGAATGGGTTCTTTATTACTGCTTAGGTAACTAGACTAAGAGAAGGAAAACTTCAAACTAGCTTTACTCTGCTTAAAAATTGACCTTGTATCACAGCCTGCCAGTAGTGAAGGGGTTGGGTAAATACACACCACTACCATAACTATTAGAGTTACTTGCCCTTTTTTTTCAATTGATTTTATCATTAGTCGGTTCAGTTTGAGAAACCATCCTGGATATACTCCCAGAGAAACATACAAAGAGAACATATGTTCTGTATGATATTATTCATTTCAAAATTATATTTGTAAATTTTTGTTTCTAATTTTAATATAAATCCTTTAACAACACTAGTTACTAATATGCTTCACTTCAGGCTAATACCCTTGGAAAAGGCATGAATCCATTTATCCCTCTGCTATGGGTAAATAGTAGGGTAAAATGGGTTCTTTAGCATTGCTTAGGCAACCAGTCTATGAGGAGGAAAACACTGTCTTCAAACTAGCTTTAATCTTCTGGGTGGAGGGGTTGGGTAAAAACATACTTCACAGGATTTTATTTCTGAAATTCGAAATGCTATCAGTGCCAAGTGGTAAATTCTGACCAAAATTCCCAGACTTTCAGGAAACAGGCTTTTAGAATATCCTCCAAAGCGAACAACAGTTGTTAAGTGTTCTCTTAATGAAGCAAGTGATGTAGATAATAAAGAATCAGTTGAACCACGTAATTGTCCAGGCTGACCTCTACACAGAAACGAGTCTTATGAATGAATTCATTTCTTTTCTCCATTGGCTATGCACATTATCAGGAGATATTTGAGCAGGTGACAGCAGGCACAGGGTTAGAAGAAGAAGAAGAAGAAGAAGAAGAAGAGAGATAAGCTAGATACTTTTAAGAAAGGAGCTTTTTCCCTATTGTTCGGGTCAGTAAAGATCATTTGTTTATTTGTGACTTGCAATTTAAATTGAACGAGCTGCATGCTGTGACAAGAAATTGAGCAGAGGTTTTATAGGCCGGATTTCAAAAGGAAGGACAAAGTTTGTGTTTATTATAGTGAATAGATCTTTGCTTTTATAGTCATATTTGAGCATTGAAGGTAATTCAACTGAATAAATTTCTTCCACTGCTTAAGAAATGGTACAAATATAGGTTTCAAAGAATTGCTAATACTGACATTCTATCTAAGACTTTCTATGAGTCAAATTTTAAGAAAAGGTTCTTTAGATTGAGGTCCTTTAAGCAGTATTCAACTGACTTCAACTTTCAAGAAATTTTATAAGCAACTTTAGAAGGGGAAATGCGTGATCAGCTTATTTATCAAATGCAATGAAATTTTATTTTCAGTATAACTCGTGTGTCAGGCCAAGCTTTCTAAGTACAGCATCCCCAATAAATAAGTACACTCCTAACAATAAATTTATAAAAAGTTTATTATCTTCTAAATCAAATATACCAGGATTTTATTATTTTTAACAGATTATTATACAATCAAAATAGTTTTGGTTTGGCTTGGTTTTATGACAAATCAACCATTGTAGGTTATTTAATGCCAAATACTCTTTATACATATATATTAAACTTATAGGATTTCGTTTGGTTAGGTTTTATGGCATATCGAGCATTGTAGGTATTTTGTGCCAAATCCTTTTTATACATATACATTAGATATATATGATTTGGTTTGATGGCATATTAACCATTCTAGGTTATTTAATGCCAAATCATCTTTATACATATATATTAAAATACAGGATAGGATTTGGTTAGGTTTGGTTTTATGGCATATCAACCATTTAATGTTATTTAATGTCAAATCCTCTTTTTACATATAATATATAATTTGTCAATGCATAGTTTGTAGATAACTTAAATGAGTCATAACTCCATTGTTTGCATACAGTTTAATTGTTATATATATGATTTGTAAGTTGACAGTTTGTATGTAATCTTATTTTTAAATGAGTCAGAGTCAATTTATTGGCACACAGTTAAAAGGTTCCAAATATTCTAAAACAACTAGTTCTATTTAGTATTAATCATTTCTTTGGACTCACTGAAATGGTTTCAAATATTGCTATCTAACAAATAGTTTTATTCGCATACAGTTAAATGGTTTCAAGTATTGCTAATCAATACTAATAATTCTATTCAATATTACTCTTTCGTTTGCATACAGTTAAATCGTTCCAAGTATTACTATGTATCACAGAAAATTCAATTAGACATTTGTTAACACAGTCGAATGATCAAACAGTTCTATATGACCCAGATAAGACCCTATCAGATACTACCACTTGGGGTCAGAGTGGACCGGGAAGCAATGGCAATGAAGGAGTACTCCACATTCCCCAGAGCCTCACTATCAAATTGTTTAATGTGATATCCAAGATACTTGTTGGGGTGGGGTCTTACGTCATTGCGGAGATGCAGTTGGTGTATTCTATTATCCTAGCTGACTGGGTTGCTTTGCAGAGGATATATTGTAAGCCCAGCTGACAGGGCAGTTTCTAATCTTAGATAAGCTCTCTAGTGAATGAGTAGTGAAAGAAGATGTGTTTGGAATTTAAAGAGAGAAGACATTGGAAAAAAATAAATAAAATATAATAAACAGAAAATAAAAATGAAACAAACTAAGATATGTATTTAAAATTATATATAAATATGGCAAACATTGGTGATAAAAAACATAATTATTGAATAAAATGTTTTAAATAATTTTAAAATTTTAACTCATTTCAATTTTTCAAGATTTTGAAATAATCTAAATCAAAAAAATAATGAGTAGAGTGTTCGCTAATGGCCCGGGAGACAGGGATTCAATCCCAGGTCGAGTCATACCAAACACTCAAATAATGGTACTCAATGCTGCCTTACTTAACACTCACCAATATAAGACATGGATCAAGGGTAAAGTGGAGCAATCCAGGAAAAGGAGTGGTGCTCTTCCCTACACCTCATTGTAGTAGCAATTGAAAAGAAAGCCTTCAGGTCACCCTCGACAAAGGTCGCCAACTTTTCTTTACTTACATACAATAATAATCATTTATTGCAATACATCAGATAAGTAAATTTATATTCCTTTTAATTTCAAATAGAAGGATGAAGTGTTACATACTGACTTTTGACTGCCAGTTATTGTTGATTTCTAAACAGGATATTATACCTGTGTAAACAAGGAGACAGTGGAAATAAATCATGTGAATTCAGAACCGAAAGGAAAACACATGAGCATTGAAAATATCATATATTGACAAGAGATTTGTAGTCCATACAAAAGATACTTGCAGAGATTTGAGCAGATTCAGAGAGTAGTCAGTAAGTGCCTTAAGAGGAAAGCCAGGCATATCCCCGCTCAGCTGAGAACCTCCCGTCAAAGAAGAAGGGATCTGAATATAGAATCATAACAAGGGTTAAGAAGATATGGTGTCAATGATAACAGTACTTTGTCAGTCTTTGTCTCTCTGTCTCTCTCGTTTGCAACATTTCAACCCTTTTGTAAATAAATGAAAAAGCTTCATATGTTTTTTTGAAGTCTGAAAATGAGCATAATATTAAACTGGTTCAAACTCTCTTTGAGTCTGCAGTCCAGCACTTTTAGCCATGAAGATGATCCCTCTTTTTGAATTTGAAAGGCTAAAATCTTCTACTGTTAACAGTAGTAGTAGTAATAGTAGTAGTAGTAGTAGTAGTAATGGTGATGTATATGCAATGTGCTACCAAATTTGATGGTAGAGGAAAATGTAGATGCAGCCACTGTTGGGTGCTGCATAGGGTGTCACATGATTATCTGAAAAACTTATTCACAATCTCTTTTGTCTTGGACTCAGCAAAGGCATGAATAAACCATGTAGCTATTTTACTTTTAATCATCAAGTAAACTTTTTTTTGATTTTTGCACCCCTTTTACAAACTGCTTGTTCTTGGAATAATATGCACATATTTCAAACTGTTGGGATACATGTATTCTTTCTTCTTAATACCATTCATATGTATTTTACATATATATATAAAAGGTTAAATGTTTTTCAATATACAAATGCATTCATCCTGTCTTTCCTTTCAATGTGTTCAGTGTTAATATATCACAGATATCATCAAAGTTGTGCTGACAGCACAGAGTCACCCAACTCTTTTTTGTCATTTTTCCCTTACTTGATCCTTACTTCTCCAACAGGGCCCCTCCTGTCTTGTTAATCTTTGTTTGTGAGATGGGAAGTAGGTAGCAACACAACTGTGGTTTTGTAGGGTGTTGTTTACAGAATTTGTTCAAAACAGCAAGTAGCCTGCTTGTGTAATTCTCAGCTAGTCTTTTTTCTAATCATTTCGATAGCTTCCATATAGTAGTAATGACACAACCACAGCTTGCAAGAAATTCTGGGTTTTTTATTATTAGAAAGATCTGATCAATGACCTATCAATAGCAGTCCACATGTTCACTAGGCATATGTTGACATCATGTCCAGTCGATAAGATATTGCTGCCAAGATATGTGAACAGGTCTAAAAACTTAAGAGGCTTCCCACTTAAAAGTAAAAGTAAAGTTGGCAACCATAGTCGAGGGCAACCAGAAGGCTCCCTTTTCAATAGCTACTACACCAAGGTGTAGGGGAGGGCACTACTCCTTTTCCTGGATTGCTCCACTTTACCCTTGATATGTACCTTATATTGCTGAGTATTAAGCAATGAGGTATCAAGTACCATTTTTAAAGTCTTTGGTATGACGTGACCTGGGACTGAACACAGGTCTCGCAGACCATTGGCAAACTCTCTACCCACTAGGCCAATGAGCCAGTCTTTCCCACTTAAAGTGAAGTTTTATTATTGCTTATATTGGTCCTTGGTGAGTAGGGACTCTGTTAAATATTGTCTTTAGCTTAAAGTGTTCCAATAGCAGTAATGGTAATAATAATATTATTATTTTGATTCAAATACACAGAAGTTACCAGCTGGGGAAGATAGAGTTGGATGCCACAGATTGTCTTCAGTGATGTGGGGGGGGGTCATCCCATCCTATGGTTAACTACTGCTCACCTCAAACATGACAAAGCCCTACAAATAAGGTGTTGATTCATCTGGATTAGCCAGTGGAGACCAGGAGCTTCAGTTTCTTTGTTTATAAACATATCAACCTTTGTTATTTAATGCCAGAGCCATAATAGGAGCTAAGAGCTTCTTATTTAACAAGCAGATCATTAACAATTGTTATATAATATGTGATAAATGAAGGAATGATGGGCCATAATGAAGAATGATGAGATTGTAACATGTTGTTATAAAAATATACCTCTCTTATCTTTATTTCTAAAAAGAATCTCAAGTTGACTTTAAGTGTGAAAGAGAGACAGGGAAATGGAGACAGATGGAGGACTGCTATATTGACCCTTATCTTCCTTGTCACATTATGCCATATTCAAGGCCCCACTTTGCATTTCTTCTGCTTCTTGATCGGGGGTGGGAGCACTACCCCCTTCTGGGCACTCGCTAGCTGCTCTCATGAATCTGTGGCTGCCCGTGACTGACTGTTACTGCTGTAGGTGCCTGCATATGTGATTTCATAATGTTAGATCAGCATCTTCAGAAAAAAAATTTTTTTTCTTTGTCTGAAGATGCAGATCTAACATTTTAAAAAGATATAGGGTCTGCTGAAATAAATATCATTACAAAAAATTATGAGTAATTTTTAAAGGTTTTTCTTTTATATGGAATTATTTGGTCTGTATTTTAATTTATTACTATTTAAACTATTATAAAAAATTCAGGACAAAAAAAGAAAAATAAACAAAATAAAATAAACAAAATAAAATAAACAAAATAAAATAAACAAAATAAAATAGACAAAATAAAATAGACAAAACAAAAGCCACTTCTTTTAAGACTTAATACATATAGGCAATGAAATTGATCTGAAAATTTCATTGTATAATGTTTAATCTATGTGCTGCAGAGCATTGTTTTTCCTTGTCAATGCACTTAATTCATTAAGTGAAGTGACAAGGAAAAAGATTAGAATAAAAAATAAATATTTGTCGTCTAAAATGAATATTTTTCTCATCATCGGACCTCTCTTGAATATACAAATGCATTTATTGAGTTTTTCCTTCTATTTTAATAAGTGTTAGTATATAATAGTCATACTAATGCTAAAATTGGTTTTTAGAGAGTGCAGACTTGACTAAATATCATACTTAGCATAAAGCATTCCAATAGTGATAATGGTGGTGGTGGTGGTGGTGGTGGTGGTGGTGGTATTATCATTATTATTTATTTATAATTTATATAATAACATTAGTATTATTTACATAATGAATAAATATAACACTTATTGAGTTATATACTCAACACACACACACACACACAAAAGATTGGATCAATTATCTGCAAACTGATATATTATCCAAAAATTTGAGCATAAATTTCATTTTATAATGTTTTGTCGATGCTTTTAATATTCTTAACTAAAAGAGATACATTGTCTAGGAAATAGAAATATTTGTTGTCTTGAATAAAAGAATAAATGCTTTTTTTTCATCAACAGGCTCCAGACTTACTGATATATTGATATATACCTATTTCCTTTATTGCTCCTTTTTTTTTTCTTTGTATTATTTAGTATGGTGAGTATTTTAAATAGGGAAAAATAACAATTATAATTAATAAGAATTAATAGTGGATTATTTTTTATTTAATTTAGTTGATTATGATCATTTCATGTTTTTACAATTTTCAAAAGGACAGTTCTATTTCAATCATTTCTCTGAATATATTCTTTCCCTTTTTTTATGCACTTGGTTTCCCTGTTGCACCCAGCTGGGGTTTCTTTTCTCTTTTTTTTTTTTATTAGCCTTTCTTATTCTCTTGTATCTTATTCCAGAAAGAATTTATTTTAATGTCTCTATTTTAACATCAATTTATTTCAACTGTTAATTCTTTCTAAAATACAAAAAAATAACAATTTAGAGAACAAAAGAATATCAGCAAAAACAATTAAAATTCTTAAAGAGATCCCAGCATGGGGTAATAGAATGAAATAGTTGAAAGGAAATCTTGTGTTAGGAATAATCGTACAAACAGAACAATCCATTTGGAAATTGTAAATGCATGAAATGTTCTTAATGGACTAAATCAAATAAAAGATAATGCCAGATTAATTGTTACTGTACACACACACACACACACACATATATACACACACACACACACACACATATATATATATATATATATATATATACATATATATACACACATGTACACATAGATATTAAATATACACATGCACACACATACATTAAACATATATCAGCACATGTACATTAAACACATATATATATATATACACACACACACACACACACACACACACACACACATTAAACATATATATATATGCACACACACACACACAACATATATATATATATATATATACACATGCACACACACACACACATTAAACATACATTTATATACATATGCACACACACACACACACGCATACATTAAACATATAATATATACACATGCACATATACATATACACACACATACATATATACACACACACACATACATATACACACACATATACATATATATATACACATATACAAACAGACACATATGTGGATGACTATATATATAGTCATCCATGTATATATATATATATATACATATATATACAAACATACATATATATATATATCCACAGAAAAACATACAAATATACATATGTTTTTGATGAAAGGGGATATGCCTAAACACCTTCCCCTCCATCCTCTTCTCTTTCTTTCCTTATTTTTCTTTTTTCTCACTAAAATTAATTCCACTTCCATTTGATAAAATATCTCAAATGAAACCTGATACACTTGACTCCATCATGCTCCACCTTACACCCAAACAGTTACAATCAAAACCAAAAACCCCTAACATCATCACTTAAACCTCCCTTGTTATTTCTTCCCTTACATGGCTCTTATCTTTAGACCCTCCTTCCCACCCACTTCTATAAGTTTTTTCTCTGTTATTTTATCTATTTCCTCATTTGCTTCAATGTAGAAAAACTAAAAAAAATGTTTAATTTGAAGTAGTTCTTGGAATAAAGAATGAAATATCACTACTACTAAATCTTTGTAAGTGTTTGATTTATCCATCTTTCTTGTCATCTTGTCAGATTCACCACAATCTACTATTTCAACATATTATATATATATATATACACAGACACACACACTTATGCTGTTTATGCAACCCAATTGTTCTCAGCTTTAAAAAATTGGCTGTCTCATGCTATCTATGGTGTGGGGGGTTTGTATTTATACATACTTTATTTTTGTATTAACAAAATAATTATTTCTAGAGGTAAGGGAAGAAAAAAATGCATAATTAATCAGAAAATTTTACTATTTTTGATCTACAATTCATTTCAACCTGCATGAAATAGGCATCAAAAAGGGGTAAGGAATTAAAGGTATTGCAGACAGAATAATTGAGATATGCACAACATACATACATACTTTATATATATATATATATATATACACACACACACACACACACACACACACACACACAGACACAGACAAGGGTGTGTTGACGTATGCATAATATAACAGTTATCGTCATAGATTGATTTGGTTTGATTTTATGGAATATCAACCATTCTAGGTTATTTAATGCCAAATCTGGTTTATTCCTATATATTAGATATGATTTGTAAACATAAGTCAACAAAGTTAAACATTCCCAAGTTCACAAACAATTCAATTAAACATCAAACATTTGTTTACACACAGTTAAATAATCAAAAAGTTCTATTTCAAACCATTCAGTTAGGCATAAGACAAAGTGTAATGGTTCCAAGTATTGGTATGTATCACTAATAATTCGATTAAACATCAGTTATTTATCTGTTCACAGTTAAATGATCAAATAGTTTTATTTCTAACAATTCAATTTAGCATAAGTTTGCAATCAGTTTAAATGTCAAATAGCTCTTTTTGACCCATACGTAGGACTCTTTCAAATGCTACCACTCCAGGCTAGAGTGGACCATGTAGCAATGGTAATGAATGGGTACTCTGCATTCTCCAAAGCTCCAGCATTACTGAAGCCTCACCATCAGATTGTTTAGTGTCATATCCAGGACACTCATTGGGGGGAGTCTTGCCCCTCTGCGGAGATGCAGTCAATGTATTCTGCAGCCCCAGCCGACTGGACTATATCAACATAGAACCTGGTGAACTGAGTTCAAATCCTGGATAAGTCTTTTTGGATTTCATTTCCCACTTGGAAACATGCAAGCATGAGATTTTTAGTTCTCTATGTAAATCCCATTTTATTTAGCCAATTTCTCACAATTCTGTCACAAACATTAACTTCAATTTCAACCCATTTATTTTTCATTTGTTTTATTGTACATTTTTTATTTTCAAGACATTGCTTTGAGTTTTATATCCTGCCGCTTTGATGTCTTTCATGGTCTACCAGAATGTTTTCCTTTTTTTCTTTTATCACCCTTTTCTTTTATATTTGCACCAAAACTGGAAACAACTAATGTCTTTCACCACTCTCCACTGCTGATTACCGTCTTGAATAATTTTCACAATACTTTTCATTGTTTCAATTAACACTTCTTTTGTTGGAGCCATGTTTCCTTTTAATTTGTTTTGCCTGACTGCTTTCTGGCGTCTGTTGTATCTTAACTGTAGTCTAATTTGCATATCTAAACTTTGGCTGGTATTTGTTTTTGGAATGCAAATTACAAGAACGTTATATAATTTTTCCTCAGCACGCACACACACACACACACACACACACACACACACACACACACACATACATACACAACTAAATTTCAAAAAATTCTCACCAAAAACACAACAACTGTGGAACAAAATAACAAACAAAATCTACAAATTCTTCAAACCTGACATATTAGAAACAAACGTCCCAACCTCCACAAAATTAATTCTGAAACCAGTGCTAATGTACTAAAACATCTTTAGCTATTGCTGCCATATATCGAATAAGAAAAGATAACACCAGTATAAATAAAATGCTGTATTATACTTTTACAATATACACCTCTACCCTGAAGATGGCCTGAGAGGGGCACAAAAGTATTTGGGAAGCAATTTAATATGGAAAGTTTGTGAGCCAATTTCAGCCAGATATCAAAACTACTATACAGTGATTTGAAAGGATTGAAACTAAAATATGTAGATAAAAAATGTCTGTGATATTTAATCAGATATGCCTTAACAAGGAAATAGAAAGATAGATAAGGGTATCCTTGATTATCATTTATGATCAAATTCTATAGAAGTGAAACTCTGTAACCAGAAATAAAATTCCAAAACCAAATATAAAATCGTCTGAATATATATAAGGAGTGCACTGTTTTTAAAGTGCAATATATTCCTATTTTTGGTTACTGTGTTTCATTCATGTAGATTTTGGTAAGAAATAATACCTAATGATATCCATTTTGATTATATAAAGCTTGAAAATAAATGAAATCCTACTATCTTTGATTTAGATAAAAATGAAAACTTATAAAGATATTAGTAGAAGTGTACTTATTTATGGGCAATAATGTCTTATAATCAGTACGAGATAAAAATAATTCTATGTCCATAGTGTTGTCTATTAACATTAATATCAATAAAAAATGGGTAGCAGTCAGGAACTAAGGTAAGCATTGCCAATAATCTGTATAATGGTCACATTTTACATATATATTTAATGGCGTGGAAGCTGGTCGGCAACCATAAGTTTTATGCTGTCTTATAAAGGACAATCATCAGGCAGAGGAAGAAAGATATTGAAAAAATAAAAAATTACAGTCAAAAGAATATTAGGATTGTGTACAACTCTTTATGTGTGTGTGTGTGTATGTATGTGTGTGTTTGTGTAGATTATATTTTTGTATTATTGTGTGTGGTCATATAAGTGATATTTACTATGTGTGTACATGAAGATATATGTGCTACGTGGCAAATGTGAGGTTGTCACCTTGATATATGAATTGCGATGTGTAGCCAAAGTCATGACAGTTTGACCAAGTAAAAAAATTGTTTGAATTCGTATGTGTGTATAGTGATAATTTTAACTAAGGAACAAAATATCATCATCATTGCATTATGAAGAAAAATAAAGTTTTGATTTGTACGCATAACAAAGAAAGGAGTATGGTGGGTCAGAACACGATAAGAATTGTGGTTGTGGGACATGTTATATTCCAATATACAATGGAGTATTATTTGTTTATTTATTTACATTTTTTGCTTTTTTGTATTCATGTGTGTGTGGTGGTTTATCATCATCACTGCATTACAAAGAATTTAAAGTTTTGATTTGTAAGACAAAGGAATATGTTGGCTCAGAATGCAACAGATATTGTGGCAATGACACATGTAATATTGTAATATACTATGGAGTATTATGCAATATTAGTATTTTATGCTGAAATATGTTTTGTGTTAGATTGCAATAATAATTTGTATTAGTTATGATGTATGAATGATACATTACGTATATACATCATTGTAATCCATGATTGTACGTATGTAATATTAATCTCCCAAACCAGTTGAGAACACATCAACCTTGTATATTCTCAAAAGAATATACCAATACCAACCCATCTGACATATAAGCTCCTACTTACTGAGAAAATAGAGAGCTTGATAAAGAGAATTAGGTGGGAGACCCACTTCTTCCTCAAAGTTGTTAACAACATCGACACCATTGATGATTTCAACCTGAAATTAAAAAAATGCCCTCCAATATGTGAGGATATGTAACCCTTTGAAAACGATCAAACAGATATGGTCAAAAACATTATATTCATGAAACACCAAGACAATTTCCAGAAAAAAATTAATGATACTAAAAGAATATACATCTAAAAAAATATTTATATTCACAGAAAAAACAACCAGTTTATATTCTACAAGTTTCACAAACTACAAAAACCTAACAACAAACAACATAATGCATATATACAAAAAAAGCACCTGAAATCACAATGAACAACATGAATAAGGAAGCCAAAGAAATGACCACAAAATAAACTATAGAGCTGAACAGTCAGTCTTTATAACAATCAAAGATCACAAACTAAATTTCAAAACCAATCCATCATATCAATTAATTAATCCCACAAAATCTGAAATCCGAAGAATTAGTAAACATATACGGGATAATATAAACATGCAGCTCAAGGATAAACTACAGCTCAATCAGTGGAAGAACACCAAGGCCATCACCAACTGGTTCTGCCTTCATCCAATTCCCCATCAGACTACTACCCCTCCATCACTGAATATACACTTGACAGAGCTCTAGAATTAGCAGCCCAGCATGAACCCATCTCACTAGATGATATCAGGATAATCAGGTCACTCCTCTTCCATGACAACAAACCATTGATAGAAAAACTTAATAATCAACTGTTTGACGTAACCATGGGTAGCTTTGACAGCATGGAAGTGTGCAATTTAGTCGGTGCCCTGATACTTTCCCAACAATCAAACATAATCAAAAACACCAGGACTATACAGAGATGATGGTCTAATCATCATAAGCAACCCAAACGAACAAAACTAGATAGCTATAGGAAAAAGAAATCCAATGCACTAAAACTGCTGGTATTTAAAACTACCATATAGACAAACCTAAAAGTAGTAAATTTCTTAGATGTAACACTAAACTTAAAGAAAGGCACATTTGAACCTTATAAAAAAAAGGATGATACAACCATCTGTATACACACTGCTTCAAACCACCAACCCTCAATCATCAAACAAATACTAAAATTAATTACCCACAGACTATTTGATAATTCTTCCAACATAGACATTTTCAACAAAAACAAACACAACACAATGAAAAACAGCGATTATAAACAAACACTAGAATACACACCTCCAAATAGCAAACCAAAATACAGAAATAGAAGTATAACTTGGTTCAACCCGCCTTACAACAAATGCATAACATCAAACATCAGTAGGGATTTCTGAAATCTAATAAGCACATCCCCAATCATAGCCCTTGAGCTAAAATTTTCAACCGAAACAATATAAAGGTCAGCTGCAGTTGTACAAGTAACATATCTCAAATCATAAAAGGCAACAACATTGAAACCCTCCACAGCAATACACACCCCAACAAACAATGCAACTGTAGGGATAAACATGCCCCCTACAAGGAAAGTGCCTATAGAAAAACCTAGTGTACAGAGCCACTGTAAAAACCAACAACTCAGTCAAGAAGTACATAGGTACAATGGAGGGTACCATAAAATAAAGAATATATAACCACAAATTTTCCTTCACCAACAGAAATTACTCAACTAACACTTCTTTATCCACACACTTCTGACACCTAAAAGACATGAACATCTCACCCAACATCACCAGGGAAATACTAAAACTAGCACCTGCCAACAGAAAGACATAAAAAATGCCTTCTTTCCCTCCATGAGAAACTAGAAATTATCACTCACCCATCATAAAACCATCTGCTAAACAAAAATAAAAAAAAAAATCAGAAATTCAATCAAAATGCAGACATGAGGACAAACTGTCACATTTCAACCCATACACATAACCCATTCACCTTACTTATACTACCTCTACTACTAAAAATACACACATGCTAAATATGACTTATATGACCATACGATAATACACAAATATAATCTACACACACACACACACACATACACTAAGAGTTGTACACCATCCAAACATTCTTTTGACTGTATTTTTCGAATTTTTTGATTTCTCCAATATCTTTCTTTCCCTGCCTGATGATTGTCATTTAAAAGACAGCATGAAACCTATGGTTGCACACAAGCTTCCATGCTATTAAATATATATAAAAAATAATATATCTTTACTTATCATATAATGGTGCTGTCACAGATATTGAGTACTCTCCAAATTTTACTGCATTTAGTCGGCCACAAACCCACTGAATGAGATAGTGACAGCCAACACTGTTATATATGATAGAAATATGTGGAAAGTTGGATAAATCAAACAGTCAACTCAGATTTAGATGTGTGATATTTCATTCAGGCTTTATTTTATCTTCAGGAACTTCTACAAGACAGAAACTGTTTTCTGAGTTTTTCTATTCAAAAATATGTGAGGAGAGGGAAGTGGGTTGAAGCAAGGAAAGTTGGGAGGGATTTAAAGTTAAATGTATCATTAAAGATTTTTTTTGTTTTGAAAGTGGAGATTTTTCCCAAGCCACCCTAATCAAACTCATACACTGCAAAACGTCTCAAATCAGCAGTTATCTCCAAAACAAACCATATAAAACAATGTCCAGGTTTTTACCAAATCTCACCACACCTGGCAAATATTATACTGAAATCGAAAACAGATTGAAAGAAAAAAAACAAAACAAAAGAAAAAACATTTTTTCACTCTGTGCCACCATACTTTTGAGAATCCTTTCCCTATTACTTTTCCTGACCATTTACCTCTTAGCCCTTCCTTACCCCAAATACAACCCAGACACCCAAAATAGAGACAATTTTCTGCTACATCACATTATAGTCAATATCTTATCCATGAAACAAGTCATGCCAAAATCCCCTTTCACATAAATGTTTCCCTACTTCTTTCTTATCAACTCCCTAAAATCTATCTCCACTTTCAAAACAAAAAAATCTTTAATGAAACCTGATATATTTGAATTTGAATCCCTCCTTACTTTTTTCAACTACAACTATACCCCTCCACTCTCCTCCCATGCTTTTAAATAGAAAAACTCAGAAAAGTCTCAGTCTTGAAGAAGTTTGTGAGGATGAAATAAAGCCTGAATGAAATATCTAAATCTGAGTTAAGTGTTTGATTAATTCAACTTTCCACATATTTCTATCATATAGTCAGATTCACTACAAATCTATCTTTTTCAACATTATATATATATATATATAGTTTAGGTTTGTTTTATAGTCAGTATTAGATAAAAATGACTCAATGCATGGCTGTGATGTTTGTTAATATAAAAAGAAGTAATATTTATGTTAATTTGATCATCATACAGTTCATCTATGGAAAAAGAAAATGAAAGATTAAGAGTAGAGAGTGATAGAGAGATATAGTCAGGACAAAAGAGAGTCAAGAATGATAAAACTAAGTATAATAGGGAACAGAGAGAAGGAGGATAAAGAAGCAAGTGAATGATAATAGATTTAGTGGTGAAAAGGTATAGGAAGAGAGAAAGGAAGAGGTGATAGATATAAGTATAGACAAGGAAAGAAAAAAAGAAGAGAATGATAGGTTTAATTTAGAAGGAGGGAAAGAAAAGAGATAGTGACAGATATAGGTTTAATTGAGAAGGAGAGAAAGGAAAGAGTAATTGTGAAAGGTATAATGGAGAGAGAGAGAGAGAAAGCAAGGAATGGGCATAGTGGGGAAACAGGGATATATATATATATATATATGTGAGTGTGTGTAATCTATTTCTGCATATAGGAATGCCTACGAAATCTAAACTTTTTCCCTCTGATAAATAAAACATGCAATACAACCAAAATTTCTTGCATTCAGTTTCATTCCATTTAAGAGTATTGGCAGTGCAATCCTATCGGAACTTTGCCAAAAATCAGTTGTTCTGTAGAATCAGGCAGATTGGTCCCTAAGGAAAATTTCTCAGCCATGTTCCCTTGACAGTTTCCGTATTTGTTCGGCTCAAAACAAAATGGGAAAATATCAAGAAATAAACTGCATTTAAGCTTGAGTTAAGACTATTTCATAAATGTTGACAATGACCCTGGAGATTTTCATTACTTAAATAGGATATTGAAAGTAAAAACAAAGCAGCCATTTTTATGAGAGAAGATTTTTTTTCTTCAATACCAACTCATCTTCTCATACTGTTTGTAATTGTAGTCATAAACTTTTGATCATTGTGTCCTGGATTTCTTAATGTGTCTTTTCTTTTATAAGTCTTTATACCATTATTAACATCATATTATTATTTCCTTCTGGCAAGTTTTTCACTGGAGTCTGAGTGACAGCAAGTCTCTTCAGGTCTCCAAGACTCTTCGCAGTATTCTAGCTGATTTCAACAATGCCGTGGTCTTGATTCTTCCTTTGATTTCCATTTCAGCCAGTCTCTTTTCCAAGCCCTTCAGAGCAGTTCCCAACAAGCCACTTATCATCTCTCTCATCATTACTTTTGTGTTCCACAGGTTTTTCACAGCTCTTTATCCAGATCCAAGTATTTTCTGACCAGTTTTAACAGAAGCCCAATCTTTAATTCCCGGAGCCAATTTTCCAAGCTCTTGGAGGTGGTTTCAAACATGCAAATTACAACTGCTATCAGAATCACCTTTATGTTTCTTAGCTTTTTAAACTTTCTGGCAAGATCTAAGTATTTGTCTATCTTTTAACTCTGTGGTTCTCTAGCAACATCTAAGTACTTGTCTCTCTTTTCATCTTTTTTTTTATTTTCACTCTGTTTAGCTGGGGCAGCAATGTCCATTATTCAGCAGGTTCCCTTTTTTTTAGTTAATCCTCATGCCTTCTGGCCTGGATTAAATGATCTGTTTGTATCTCAAAATCCCAGAGAATCTTATGTGTCGCATTCTCTTGGACAGATTCTGGTTTGTGCGTATATCACTTGTTTGTATGGTCAAATTGAAATTTCTTGCACAATTTCCAGTAGATCACTTCCCCACCCAGTTGTATCTAGTCTTGTACTCTTTTTGCACTTGTTTGCAGCATCCTCTAATTATTATATGATTAATTGCTTTTGTCTTAATCACCATGCTTTATCATAGTTGGTCCTTATGGCTTTGTTTTGTGCTGCCATTAGTAGAGATTCATTTTTCTTTTAAGGTTTTGTTATTATTCATTTTGATTAGTATTTTATCTAATCTAAAAAAAACAAAAAAAAAAAAAAAGAAATGCTACTTATGAAAAAACAATAACAAACATGGTGCTAAGATATCAAAAGACAGAATAATAATAATAATGGTTGTTATAATCTATCTATATAGAATGTATTACAAAGTATTGAGACTGAATTTGAAAATTTTAATAGATACATCAGGGTTCTAACTTTTTTCATCACTGTCCTGAAATCGACAATTTCTTCTTTTACCTTATCATCCATTGTTGGTAGTAGCATAATTAAAAAACAAAAACAAAACATAATTAAAATTATTTTGATCTAGTTAGTCTTGAAATTGTGGTCTCCATGTTTTTGAAAAGGAAATAATGAAACATAAACTAAACCAGGAAGGCCTTTAATTTAGAGAGAGAGAGAGAGAGAGAAAAAGAAAAGAATCTTTAGCTTGTGTGAAATAAAACCAAAATTTTAAGTCATTCAAGAAAGTCCAAGTTAATATTTTTATTTGATGATACAGAAAATATAGAGCATAAGAAATAAAATGAAACCTGATTATTTTGGTTTTTATTCTAGTTTATGTCAAAGTTTAACAACAGACCGAACCAAAATAATATCTATTTTTCAAGTCTAAACTGAAAAAAAAAAAAATGATGCAGTCTATTTCTTAACTCATGAAAAAAGAACTTCATTCACAGATTTGGATCAATAGAAAACAAATTTTTAAATTATCCCAAAATGGTGTAAAAATCAGCTGAAATCTTTCATTCTTTAATTGTTGGTTATATTTATTTTGATAAAAAAAACATGACTGTTTCATGGGGGTGTTTCCAATGAATATTCTAGGTTAATGAAACATAATTAATTTCAAGACTTGGGCCCTGGAAGACATGTATACAGTTGAACTTATTTAATCATGATGATATTTGGAGAATCAGTGCCAATTTGTGATATTTTGTCATTGTCAGTCTCAATACTTTTTCAACAGTAGTTTTTTGTAGAACACAGTACTACGCAAGGGCAGTACCTTACCTCGTTACCAGAACAAACTCTCTGCAAAATTCTGGTTTCCTTAACTTAGTATTCTTCTCACGGGTAGAAGATTTGTGGTTATCGAGGACATTAAAAGAAATCCTGGAAATTTAGAAACAAGCCTTATGTTTAGTCAACTAAGATCAATATAAAAATGCACTGAAAATCAAAAAAGAAAGAAATTGTCACCGATCATGAATTAATGCAAGCATTACTTATAGAAATCAACTATTTAGTTATTTTATTAAGTTGTAGAACAAGACCAGAAGTGTGAGGTGCTTAGTGAGAACCAAACTCACAATTGTCTGCTAATCTAGCTTGTTAACCATCACACCAATATAGAAAGAGTCAAGAAAATAGCAGAAAAAAACGATTGGAAAAAGAAAAAAGTAATAGAAGGGAAGAAAAAAAGCAAAAGGAAATCAGTAATATGAAAGAAGGAAGGAATTTCCAGAGAACAAATGAAAGAAAAATCAGAAAAAATGAAGTGAAAAGTAACGAAAGACAAAGAAAGGAAAAAAAATTAAGGAAGGAAAAAAAAAGGACAAAGGGAGAGAAGAGAGGGAAAAAGGAAAAAAAATGAAGGAAAAAAGAAAGAATAAAGGAGAAAAAAGTTCAAGGAAAACTCAATTAAGAAACAACTATACCAAAAATGTAGGCACTCATGGCATAAGTTACAGTCATAGGAAATGGACTCAGCAACCCAAGTTCAAATTCTGATTAAGGTATTTCACATAGCACTAATACTTTTAGGAAAGATATGAATCCACCTGTTCTCCATCCTGCTTTGGTTAAATAGAACAGACAGAGCTTTTTAACTTCGATATGGCAACTGGTCAAGAAGGAAAACTCTGAATTCAAACCTGTTAAACTTCATCCAAAAATTGACCTTGTGTTGCATCCTACTCGTGTGGAGGAGTTAGGTAAATATATACACAAAAAATGTAAATATAAAAGTACAATAAATGTGATTCCCTAACATTTTGGCAAAAAATAACCCTAGACAGGTTAACTCCATATAATAGCCTTCTTATGTACTTAAACTCTTTGTTTTAGAGATAACTGTTTTCACCATTGTAATTTTTTGTCATGTTTTCCGTGAGAGGTGGTCTTGGCACAGTAGTTGCTTGATGTCACACTAATTTTGAATATCATTCTGATGTGCTTCAAACAGCATAGTCACTTGATCTTCCTTGGAATGCCTTTGATGTGTGGGTGAGTGGTCATTATTATTGGCTTCATTGTATTGTTTTTTTTTGTTTGTTGTTGGATGAATATACCCAACAAAATGAATGATAATGGTTGGCAATGCTTCATCTACAAATAAAAATGAAGGTGGTTGGTTGGTTTTATGGCATGTCAAACCTAGTTGGGCTATTTCATGTTGAAGGCATTTTTTTTATTTTGCAAGCAATTACATGGTTTCCATGAATGAGGGTTTGATTGATGTTAATGGCATGTCGAATTGTTTCGGGTTATTTTATGTCAAGAGATTAGGGAATCATGTTTATCAGACATTCATATTTACATTTTTTGTGCAATTGTTTAAGATTTTTTTGGCATACAGTCCTATTAAATACGAATAATTTTTCAACAGATGTCTTTGATTCATAAATGAAACCTTAACAGGTACTACCACTTGATTGAACCTGGAAGTAATGGCAATGAAGGTGTACTCCACACCCCCAGATTTCCAGAACTGGAGCCTCACTATCAGATGTAGTTTAGTGTCATACCCAGAAGACCCCTTTTTTGGTGTTCTAGACTCACTGAAAGGAATGCAGTCACGTACTACCTAAGAATAGACAAAGAAATAATGGTAACAAAGGGGTGACCCCACATTCAGCAGTCAGAGTAGACCTGGAAGTAATGATGAGTTTATGAAAGTCTTTTTTTCAAAAATAGAAATAATAATAAATAGAAATTCTTTTATTTAATCAGATTTCTTTTAGAAAAATTCCTAAGGAGTTCACTTTTTATTTTAATAATATATCACACAAGAATTTTCTGTTGGATATCATGTGTTATTTCTTAATTACTCATATTGTAAAAGTATAGAAAATAGCCATTATTCCCTTCAATCTTTGCTTTTCTACATTCTATTTGACCTATGGATGGGAACCAACAGTTACTAGCACTACATTTCAAAGTGGATCTGAGAGTAATGGTAATAAAGAGCTTTAGAACTGAAGCCTCACCACCAGATCCAGTTCAGTGTCATTTCCAGGATACATGAATGAAAGGATATTTTATGCAAGTAGGTAATGAAGGAATAGAATTTTTACTTTATAGTGAAGCTAAAAATGTATATATTGAAATTTGTTTCATTTTGTTTTGTGCAACCAGTACAGCCACCTAATTAGACTAAATTGTTCCAACAGGAATTTATAATAGAGTTTAATGTTTGGAACATGTTAAGTTGATGGAAATGATAAGTATGAACTTGTGGGTATAGAGGTATCTCATTTTTTAAACTGCTTTTATTTTTAACAAAAAACCTAAAATAAATAAATAAATAGATACTTGAGCGAGTCAAAAGTTTTGCAGTATTTTGGTAATATGATGAAACAGTTTGGCAGCTCTGGATGCCAAACTGTTAAGGTGATGACGCTCATTTGGAACACGTCCTCTAAAAAATGCATTCTTTGAGCTAGAGATATCAAATCAATGTTTTTTTTATTGCTATTTTATCAGCTTCCATGACATGCAATCTTTTTGAGTTTCTTGTTTCAGAAGTAAATCATTATCATATTGATAGGCTGCATCTATTTTGAGACAGTTTTGAATGATTTTATCTCAAAATAAGAAGTGATGCAAAATATTTTTCCTCTCTTGTCCAAGGTATTGTGATTGAGGATTAATAGTTGTTATAGAATACTATTTTCAAGTCTGAAACAAAAAAGATGACAACATTATTAGTAGTAGAGTTATTAGCAGTCAGATGGGTCCCATGTATATTGAGACACCCTATACCTTCCATGGCTTGAACTGCTTTAGTCTATGATATGTGTGCTGTGAACTAGCTCATACCAAAATATTACCAAACTTTTGAATCACACAAGTATTTAAATTGGT